>ONZH01030231.1:0-27044 GCA_900303285.1 Rhinella marina
GGCAGGGTGATAATTCCAATATGGGGTAGAAAAAGTAGATAGAGAATGGTATATAGGAGGGGACAGTGGGGATTTTGTGGGGGCTGGGGTTAGTGAGGAAAGGGACGTGACTAAGCATAACTGTATACCCATAAAAAAAAAAAAAAAAGCAAAAACAAGATACCCAAACAATCTCAAATATTCACATTCACAATAGTGGCTGAAAATGTATGTTAAAAAATACCAGAGGTCTAGCAAGCAAAATGGGGAAGCTGGAGTATATGGTACTATATGGTACTAGAGGAACACATAGATGTATTTGGTGTGTTTGAGACATCAACATAGTGACCTAGTCACACAGTCTGGAGGATGGTAACTGCATGAGGAGTCAACACAGTGGCCTAGTTACAGAATGGCGAGGTGGAAACTGCATGAGGATTCAGCAATTCAGCACAGTGGCACAGAGTAGGGAGGGTGGCAACCACATGAGTTTTCAACATAGTGGCCCAGTTAGTGGTGTGGGTGGCAAACGCATGAGGAGTCAACAGAATGGCTACTTCCTGGCTGCAGAGAGTCTGTATAGTGGTGTAGAACAATGTGCCTTGCAGTAACATGCATAGGGAGTCTACTGTGGTCGTGAAACAATACTGTGAGTCAGTATGATATGCAGATGAAAGGCGTTGCTCTTTGAATCACTGCACACGTAATGTATTTGGGAAATTATGGGGCCAAAACTGACCAAATAACTCAAGTCTGAACTCAGGCTTACAGGTCAATGTTAGTGCCAGGTATAAAGAACCATGCAGAGGCCTATGATCCTACTATAGCATGAAAGAGCACACTCCTTTTACACCAATTCACTGATTCCACATAGATTTATACAGAACCTGTTCTATTAAAAGCTTATACAAGTAGAGCCCCCCAGCATCAGGAGACCACAGAGTGGCACGATATACGGTGTGGATGCTGCAGCAGCATCAGGAGACTATAGAGTGGCACTACGACAGTGTGGAGGTGGCAGTGGCAGTAGCATCAGGAAACCACAGAGTGGCAGTGGCAGCAGCAGCAGACTACAGAGTGCACAACAACAGTGTGGAGGTGGTAGTGGCAGCAGCAGTAGCATCAGGAGACCACAGAGTGGCATGACAACAGTGTGGAGGCAGCAGCAGTAGACTACTGAGTGGCATGACAGTGTGAAGGCAGCAGTAGCATCAGGAGACTACAGAGTGGCACGACAATAGTGTGGAGGCTTTAATCTGATGCCAAGGCATTGGAGGGTGGAAATCCTGGCAGATCGATGCTGATTGTTGTCAACTTTGACTGGCCTATGACTGTAGAAGGTCTGTCAGAGTATCAAGGTGACATAATGTGGAGGTGGCAGCAGCATCAGGAGACTACAATGTGGAGGTGGCAGCAGCAGCAGACTACAGAGTGGTGCGACGACAGTGTGGAGGTGGCAATGGCAGCAGCTGTAGCATCAGGAAACGACAGAGTGGTATGACGACAGTGTGGAGGTAGAAGTGGCAGCAGACTACAGAGTGGCATGACGACAGTGTGGAGGCAGCATCATCAGCAGACTACAGAGTGGCATGACGACAGAGTGGAGGTGGCTATAGCATCAGGAGACCACGGATTGGCACAATGACAGTGTGGAGGCAGCAGCAGACTACAGAGTGGCATGACGACAGTGTGGAGGCAGCATCAGCACACTACACAGTGGCAAAACGACTGTGTGGGGAGGTGGGTGGCAATAACAGTACCCACTGATGATGGTGGGTGTAAGAAGGAGCACTTGGCATCAGATGTGTGGCATCAGGTTGGTGGCAGCATCAAAATAGTGGCTGATGCAGGTAACTAGAAGAAACTGGTCTCTAGTCAAGGCAGCATGGATGATCTAATCTGATGCATCAGGCATTGGTGGGTGGAAATTCTGGCTGATCCATGCCTGATTTATCTTGACAAAGGTTAGTCTCTCCACATTTTGGGGGGACAGGTGAGTTCTCCTTGGGGTAACTAGGGCCCCTGCCGCACTAAACACCCGCTCTGATGCCACACTACTGGCCGGGCAGGACAGCTTTTCCAGAGCAAACTCGGACAGTTGTGGCCACAAATCCAGTTTGGCTGCCCAGTAGTCCAGCGGATCTTCAATGACGGGTGGCAGAGTGCTGATGTCATGCTGCAGCTGTGTCACGCTCGGGTGTGGGGGGAAAAGCCACACCAAGCGTATGAGGGATGGGAACAGACAAAACCAGGGAACTGGTCACCTCCTGCAGGGGACCCTAAGACTAGGCCCTAGCTGGCTACCAGTATGAACTAACCCGGGTGGTAGGAAAGCTCATACACAGGAACCTAATCTGAGTAAACCCTAGAACACCCTGCAGTCTAATGACACAAGAGAGTAACCTGTTCCTCCAAGCGTAAGGAGGAACAGGAGACTCAAACAGGAATAACCAAAGGAAGGGAAAACACTTAACTTTAAGTAGAACTCAGCAACAGGATCTCAGCCGAGATCCACACCACTCTCAACAGGTATGTAGCAGATATAAACCGCAAGGGATACTGGGAGAGGAAGAGGTAAGTAGGAGACAGCTAATTGCCCAGCGGCAACAGCTGAGGGAAAGGGGTGTGGAGAACAGCACCCAAACCACAGGGAATAGCCTGTCAAACCTGTCACTTAGAAAGCCGCGCAGAACGTCTGATTCCAGACGCAAGACCACTCGTGACATTACCCCCCCTTTTACGGGTGACCTCCGGGCACCCAGGACCAACTTTATCAGGGTGACATCTGTGAAAGGCTTTTACCAAACGACTGGCATTCACGTCAGATGCCGGTACCCATGACCTCTCCTCAGGACCATAACCCTTCCAATGAACCAGATATTGAAGGGTCCCACGAAGAACTCGAGAATCAATGATCTTGACAATCTGAAATTCCAAATTACCATCCACCAAGACAGGCGCGGGTGGCAAGGGAGATGGCTCCAGAGGTTTAACATACCTCTTCAACAAACATCTGTGAAACACATTATGGATTTTCAGGGCCTGCGGAAGTTCAAGACGAAATGCTACAGGATTAATAATGGCCTTGATTTTATATGGGCCAATAAATCTTGGACCCAACTTCCATGAAGGAACTTTCAACTTAATGTTCCTAGTAGACAGCCACACAGAATCACCCACATTTAGGTCCGGACCATTCATGCGTCTCCTGTCAGCCACACGTTTGTACTTGTTACCCATATTTATCAAGTTACTTTGAATTTTTCGCCATATGGAAGACAATGATGACGAAAAACGTTCTTCCTCAGGAATACCAGAAGTATCAGAACCACAAAATGTGCCAAACTGCGGGTGAAAGCCATATGCACCAAAAAATGGTGACTTACCAGTGGAGTCCTGTCTGCGATTATTTATGGCAAACTCAGCCAGAGACAAAAACGAGGACCACTCCTCCTGGTTCTCAGAGACAAAGCATCTCAAATAAGTCTCCAGATTCTGATTGGTACGCTCAGTCTGTCCATTCGTCTGGGGATGAAAGGCAGAAGAGAAAGACAGTTGTACCCCGAGCCGAGTACAGAACGCCCTCCAGAATCTGGACACAAACTGAGTCCCACGATCAGAGACAACATCAGTGGGAATGCCATGAAGTTTCACAATATTGTCAACAAACACTTGTGCAAGAGTTTTAGCATTGGGGAGTCCGGGTAATGCAATAAAGTGCGCCATTTTACTAAAACGATCTACAACCACCAGAATAACTGTCTTACCAGACGACTCAGGCAGATCAGTGATGAAGTCCATGGATAGGTGAGTCCATGGTCTGGACGGGATGGGTAATGGAAGTAGGGGTCCAGAAGGACGAGTATGTGTCACCTTAGAGCGTGCGCAGACACTACAGGCTGACACATATTCCTCAACACACTTACGCAGACCTGGCCACCAGAATCTACGAGAGATGAGGTCGACAGTGGATTTACTCCCAGGGTGTCCCGCAAGCACCGAAGAATGATGCTCCTCAAAAACCTTATAACGCAAATCAGAAGGAACAAACAACTTCCCGGGAGGGCAAGACTCCGGCGCATCTCCCTGGGCCTCAAGCACTTTAGCCTCAAGATCAGGGTAAAGAGCGGATATCACCACTCCTTCAGACAGTATAGGGCTAGGATCTTCAAAATCACCACCCCCGGGAAAACTACGTGACAAGGCATCCGCCTTACATAGTAACATAGTTTATAAGGCCGAAAAAAGACATCTGTCCATCCAGTTCGGCCTGTTTTCCTACAAGTTGATCCAGAGGAAGGCAAAAAAACCCTGTGAGGTAGAAGCCAGTTTTCCCCACTAGGGAAAAAAATTCCTTCCCGACTCCAATCAGGCAATCAGAATAACTCCCTGGATCAACGACCCCTCTCTAGTAACTATAACCTGTAATATTATTACCCATTATTATTGCCTTCACATTCTTAACCCCAGGACGGTATGTGACAATGAAATTGAATCTGGTGAAGAACAAAGACCATCTGGCCTGCCTCGGATTAAGTCGTCTAGCCGACTCCAGGTAAGCCAGATTTTTGTGATCAGTGAATACCGTGATTGGATGATTCGCCCCTTCCAACCAATGACGCCATTCCTCAAAAGCCAACTTAATGGCCAGTAACTCTCGGTTACCCACATCATAATTTCTCTCCGCCACAGAGAGTTTCTTCGAAAAAAAAGCACATGGGCGCCATTTACCAGGTGACGGGCCTTGTGATAACACAGCTCCTACCCCCACATCGGATGCGTCAACCTCCACAATGAAAGGTTGTGACACATCTGGCTGCACCAATATAGGGGCAGAGGAAAAGCACTCCTTTACAGCAGAGAAGGCTTGCAATGCTGCATCAGACCACACAGAGACATCCGTCCCTTTCTTAGTCATGTCAGTTAAGGGTTTAACTATAGTCGAATAGTTCTTAATAAATTTTCGGTAATAGTTGGTGAACCCCAAAAATCGCATAAGAGCCTTCAGATTTTCAGGTCGGTCCCAGTTCAGAACAGCACAGACCTTCTCTGGATCCATACGAAAACCTGAAGATGAAAGCAGGTATCCTAAGAATTGCACCTCATGTACAGCAAAAGCACATTTCTCTAATTTTGCATACAACTTGTTATCTCTTAAAATTTGCAACACCTGCCTCACGTGATCCTGATGTGTCACAATATCTGGAGAATAGATTAGTATGTCATCCAAATACACGACTACAAACCTCCCCACAAGATGATGAAAAATGTCATTAACAAAATGCTGGAAGACAGCAGGAGCATTGGTCAACCCAAAAGGCATGACCAGGTTCTCAAAGTGGCCCTCAGGAGTGTTAAAGGCCGTCTTCCATTCATCCCCTTCCTTGATCCTGACCAGATTATATGCCCCCCTTAAGTCCAACTTGGAGAACACCTTGGCATCCACAATCTGGTTAAACAAGTCAGGAATCAAAGGAAGGGGGTACGGATCACGGACAGTAATCCTATTGAGTTCACGGAAATCCAGACATGGCCTAAGGGATCCGTCCTTTTTTTTAACAAAAAAGAACCCTGCTGCCCCAGGAGATTTGGAAGGCCTAATATGTCCTTTGGCCAAACTCTCAGCAATATATTCCTTCATGGCCGTTCTCTCAGGTCCAGAAAGGTTATACAGCCTAGATTTAGGCAATCTTGTTCCAGGGATAAGATTGATAGGACAATCGTATTCCCGGTGAGGGGGTAAATCCTGACATCCACCTTCAGAAAATACATCAGAGAAATCCGATATAAAAGAAGGAAGAGTCTTAGTGGTTAAAGCAGAAAAAGATGTACTAAGGCAATTGTCAACACAATAATCGCCCCAATCCACAATTTGTCTAGTATGCCAGTCAATGGACGGATTATGTTTGCTTAACCACGGTAAACCCAGAACCACAGGAGCAGGAAGACCTTCCAACACAAAACATGAAATAAGCTCCTGATGAAATTCACCCACTCTTAATTTGATATCATGCACCATCTGAGACAAACACTTCTGAGAGAGAGGTGCAGAATCAATGGCAAACACAGAAATCCTCTTATCCAAAGAACTTGGTGACAATCCATGCATACGGACAAACTGAGCATCAATCAAGTTCACCCCTGCCCCGCTGTCAATAAACACCTCAATTTTCACAACCTTTGATTCTAGCGCCACCTCGGCAGTCAGGAGATAACGGGTACTGCAGGATGAAGACAAATGCACATTTTCAGTCTCCCTACCCACTCCACCAAGAGTGAGATGAGAATTCAACGCCCCCTTTTCTTTTCTCTCCTTTAGAGATAGGAAGCATGGACATACATTGATAAAGTGTCCTTTCTGACCACAGAAAAAACACACACCCTTTTTATTACCAAGATGATTGCGGGTGGCTACAGGAGTGGCTCCCCCTAATTGCATAGGTTCATCCCCAGACATCAACCTAGGGGAATATTCACCCAAAGTGTCATAGGAAGCTGGTACACTATGTGATAGTACGTCCTGAGAGCGGGGGCCCCTAGATCGCTCTCTCAGGCGCCTATCCATGCGTACAGCAAGAGACATAGCGGCTTCCAAAGACACAGGGGTTTCCTGAAAGGCCAAAGCGTCCTTCAGCCTTTCAGACAAACCTTGACAGAATTGGCTACGTAAAGCCGGATCGTTCCATTCAGTATTGGTCGCCCACCTCCGAAACTCAGAGCAATAAGTCTCAACCGGCCGCTCACCCTGACAAAGGTTACGTATCTGGGTCTCCGCCAGGGAGATACGATCCGGGTCATCATAGATAATCCCTAGGGTCTTGAAAAATTCATCTACCGACCGGAGAGACAGCGATCCAGCCGGTAGAGAAAAGGCCCATGACTGCGCATCCCCTTTAAGCAGCGAGATGACCACACCAACCTTCTGTTCCTCATTACCAGAAGAATGTGGACGCAGTCTGAAATACAATTTGCACGCCTCCCTAAATAGAACAAAATTATCACATTCCCCAGAAAATCTATCCGGGAGGGGGACCTTAGGCTCCAAACAGGCCTGACACTCAGCACCCCCAGAACCACCAGCCTGTGGTCTCTGAATCTGGTTGCGGATGTCAGCCACCTCCAAGCTGAGTCCCTGCAGCCGTTCTGCCAGTGTAGCAATAGCATCCATGTCAGCACAAAAATGACATAAATTTTTGTTAGTGGCGGTTTATAATGTCACGCTCGGGTGTGGGGGGAAAAGCCACACCGAGCGTATGAGGGATGGGAACAGACAAAACCAGGGAACTGGTCACCTCCTGCAGGGGACCCTAAGACTAGGCCCTAGCTGGCTACCAGTATGAACTAACCCGGGTGGTAGGAAAGCTCATACACAGGAACCTAATCTGAGTAAACCCTAGAACACCCTGCAGTCTAATGACACAAGAGAGTAACCTGTTCCTCCAAGCGTAAGGAGGAACAGGAGACTCAAACAGGAATAACCAAAGGAAGGGAAAACACTTAACTTTAAGTAGAACTCAGCAACAGGATCTCAGCCGAGATCCACACCACTCTCAACAGGTATGTAGCAGATATAAACCGCAAGGGATACTGGGAGAGGAAGAGGTAAGTAGGAGACAGCTAATTGCCCAGCGGCAACAGCTGAGGGAAAGGGGTGTGGAGAACAGCACCCAAACCACAGGGAATAGCCTGTCAAACCTGTCACTTAGAAAGCCGCGCAGAACGTCTGATTCCAGACGCAAGACCACTCGTGACAAGCTGCTGCCATCATGCTGATGTGCCTGGGGGTGTCTGATGTAATTTGTGATGAAGTCGAAGACCGAGTCAACCATTCAAGAACTGCTGGCTTGCTGGTCAAGACACAACCGCTACATGATCCTTGCTGCCACACCCCCTTACTCTGCTGCGACCTGTGCCTGCGCCAGAAACATTTAGGCCTCTGCCTCTCCTCTGTGCAATGCCTGTCACTTCTCTGTCTGACATACTGTTAGATCAAATAAATAAATAAGAAGGAAATTAAAACACACTACAAAGGGCTGTAATTTTCCCACTTCTCCACACAACGGCTAATAAGTCTTTTTTTCCACCATCAACTCTTTTTAAAACCACTAATAAATGACAAAAGGCTTTACAAAATATAACTTCGACGCTGTACGCCAAATAAAACTTTTTTGCCACTAATACACACTACAAAGGGCTGTAATTTTCCCACTTCTCTACACAACGGCTAATAACTCTTTTTTAAAACCACTAATAAACGACAAAAGGCTTTACAAAATATAACTTCAACGCTGTACGCCAAATAAAACTGTTTTGCCACTTATACATGCTTATTTTTTTCCACCATTAATAAACTATACAAGGCTTTACTAAATTTAACTTCGACACTGTACGCCAAATAAAACTTTTCACCACTAATACACGCTACAAAGAGCTGTAATTTTCCCACTTCACCACACAATGGCTAATAACTCTTTTTTAAAACCACTAATAAACGACAAAAGGCTTTACAAAATATAACTTCAACGCTGTATGCCAGATAAAACTTTTTTGCCACTAATGCACACTACAAAGGGCTGTAATTTTCCCACTTCACCACACAACGGCTAATAAGTTGTTTTTTCCATCACTAATAAACAATAGAAGGCTCTACAAAATTTAATTTTGGCACTGTAGGCCAAATAAAACTTTTTTTTGCCACTAATACACGCTTCAAAAGGCTGTAATTTTCCCACTTCAATACACAACGGCTAATAAGTCTTTTTTTTCACCACTAATAAAGGACAAAAGGCTTTACAAAATATAACTTTGGCGCTTTACGCCAAATACATTTTTTTTCCACTAATACACGCTACAATACACGCTACAATGGACTGTAATTTTCCCACTTCACCACACAACTGCTAACAACTCTTTTTTAAAACCACTAATAAACGACAAAAGGCTTTACAAAATATGACTTGCCGCTGTACGCCAGATAAAACTTTTTTGCCACTAATGCACACTACAAAGGGCTGTAATTTTCCCACTTCACCACACAACGGCTAATACGTTGTTTTTTCCACCAGTAATAAACAATAGAAGGCTCTACAAAATTTAATTTTGGCGCTGTAGGCCAAATAAAACTTTTTTTTGCCACTAATACATGCTACAAAGGGCTGTAATTTTCCCACTTCACCGCACAACGGCTAATACGTTGTTTTTTCCACCAGTAATAAACAATAGAAGGCTCTACAAAATTTAATTTTGGCGCTGTAGGCCAAATAAAACTTTTTTTTGCCACTAATACATGCTACAAAGGGCTATAATTTTCCCACTTCATCACACAACGGCTAATAAGTCTTTTTCCACGACTAATAAACTATACAAGGCTTTACTAAATTTAACTTCGACGCTGTACGCCAAATAAAACTTTTTTTTGCCACTAATACGCGATACAAAGGGCTGTAAGTTTCCCAATTCCCCACACAACAGCTAATAAGCCCTTTCTGTTTTCCAACACTAATAAAAAACAAAAAATAGGCTTTCCTAAATGTAAATACAGTGCACAAGGGTTAATAAGACCCTAATAATCGGAATTACAGAGGTATGATCTATTGCAAACCTGAAATGAACAGCTGTATCATGGCAATTTTGAACCCCAGTCACTGCACCAAGGTGTAATAGGATTTTTCCTCCCTATCCTTTCCCTACACTTTTATTGAGCAATACATATGTTTGAAAAGCTTTTCTATCACTTTCCCTAGTGGCTGCTAACATCTCTCCCTGCACTAAGTTCATTGGAGAATGGCAGAATCCAAGATGGCTGTGACATCACAAGGCTGGCTGGCTGCTATAGGGCTGTGGCATCACAGGGCTGGCTGGCTGATGATTGGCTGCATGCATGGCATTGTCGGTGATCCCTCGTTCCCACAGTTCCTTGCTCCATGTCCTAACACGTACAGTCACCATTTTAGGAAACAAAAATGCGATTCGTTACCATGAATCGTCAGGAAATTCGGATTTGGTGCAAATCGAATAATTCCTAAAATTCGGATCGAATTCCACTTCGTCAGCTTCGATTCACTCATCTCTAGTCTCAACAAGCTACTCTTTCTTTTGACAAATAAAAGTTATGCATGTCATATGTGAAGGCATTCTTCTCCTGGCATAATTTTTGGATGCTTGGTCTCCCAACAATCCACAATTTTTTCCCCCATAACATCATGTGTGTTTAAACATCATCTACCCCAAATTATGGAAGCTTTGGAATATGAAAAATCATAAAACATGCAATGTGCTTAACAAGCTGTTCAGGGAGTAATTCTGATTGCCTGAATAGAGTCGGGAAGTGAGGCAAATTGGCTTCTACCTCACAGGTTTTTTTTTTGCCTTCCTCTGGATCAATTTGCTGAATTGGATGGACAGATGTTTTTTTCGACCTTCTAAACTATGTTACTATGTTACCGCCGTCAACCATTTTACCCATAGCTATGTATATCACTGTCACTCTGACATTATTTGCGATTGCTGTCATTGTGCTCAAGAGCTTATGGAGGGGTGAGAGTAAAAGCAAAAATTCATTAAAAAATTAATTAAAATATATAACATATTTTCCGAAAAATTCTATTAGACTAGAGGGTGTTATATACCAATTTTCAGGGCAATTGGAGCAACTTTGGGTAGAATCGATTCAGATCCAAACCAAACTTTTTTGAAAAATTTAATTATTTTGGAACAAACCAAATCTCAAAAGGTTAGCACTAGACCTTATTGTATAATTTTGTATGTACACTTTAAAACTTTTAATTAAAATGTTTTATATAAAGCATGAATCCTGATTTCACTTGAATTACCTCTATAAATTTTCTGGTAATGAAGTTTGGAGGTAGATTAATTAACTATGGACATTAATAAAAGTGTGCCTGTTTATAATCCATGTATCCAATTTTCTTCTCTTATTACTTTTACATTGACTTCACTCATTTTTTATTCTCCTCAGATTCCACAAGTGAGCTATGCTTCCACTGCTCCAGACCTTAGTGACAACAGTCGATATGACTTCTTCTCTCGAGTGGTTCCATCTGACACCTATCAAGCTCAGGCTATGGTAGATATTGTGAAAGCATTAAGGTGGAGTTATGTGTCAACACTTGCATCTGAAGGCAGCTATGGTGAAAGTGGAGTTGAAGCATTTATCCAGAAATCCAGGGAAGATGGTAAGCAGCAAGCATGAGCCTCTTGCGACTAACATCGGCGTGATAGTACAGTCATGGCCAAAAGTTTTGAGAATGACACAAATATTATATTTTCACATGATCTGCTGCCCTCTGGTTTTTATGTGTGTTTGTCAGATGTTTTTATCACATACAGAAATATAATTGCAATCATATTATGAGTAACAAAAGCTTATATTGACAGTTAGAATGAGTTAATGCAGCAAGTCAATATTTACAGTGTTGACCCTTCTTCTTCAGGACCTCTGCAATTCTCCCTGGCATGCTCTCAATCAACTTCTGGACCAAATCCTGACTGATAGCAGTCCATTCTTGCACAATCAATGCTTGCATTTTGTCAGAATTTGTAGGTTTTTGTTTATCCACCCGTCTCTTGATGATTGACCACAAGTTCTCATTGGGATTAAGATCTGGGGAGTTTCCAGGCCATGGACCCAAAATCTCTATGTTTTGTTCCCTGAGCCATTTAGTTATCACCTTTGCTTTATGGCAAGGTGCTCCATCATGCTGGAAAAGGCATTGTTGATCGCCAAACTGCTCTTGGACGGTTGGGAGAAGTTGCTCTCCGAGGACATTCCGGTACCATTCTTTATTCATGGCTGTGTTTTTAGGCAAGACTGTGAGAGAGCCGATTCCCTTGGCTGAGAAGCAACCCCACACATGAATGGTTTCAGGATGCTTTACAGTTGGCATGAGACAAGACTGGTGGTAGCGCTCACCTCGTCTTCTCCGAATAAGCTGTTTTCCAGATGTCCCAAACAATCGAAAAGGGGATTCATCAGAGAAAATGACTTTACCCCAGTCCTCAGCAGTCCACTCCCTGTACCTTTTGCAGAATATCAGTCTGTCCCTGATGTTTTTTCTGGAGAGAAGTGGCTTCTTTGCTGCCCTCCTTGAGACCAGGCCTTGCTCCAAGAGTCTCCGCCTCACAGTGCGTGCAGATACACTCACACCTGCCTGCTGCCATTCCTGAGCAAGCTCTGCACTGCTGGTAGCCCGATCCCGCAGCTGAAACACTTTTAAGAGACGGTCCTGGCGCTTGCTGGTCTTTCTTGGGCGCCCTGGAGCCTTTTTGGCAACAATGGAACCTCTCTCCTTGAAGTTCTTGATGATGCGATAGATTGTTGACTGAGGTGCAATCTTTCTAGCTGCGATACTCTTCCCTGTTAGGCCATTTTTGTGGCAGTGCAATGATGACTGCATGTGTTTCTTTAGAGATAACCATGGTTAACAGAAGAGAAACAATGATGCCAAGCACCAGCCTCCTTTTAAAGTGTCCAGTGGTGTCATTCTTACTTAATCCTGACAGATTGATCTCCAGCCCTGTCCTCATCAACACCCCCACCTGTGTTAATGGAGCAATCACTGAAACGATGTTAGCTGGTCCTTTTAAGGCAGGGCTGCAATGATGTTAAAATGTGTTTTGGGGGATAAAGTTCATTTTCTAGGCAAATATTGACTTTGCAAGTAATTGCTGTTAAGCTGATCACTCTTTATAACATTCTGGAGTATATGCAAATTGCCATTATAAAAACTGAAGCAGTAGACTTTGTAAAAATTAATATTTGTATCATTCTCGAAACTTTTGGCCATGACTGTAGAGTAAGCAACTTTATTTTAAATAGGATATAGATGAAAATTTTAGCAGATCCACAACAGCTACATTTGACTGAATGGAATGATTTACAGTAGATGCTCTTTTGTACCTTTCTATAGTCATTTTAAAAAAAATAAATATATGTTACTGGGTTCTGCAAATATGTGAGCTTTCAGCTGGCCATTAATTGAATTAGAAAGGATAAAAGCAAATGCTTTTATGTAAAGGGTATAAAGTGGTGAAAATGAATTTTCTATTAATGGACTAATTAACTTGTGGTTCATGTAAACTATGTGTTAATGTTCTGCTAGTAAAAACCCATAAGCACAATAAAAACAGGATATTTGCCTTGTGTTTGCAGGGGGTTTTTGTGTAGCACAGTCAGTTAAAATTCCTCGGGAGCCGAAAGCAGGAGAGTATGATAAGATAATCCGCCGACTTCTGGAGACATCCAATGCCCGGGCAGTCATCATTTTTGCAAGTGAAGATGATATTAGGTAAAAAAAAATGCACATTTTGAAAATATATTTTGTATGTATGATTTTCTTAATCAATGAGGAACTAAACACATCAATAGGTAGTAATTTGGTAGAGAGAATTTAGGTTTAAGATGCAATGAAGCAGTTATTTGGCACTGAATGAATACTTTATATTGATGGGCCACCTGGAATGGATACCTTCTATTCTATCGGGATTTCAAAGCCTCATAGATTCCAAATATTTGGATCAAAAATCAGCTGCCTACCATTACGCCATTTGACAATTCCCTGCAGCTCTATTGAAAATCTAACCAGGATTCTTTATTGTGGATTACTGGAAAATTATAGCAGCTGTAGTACAATTTATAAACAGCAGGAGATGAATCATCATAGTCTGATATATATATATATATATATATATATCATGTATTTATCACATTTTCTATGATATTGTGTTTGCTATATATAGCACCTTGAATCTGTGGTATACATACAGGTTTAATAAATATTATGATTTGCTAACCTTGTCACACCTTCACTATTCAACAAGGCCGACCAAAGTGTGATCATTAGATTTATGCTGCTAGCATAAAGGCACATTAAAGGAAATCTGTCACCAGGATAATTGCTATTGAAGTAAAGCCTTAGCCTAATAGCACTTAGTACCTTATTTCTATTTCTGTGTCTTTGTTTCAGCAATAGATGTTTTCTATCTTCTAAAAATCCAGTTTATTTGGTATGCAAATGAGCCAGTAAGGTGCCCAGAGGGGCATCACTCTTGCAGGAAGGAGCCCAGGCATACCTCCTGCTGGTCAATAAATAAATGAATAGATATGTAGCGGCTCACCAGTTGCAATGGTGCAGTGGAGGTGCTCCTATCAAGTGGCTATACCCGTAGCCACGCAGGTTACTCTTAAATTAGTATACAAAGGTGATGGGCACACTCCTCATCTAGTATACAATCAGCTTTTGTTCTTGTTATAAAGATTAATGTGATTAAAGGGGAGATAGATGAGATATAATCCAATATTTTAGCTGAATGATATTCTAGACCATAATCAGTGACTTTTAAACACACTTCTTTATTATTTAAAACAATTAAATAAGTGCACCAAGGATATTACGCCTTTAAAAAAAGAAGAAATCAATATAAAAATGGAAATAAAAATAAAAATATGATGTATTAAAAAAATGATAAAAAATTGAAAGGTATGCCAGATATTAATGACACTTTTTGATAGGCATAAAACATGAAAGTCTATGTTTGGTTATGAGTCCCGATGGACAATAGTAATGTTGTTTTAGTCTATTGATATAGTAGTGATGATATTCATCTGCTGGTGTTAATGGTGGTGATGTCCTCCTTTATATTAATTCAATGCTTATGCCGTCATTCAATGTTACTTTTGCATATGTTGTATCACATAGATTTATACACACTAAGAAGTCTCTGTGTATAGTTAGTAATTTCCCATAGGGTTTGTACGTTACCCGCTCCTGGCGCTGTTTTCTGAGCGTTGCCTCCTGCACTGGATGTCGGCTTCCCGTCCTGTTGGCGCGCTTTCTGTATTTGAAACGGCGTTCCCCATGGCATCCCACGTGGGTGTTTAAAAGTCACTGATTATGGTCTAGAATATCATTCAGCTAAAATATTGGATGATATCTCATCTATCTCCTCTTTAATCACATTAATCTTTATAACAAGAACAAAAGCTGATTATATACTAGATGAGGAGTGTGCCCATCACCTTTGTATGCCTCCTGCTGGTGCCTATGCCCGCCCTTATGCTGGGAGCAGGGAAAAGGGGGGGCAGAGTTATGGCTTGAATGTGATGTAGGAGGCATGCCTCGGCTCCTTCCTGCAAGAATGACGCCGTGATGTGAGAAATATTTTCCCCTAGTAACAGTGTCTTTGTAACAGTCTCTGCTCCAGGAGTCAGGCAGACAGGTAGGAAAGGGTATAGCTTGAAAGCCAAACACTAAGATTGGTGCTCTGGGACTGCCGTTTGCCAGTTCTTGCATGTGTGTGTCCATGTGTCTGTCTGTGTTTGTGTATGATATTTAATTCTCTCTGCTTATAATGAGTATTTTTGTGTTTCTGACCCATCTTACTTCTCTTTGCCTTTTCTTTAACAGTTTAGCGACCATCCTACTGCCTTTGCTCTCTGTACTTTTGTCTCTCCTGGTTTTGACTCAGCTTATTTTTGACATTGCATTTGGTTTCTGTCATGGTTTGGATGTTTGACCGCACTGTACCTTTCTGCTCCACCTGTGAGCAGCCTCCCAGTGGAAGCAAGAAATATTTTATTCCACCCACAGGGAATAATCCCGTTAGATTAGTGATAGTGAGCTTTCTCTTATCAAGGCAGCTATTCCTCTGTAGACTGGGCCCTGCAGTGATGGGGTGTTGCAGGGCAGGTTGGCCAGCTCATGGTCAACCAAATAGCTGGCACCAAGTCCATCAGTGAGTGTGTGGTTTGCTGTAGAAGTTACTTGTATCCCATCAGTTTTGCTACAGTTTTTAACCCCTTAGCACATAATGCTGTACATGTACGGCATTATGCGCAAAGGCCTATATAGAGTGGGAAGTTGCACTGAGCCTGCTCTATACCAATCTTTTTACTCCTCAGATGTTGTGTTCAATAGCAGTCGAGGCATCTATAAAGTTAGGTTGAAGAAGGTAGCTTCTTTTGCCTTCTGATTTTAACCCCCACAGTGAAATTGTGGAGCTCCGATCGGTTACCAGGTTTGGTGATGACTCTGAAATTGAGCCCCTCAGATGCAGCTGTCAATTGTCAGTAGCGACTGTTGCATCTGTGAGGTTAAGCAAGTGGGCCCCCTCTGCGTTCCGATCGGAGACCCTGCAGTGAAATCGTGAGACTCTGATTGGTTACCGTGACAGCCTGGGGCCTGGCCCAGGCCTTCAATGGTAAGTTGCCTGTAAAGCTGTGCACAAGGCACAGCTTCACAGGTAGAAAAGGAAAATCTCATATTATTCTATTATGGTCTATGGAACAAGCAATCAGAAAATCGCAGGTTGTAGCACCCTAAGGGGACTAAAAGTTATTGTGTAAAAGATAAAAAAAAAAGTAAAAAAATAAATAAATAAAAAAAATAAAATATATATTTCCTCACCCTCCTTTCCTAATTTTTCATATAAAAATAAATAAACTATTAAAAATAAACATAACAGGTATCATCACATCCACGTATAAAATATGGTGAGTGGCATGGTGAGTGGCATAACAAAAAAAAATAAAATAAAAACAGGTTATTCTCCATTTTTTTAGTCACAGTCTCCCCCAAAAATGGTCTTAAAGGAGTTAAGGGAGTATTACTCAGTATTTAGGAATGTTTTGTATCGGGCTACATTTATATTTCTCAGAAAAAATTTTTATTCAGTCTATGATAAAAATAAAAATAATAATAGACAAACATAGGTGCAATAGAATTCTATAGTCAAAATGTATCCCAAATCTATCTGTTTGAATGACCAGTTAGACCTTTCTGTCAATAAGGAATATTTTAAATTGTTTGAAAGCAAGTCAGTTATTTTCAGAATAGGTTTCATCTTGAAATGTATGTTGATCACTGCAAACTAGATTACCCTACTTGCAAGATAGTGTAATCCTAGATTGCAGGTGTGAACTGCTGACTGTAAGCACAAAGGCTTTGTTTTTTGTGTTATGCATGTCAACTATAATAAATATAATGAGAATAATAGATCATGATCTTGCAGCATTGACACTGTAAGTATGGCATTCAACATTCTTTTCATGTCATATGCTATTTTCCATAGGCGAGTACTTGCAGCTGCAAAAAGGGCAAATCAAACCGGACACTTCATGTGGGTTGGCTCTGATAGTTGGGGTTCAAAGATTTCTCCAGTGCTTCAGCAAGAAGAAGTGGCAGAAGGGGCCGTCACTATACTACCTAGACGGGCTTCAGTCAGAGGTTTAGTTACTTGTCCATACATTGTGAATTTTGTTTTAAATATGTTTTTGTAAGGTTATTGAACTTACTCTTTTATCTTCTAATATAATGTTATATGTTGATTGTTATTTAGGGTTTGACCGGTATTTTACTAGTCGGACACTAGATAATAATAGGAGGAATGTCTGGTTTGCTGAATTCTGGGAGGACAATTTTCATTGTAGACTGAGCCGAAATGCACTACGCAGAGGAGGCCATGGAAAGAAGTGCACCAGTAAGTAATATATAATAAACGGTCACCTGTAATGAATTTCAGGCCTGTAGTTTATATTAGGGTAGTTCTACTATTGCAGTTGCTCCAGAATTCTGGTTCAGGGGTATTGTCACAATTATTACCTGTCACTGAAAGGGTCATAGCTAAAGGCTCATGGGCCCTGGTACAAGAGTTCACCTTGGGCCCCCTTCCATCAGTGCTTTGTGGCAAGGGGCAGGGAAGCACATAGCCTTCATGTCGCCTGAGGCAAAAATTGAAATGGTCAATTCTTGACCTAACCCCTTCCCTCCAGCCAGAGGTGTAACTTCTTATGCGGCCCAAGGGTCTTTAGGCCCCCTCAGGCTCCTGGGCCTGATAGCGACTGCTACCTCTGCATCCCCTATAGCTACGCCCCTCGTCACTGATAAGTTATTTATTTATTTTTTTGCATTGACCGACAACGAGGCAGGGTGGGTGTCATTGCTTATCAGATTATGTGTCATTGCTTATCAGGAAGGTGGCTTAATATGCACCAAAAATTGCCACCAAAGTTTTATACCATTGAATTACTTCCATATATATTTAATTGCTAGTGTCTATAAAGATATATTATTTGTTTTGTACTGTGCTCCACACAGGAATAGTGCCTTCTAATAGTAATAGTCAATTCAACAATTCTGACTCAGATAAATGAATGGTATTAGGTCCTCTTAAATAGAAACTGCCAGCCCTAAGGCAGTTACCCAAATCACATTTATCCCATAACCAATATTAACAAAACCATTCTTTATTTCATTAAATTAAAAATCTGACTTCTAAAAGTCCAGCTAGCTATCATAGTGTATTATTCTGTTTGTTCACTCCTGTGGTTATGTGCACTTTCATTACTAGTCCCTTTTCTACTGCTTCCTTTTCCATTTATTGCACAGTTTAGTGTCAGCACAAACGATAGCTGGCTACTAAAATTGCATCATTCACTGCCCCCCAACATGTTTCACCAAATCCCTGGTGTCCTCCAGGGTATACAGGAAATCACATGGTGCTCATGTTTAAATAGTCTAGGTTCAAAGACACTATCATGATCTACCAATCATCATTCAGCTTGTCATTATGATGTCACTAGCCACACCCCCTTAGTCTCATCATTTCTATCATATCCTCCTACGTATATTCACTGAGTCTGCCTCTCTTCAGTTACTTCACATATCGCGTTCTACTATGTGGCTTCTCTAGGACTAGGACTAGGACTCATCGTGTCTCAACTCTTATCATCCTCTACTGCTCCTTCTCCATAACTCCTTCCCCTCATTCCAGCTCCATTGATGTAACATGAGGCCACAATCCCTCTACATCTCTTTAAATTTGTCTGTTGAGCTTGTGGCACTGTGTTTAGTAAATACCTCAGTATAAACTAACCTCTATATCAGGGATCAGCAACCTCCGGCACGCCAGCTGTTCAGAAACTACAACTCCCAGAATGCTTCATTCACTTCTGCGGGAGTTAGAAGAACAGCCAAGCATGTTTGCATGCTGGGAGTTTTAGTTTCACAGCAGCTGGAGTGCCAAAGGCTGACCCCTACTCTGAATCCTTATATACTATATCCTTCAGTGTCGTTAGTTGACTTATTATCTCTAAGTGTTTATTACCTATACAGTACAGTGCAGTATATCATCATGTATATCAGAAAATCCTCACAATTCCTTATAACTCCTATATATGAAACCAGTAGGAGAGAATCACATGTCGTAGCAGTCTTTATTAGAGGTGTGATTAATGCTATCTGCTATTCATCATTAATTATCCATATAATTATTTTACCTCACGTCCTCATGTAATTTCCCTATTTGAGGGTCCGAGGGCAGAAGGAGTGTATTAGGGTATTGTTACTGTTCAGGACCATGACAAACTAGTAATAGTGCCATCCCATAACATCAGGGCATCATCGATGTACCTTCCCCAAAATAAAATGTAACTTGTAAATAAATTCAGTTTTTCCATGTACAACATTGTGTCCTCCCACCACCCTAATAAAAAAATAATTTGAAAAATCGGTACACATGCTTTCTCCATGACCGCCCCTGTGATCTGGTAATTATATTTACCATTAAACATGAAAAGATTTGTAGATTTACCTCAACATGAAATTCCTGACATTTTGGGGAGTTAGGCTAGTTTCACACTAATGATGGAGATCTGGCAGGCTGCGCTAGATCTCTGTGCCTTCCACATGCAGCAGTTTTCTTCTGACCGATTATCTATATATTTGCTGGAGTGCAGCCAGATCTCCGTCAGTCCCCATCATAGTGAATGGGGCCGGACGGAGCTTTACAAGCTTCCGGCAATGCCAGAATGCAGAGTGATCAAGCCGGCTGCTTGCTGCCAGAACAGCCTGCCAGATCACCGCCGCTAGTGTGAAAGAGGCCTCAGCCAGAATAAACTTGGATGAAGAAGAGGAAACCTGAACAAAATCTTGTTACAGGAAGAAACACTTTGGATATATATCGCTTAGAAAGCCTAGGCCCTAAAGTCCTCAATAAAGGCTGTTCATATGCCTCTTTTTTATAATTCAACTAATGGCACTGATTAGGTTATAGTATGTAAGGATATATGGTTAGGCTGAGGTATTCAATAAATACGGTGTGTAATGGCCAGATTTTTAATTTAAACGGGTTGTCCGGGTTCAGAGCTGAACCCGGACATACCCTTATATTCATCCACCTGAACATCTCATGCTCCGATGCCCTCCCTTGTCCTGCGCTGGATCACACAGGGCAAGGGCTCTTTTATTTACATAACACATTTAGCCTGGTTCCGGTGACGTACCGGGCTCTGCCAGGCGGAGGCTTCCGCCCGGCAGTGAGTTCGGTGACGTCACTGGCTGTAATGGGCCGGCTTTAGCGCTGCCCTAGCCGTTTTACTGGCTAGGGTATCGCTAAAGCCCGCCCATCAGCGCCGGTGATGTCACCGGGCTCACTGCCGGACAGAAGCCTCCGCTTGGCAGAGTCCGGTATGTCACCGGAATCGGGCTAAATGCCTTTGCGCAGGGCAAAGGAGGGCATCTGAGCATAGGATGCTCCGATGCCCTGTTCAGGCGGGCTGCCTGGGTGAATTTAAAGGTATGTCGGACAACCCCTATAAATATAGTAACATAGTTTATAAGGCCGAAAAAAGAGATCTGTCCATCCAGTTCGGCCTGTTATCCTGCAAGTTGAACCAGAGGAAGGCAAAAAACCCTGTGAGGTAGAAGCCAATCGTCCCCACAGGGGAAAAAATTCCTTCCCGACTCCAATCAGGCAATCAGAATAACTCCCTGGATCAACAACCGCTCTCTAGTAACTATAACCTGTAATATTATTACCCTTCAGAAATACATCCAGGCCCCTCTTGAACTC
The DNA here is from genome assembly GCA_900303285.1 of Rhinella marina. Lineage (NCBI taxonomy): Eukaryota > Metazoa > Chordata > Amphibia > Anura > Bufonidae > Rhinella > Rhinella marina. The sequence goes on from ONZH01030231.1 coordinate 20,848, forward strand.
TTTTAGTGAACTTATCATCCCCACCTCCTCAGGCAGAGACTTCCATAGTCTCACTGCTCTTACAGTAAAGAATCCTCTTCTATGTTTGTGTACAAACCTTCTTTCCTCCAGACACAGAGGATGTCCCCTCATCACAGTCAGAGTCCTGGGGATAAATAGATCATGGGAGAGATCTCTGTACTGACCCCTGATATATTTATACATAGTTATTAGATCTCCCCTCAGTCGTATTTTTTCTAAAGTAAATAACACTAATTTTGATGATCTTAATTTTGATAATCTTTATTTTGGGTACTGTAGTCCACCCATTCCAGTTATTACTTTAGTTGCCCTCCTCTGAACCCTCTCCAGCTCTGCTATATCTGCCTTGTTCACAGGAACCCAGAACTGTACACAGTACTCCATGTGTGGTCTGACTAGTGATTTGTAAAGTGGCAGGACTATGTTCTCATCACGGGCATCTATGCCTCTTTTGATGCAACCCATTATCTTATTGGCCTTGGCAGAAGCTGTCTGACACTGGTTTCTGCAGCTTAGTTTGCTGTTTACTAAAATTCCTAGGTCCTTTTCCATGTCAGTGTTACCCAGTGTTTTACCATTTAGTATGTACTGGTGACTTGCATTATTCCTTCCTATGTGCATAACCTTACATTTGTCAGAGTTAAACCTCATCTGCCACTTCTCTGCCCAAGCCTCCAATAAAGAGTGGTTTTGCTAATATAGTTTATGGGATAAATGTAAATTGGGTACTATCCGTCTTAGGGTATACTGTAGTAGTGCCCTACACAGTTATAGTGCCCCAATACAATAACAGTGCCCCATTTGTGCCCCCCACAGTAATAATGTCCACTTTTTTTTATCCCTAAACAGTTGTAATGCCACACTTTGAACCCCCATACAATACTATGAATAGTAAAATTCAGTGGCTGCAGTCCCTTTCTCCACACTGTGCTGACAAGCTCTATGACCCTGATTAGTATGTGGACTATGGACCTATAGCCTATGCCGCACCCTTGTAGGTCTTAAAGGGATTGTGCAGTCAGCACATATTGATAACTTATTGATCCCCAGGATAGGTCATCAATATCTGATCGGTGGGCGTCTGAGTCCTGGCACCACTGTCAATCAGCGGTTTGAAGAGGAGGTGGCACTCATGCAAGCACCACTTCCTCATCAGGATTACCTTGTGCATCATCTCGAAAATATAGGCACGTCATCTTCGAAGTGTAATTGTAAGTGCTTGTTCCATTCATTTGAAAGGCATGAGCACTTGTTATTGTGCTGCGGCGACTAGTGAGACATTGTGCAGTGTAATCTTGAAGAGGAAACAAGTGTGGCCTGCTCTTCAAACAGCTAATTGGCAGGAGTGCCCGGGAGTCAGACCCCCACAATCAGATATTGATGACCTATCCTGTGCAAAGGTTTTTAATATGTACTGGCTGCACAACCCCATTAACTAGACAGGCTGATACTTTCTGTGTGGCACTTGTAGAAATTAGTGCACGTCTTTGACATACCCCCTATTTAAGACCCTGGTGCAACCCTTGTGTTCAGTCTCTGCATTTGCTGTTAGCTTATGCAGTTGAATAACTTACCTCTTAAATATATTTTCTACTTATCACATGTCACAAACAACATATAGAAGGCCTATAAATCTATACTAACAATGATTTTGTGATTTAATATACTTATTATGATGAGTAAATGTGCCCCAGATAAAAACAAATAAGTAGAAATAAATGTAACGTTTGCTGAATTTGTGAATATTGCACAATGTCATGCTCTCCTGTTGCTGCTAATGCATCCATCTACAGCCTTATGCTGATGTATAAGATGGTCATGACTACAGACTGGTGCGCACATTATCTCTCTGATGCTCACCATAGCAAAATGGTCAAAATTATGTTCTTTGTTTTATTATGGCACTTACCAATCAAATTGCACTTATACCGTTTCCTGGTACTATCAGTTTTTTGATTAATGTATTCAAAATAACAGCACTGAAGCAAATAAATCTCAATTTGCATTTCTTTTATTCCAATTGGCAAAATAAGTGTAAACGTTTTCGGCCAACATAGGCCTTAATCAGACACTTTTGCCGTCAGTCAGGTAGAAAAAGTATAGAAACGGGAGCTGTGGAAGTCATATGTAAACTGGAAGGGTGCCATTCCAGTTTACATATGACTTCCACAGCGGCCGTTTGTATACTCTTTCTACCCGACTGACGGCAAAAGTGTCTGATGAAGGCCTATGTTGGCCGAAAACGTTTACACTTATTTTGCCAATTGGAATAAAAGAAATGCAAATTGAGATTTATTTGCTTCAGTGCTGTTATTTTGAATACATACTACGGGGTGGGAACCCTATAACAGCAAAGCAGAGTGCCACAAAGTAATTTATATACAGTTTTTTGATTAAAGCAGTCCAGAGAACTATTTTTTTCCAGCTATACTTTCTTGTTATGATGACAACATAAAAACCTTTCACTTTAAGCAGTAAAGGTTTTATAATTTTGTACTGTATATATCATATGATACCATATTTGTAGACATGGCACTTCCACATATAGCACACAATAGAGACCTCCAGATGGTTTGCCAGACCAGTGAAGAGCTGCAAATTACAATCCACTGTCCAATAAAAATGGAATTCAGCTGAAAGAATATATTCTGTCCTCCTTATGTGTGGGAGTAAACATTGGCAGGCAGCTAAATTCAATCCTAACAAGGAGAAAGGTCTTATGTCAACTTTATTGCAGGGATAGGTGAAAGGCATGAGCAAGAAAAATAATGAGCTTACTATCATACACCAGCATGTAGCCACACACTATAATACAGGTATATCAAGACGCAGGGGCGTAGCAATAGGGGAAGCAGGGGAAGCAGCTGCTTTGGGGCCCAGACCCACAAGGGGCCCCCTCAGGAGGGAGATTTTATTGTCAGGCCCCCCTCAACAGTATTATACAATGACATTATATACAGTGACACTATAGAAAGCGGATGGAGCGGCTGTCAGGCCTTGTCTGGGAGAGCTCAATCTTGACTAGCCACAAGAGTGAGGGTTGCATGTGAGTTCGGGGTTGCGAGGAAGTTTCTGGGGGGGCCCCATTCAAAAATTTGCTGTGGGGCCCAGTTAGTTGTAGTTACGCCACTGTCAAGACGTGAACATGTGCACGAAATACAACACGGCAATAAGTGGGAAGAGTAGCGCTATACACAAGGAAGTTGCTGACCTATCTGTCACTAGCATGGTCTCTAATTTAGCTATGGAGTAGACAATAACAGCAGGAAACATGCAAAATACAGTAATATAGATTGACATATAAACATAAAATTCTAGATGGTAATCTGGACATACCAGCGATGCTACTGTAGACTTAGGCTACTTTCACACTGGCGGCACGGGTATCCGGCAGCCTGTTTCGGCGGGTGAACAGCCTGCTGGATCCGTGCTGCTGCTATTGCACATGTGGAGCCAGAACTACGCTCCGTCCCCATTCACTATAATGGGGGCGGTCCGGAGTTCCGGCCACAGCACGGCAAACAGCCAGATACCTGTGCCGCCAGTGTGAAAGTAGCCCTAGATGAGAGTGATTACTTCAGATGCTGCTAGTTCAGCAGATTTTGGGGGTGAAAAAATGCCTCCTACATAAGCTCACTTGATGATGTCGCCAAGTCATGAGACAAAAACAGTGGCTCCCTTGGGACATATAGGAAGTTGTATGCCAGCTAACTAAACTGATTGAACAGGAAACCACTAGATGGAGCAATTGGAACACAAACCATAATGCATGTGCACTATAAGAAATACAACTAAAGGCATGACACAATAAATATTTTTTGGTACTGCTGGATTATCTTATGATTTGATTTGCTCCTAATTATGAATCTTGATTTTGTGAAAATCAACACCTATTGAACAATTCACCCTAGAAAGACCTAGAATAGCACTATCTGTTTAGAGACTTTAAGTACTCCTACAGCCCTTCCTCTTTGTGCCGTAAATGTTTTTTCTACTACCACCTGACCACAAATGACAAAATTCAGAGTATTGGCAAAAACCATAGTCCAGAAACCATTGTGGGTAACCATTTTTCTTTCCGCATTCTTTAATGCATTAACCCCTTTGCACTGTATATGAAAGGTTATTTTTTAAAAAATAGAGATTTATGTGCATTTCTCTCTTGCACAGATCAGGAGAGGATTGGTGTAGGGTCTGCTTATGAACAGGAAGGCAAGGTACAGTTTGTTATTGATGCTGTGTATGCAATGGCCCATGCACTTCATAACATGCACAAAGCTTTGTGTCCTGGGAACGTTGGACTGTGCAGCCGCATGGACCCAGTTGATGGTTCTGAACTACTGAAATACATCCGTAATGTCAATTTTACAGGTAAGGACGATTCTAGTTAGATTGCAATAAGAAACCAAAAATACTGTGTTAGTGGAAGGGTTTTGATAGGTGTGCAAATATATCTGTTGTTCAATAATAATTATAAACATGAGATGGTCTCCAGTGCAAAGCTTTCCAAAGACAGTCACTGGCTTTGATTCGTAAAGGTCCATTAATTGTTTCTACCAACTTGTAGGAAACAAAAAGAATATTGATATTGACTCCACTCACAATATTGATGTTGCTAGTTTTAACCCTAAGGCAGATATAGATGCACTGGAAATACAGATGTATGCATAATAACCTAGATACATTGGACAGAGAAATAAATTTAGGCAGGCAGGCCCTTATGATGAATACATGAATAGACATAAATGGGTCATAAACAGGTAAACAGGACAAACAGACTAAATTATGTAAATAGATTATCAATGTCACAGAAATAAATATGCAGATTTTTCAAAAACTGTGACTTAAAGGAGTATACAGACCAGTAGAAATTTCACAGAATAGATACGTCACAAAGATGGAATCAATAGAAAAATACAAAAATGGCTGGATAATTAGAAAGACATTTCTGCTTAAAGGAAATCTGTCACCAGGATAATCACTATTGAAGTAAAGCCATAGCCTAATAGCACTTAGTACCTTATTTCCAGATGTGCCTTTGTTTCAGCAATAGACGTTTTCTATCTTCTGAAAATCCAGTTTGGTATGCAAATGAGCCAGTAAGGTGCCCAGAGGTGCTTCACTGTTGCAGAAAGGAGCCCAGGCACACCTCCTTCTAGTGCCCAGCCCATGCTGGGAGCACGAAAAAGGAGGGCAGAGTTATGGCTTGAGTGTGATGTAGGAGGGGCGGGGCTCTCCCCTTTGGGCACCTTACTGGCTAATTTGCATACATAAACTGGATTTTCAGAAGATAGAAAACATCTAGTACTGGAACAAAGGCACATCTGGAAATAAGGTACTAAGTGCTATTAGCCTATGGCTTTACTTCAATAGTGATTATGCTGGTGACAGATTTCCTTTTACATGTGACAACTAAGATTTTTTTTTTAAAATGTAAAAACATTTTAAGTTTGTTTCATGAGCAGTACAAGTGCAGTATTCTCAGGTTAAATTCGAATGGCAATTCTTTCAAGCAGCCTTGTTAATTTTTTTTTTTTTTTTTTAACAGTGCCGGTATGTGTATCCAGTATCTGGCACACTGCAGTACTCAATCGTACCGGGAATTACTGTTATTATAACGTAACCTTTAAAAAAAACATTAGGAATATTGCAAGATGTGGCAAAATATATGCTCATAGAAAACTGATATTATTGTATATATGCAGATAAACCTTTTCAATGCTGGTATTAATAAGCCCTTTTTGGTGGCGGTGGATCCACTGAAGTTATGTAGAGTCGCCGTCATCAACATAACTTCCTTGCTGTCTTACATTTAGAGCATTTTCTATACCTAAAACAGGCGCAGAAAATGATGGATGAGATGGGCCTGTCGGTCTGTCCTCTACCCGGCCCACACCACGCTCCCTTTTTTAGACCTGGCATGAGCGGGGAAAAGGCATAACCTTTGCTCCACAATCTGCACCAGAAATGTGCCTAATATAACTGTATTTCTTATAGTAAAGTCCCCCATATAAGACAGGCAATAGCAAATAAAGATATTTTTTGATGACTAAGAAAAATCCTCAGTTTGGAACTCTCTGGCATGTTCTATGCAAGACCATCTTCAGTCTTAGCAAAAGATTTCTAGTCAAACAGGGTAAACAGGCATGCAATGGGTCAAATTTTCAGTTACATAT
>ONZH01030232.1:0-24290 GCA_900303285.1 Rhinella marina
ATTTTGAGAACTGCAACATTTCATCGGGGAATGATTTTTCTAAATCATGATGATAGCCTTATCTGCGCCCCCCCAGGCCTTGTTTGCACAGGTGTAGTTGCAGTTCTCAAAATTCATTCAAACTAATGAAACTCCACCAGCACTGGAATGCCTTAAAATAATCAGAAATAACAAATTGCCTGTACTGTGACATCACTGTGTGTAGTATCCCTGTACGATGACATCACTGTGTTTATTATCCCTGTGTAGTAAAGGGACTGAGTGAGATTAGTTTATAGTGGGCGGGGTTAGGGGCGTGGCCTACTGCAGAAAAAATTTGCCGCGGCGCGCTGCGCGCGCCGCACAATGTGTCCCTCTTTCTCTCTTTGCAAAGTTGGGAGGTATGGTAATCTTCTCGTCCAGGGGCACTCCTGGTCTCCTGTCATCTTTGGGTCTGTATAATTGGTGTCCAATGTAAGTCTGTTATTTCATGTATTTGTATCCCTTAGCAACATCATGGGCGCCTGGTGGAGATGATTTTCCGGACTACAGCAAGGAGATTTTTAACCCCATTCACTGCTTATTATGCATGGGAGTCACTTATGATTGTGTATGACAGCTTATTTCATCTGGATTGACATTTGGATACGGCATTACACATTTTACTTTATTTAACCCCTTAAGGACCCTGCCATTTTTCACCTTAAGGACCAGGCCATTTTTAGCAAATCTGACATGTTGTGATGGGAAGCCGGCGGCGCGCTTCCCCAGTGCTGCGCCGCCGGACTTCCGCTGGTAACATGGAGCGAGGACACGATATGCGTCCTCGTCTCCATAGCAACCTGCGGGGAGGACCTGGCGCGCTCCTTGCGTCCGGCGTCCTCCCCGCCCCCCTAGAGACGAGCAGTAGGGAATTGAAGTGCTGGTCTGGTCAGCCAGCACTTCATTAGTTAATTACCTGTTGAGTTTTTAGCCATGTGGTGCTGATCACACCACATGGCTACTTTACATATTGCTTTGACAGCTTGCTCCGCCTCAGGTCATGTGATGCTGGCCACATCACATGATCCTGGGCGGGCTATTTAAAGATGGCAACTGCCTAGAGTAGTTGCCTGTTATTTGGTTTCCCTGTACAGTGCTGGTGTTTTGTTGCAAGTGATTGGATTTCAGTGGATTCAGACTTCGGCTTGTGGACTTGGACTTCGCCTTTGCTTTTCCCCTGGTATTGACGTGACCTCCTGATACGACCCCTTGGCTAGTTGACTATTCTGTTTTGTGTTTTTTCTGTCTGTGTTTGTTATTCCCTTTGTTTCCCCTTTCCTTGCCCCTGCACTTACTCAGGTCAGGGCCTGTCGACCAGTTACGGTTCTGCCATCTAGGGCTTATACTGTAAGTAGGCAGGGACAGTGGTTGGGGTTACAGTCAGGGCTCACTTTCCCCCCTTCCCCTCGTGACACATGTCTCACTTTATGTGGTGATAACTTTAGAACGCTTTTACTTATCCAGGCCATTCTGAGATTGTTTTCTCGTCACATATTGTACTTCATGACAGTGGTAAATTTGAGTCAAAATATTTAATTCTTATTTATAAAAAAAATACCAAATTTATCAAAAAGTTAGAAAAATTTGCAAATTTCCAAATGTCAATTTCTCTACTTTTAAAATACATAGTAATGCCTCCAAAAGTAATTATGACTTTACATTCCCCATGTGTTTTGGGACGTTAGAAGGCTTAGAAATTTAGAAGCAAATCTTGAAATTTTTCACAAAATTTCCAAAACCCACTTTTTAAGGACCAGTTCAGGTTTGAAGTCACTTTGTGAGGCTTCCATCATAGAAACCACCCAAAAATGACCACATTTTAGAAACTACACCCCTCAAGGTATTCAAAACTGATTTTACAAACGTCTTTAACCCTTTAGGTGTTCCACAAGAATTAAAGGAAAATGTAGCCAAAATTTCCGAATTTCACTTTTTTGACAGATTTTCCTTATGAATCATTTTATTCTGAGAATAAAGCAAGGGTTAACTGCCAAACAAAACTCAGTAATTATTACCCTGATTCTGTAGTTTACAGAAATGCCCCATTTGTCATCGTAAACTGCTGTACAGGCACACGGCAGGGCGCAGAAGGATAGGAACGCCAGGGCAGATTTCACTGGAAAAAGTTTAAGTTGCCATGTCACATTTGATGCACCCCTAGAGTAGGAAACTCCAAAAAACTGACCCCATTTTGGAAATTACGGGATAAGTTGGCAGTTTTGTTAGTGCTATTTTAGGGTACATATGATTTTTGGTAGCTCTATATTACACTTTTTGTGAGGCAAGGTAACAAAAACTAGCAGTTTTGGCATTGTTTTTATTTTTTGTTATTTACAACATTCATCTGACAGGTTAAATCGTGTGATATTTTTATAGAGCAGGTCGTTACGGACGCGGCAATATCTAATATGTATACTTTTTTTTATTTATTTAAGTTTTACACAATATTTTTGAAGCACAAAAAACTCACATTTTAGTGTCTCCATAGTCGGAGAGCTGTAATTTTTTTTGTTTTTTGGGCGATTGTCTCAGATAGGGGCTCATTTTTTTGCGGGATGAGATGACGATTAGATTGGTACTATTTTTGGGGGCATATGCTTTTTTGATCGCTTGGTATTACATGTTTTGTGATGAAATGTGACAAAAAATGGCTTTTTTTAGACAGTTTTTATTTTTTACAGTGTTCACCTGAGGGGAGAGATCATGCTATATTTTTGTAGAGCAGGTTTTTACGGATGTGGCGATACCTAACATGTATACTTATTTTTATTTATTTAAGTTTTACACAATAATATCATTTTTGAAACAAAAAAAAATAATGTTTCAGTGTCTCCATAGTCAGAGAGCTGTAGTTTTTTTTATTTTTTGGGCAATTGTCTTGGGTAGGGGCTAATTTTTTGCGGGATGAGATGACGGTTAGATTGGTACTATTTTTGGGGGCATACGCTTTTTTGATCGCATGGTATTACATTTTTTGTGATGAAATGTGACCAAAAATGACTTTTTTTTAGACAGTTTTTATTTTTTACGGTGTTCACTGGGCGGGCTGGATCATGTGATATTTTAATAAAGCAGGTTTTTACGGACGTGGCGATACCTAATATGTATATTTTTTATTTTTTTTTCTATTTTTATGTGTTTCTTTATGGGGAAGGGGCTTTTTTTTTATTGAAACTTTTTTTTTTTTTTTTTTGTTAAAACACTTTTATTTAACTTTTTTTTTTTTTACATTTCACTTATGTCCCAGTAAGGGACTTTAACATTTCAGGGTCTGATCCCTGATTGAATGCAGCACAATACATCTGTATTCAGCTGCATTCAACTGTCAGTGTCTCACACTGTGCTGTGGGTGGGTCTCCTGGCTTCTGTAGGTGGGAGTCCCGATGCCTCTGGGCAAGGCATCGGGGCTTCCATCTCAACCATTCGGCCCCCCCCCACCGCCTCACGGGGACCCGATGGCTTTAACAGCTGCTGCAATTACCTTGTATGCCGCGGCCAGCGTGACCGCGGCATACAAGGGCTTAATCCACCGGCATCGGTGTAATCACCGGTGCTGGCGGATACAGCAGAGGCCCAGCTGTTAGTATCAGCCGGGCCCCTGCTGCAGATTGCGGCAGCAGCAGCACCTTAACCCTAGGACGAGAATGCTCATCCTAGGGCGTTAAGTAACGCCATATTAGGACGAACATTCTCGTCCTAGGTCGTTAAGGTGTTAATACCAATTGGGTTATGGTATTAAACATATCTTTCTCTCAGATGAGAGGATTTACATTACAGGACATTTTGCATAACTATTAGTGTTGATCGAGCACCAAAGTTCTCAGGTGTTCGGGTAGAACACTAGGTGGTGCTTGAGTGCTTTACACACACCAGAGCATAATGGAAGTCAATGGGAGAACCCGAGCACTAAACCAGGCACCCCCTGCTCTGAAGAGGGGAGGGTGCTTCTAGTTCATAGGGAAAGGTCAGAAAATGGTGGAAACACCACTGAAATGGTTTGGGAACAGCATGGGGAGGATGTCTGGATGCATCATGGACTCCAAAGTCACTGCTATTAACGATGTTGTCCGAGTATTACGCCACTTTTACAGAATTACAATAATACGCACAGAACCAAAGATAAAATCGATTTTAGGAGCTGTAGTGCAGGTAATGTCACTGTCACCAGCGGTGAAAAAATTATAATAAATGTCACAAATATTTCGGATGCGCAAACGTTATACACGTTAGCAGACATAGAGCAGGTGGTGTTATTGTCAGCCAATTTTGCGCAAATTTAGCCAAAAAAATGATAGATGTTGCAGCCAGATAAAACAATAGTCCTTAAAAGTACTTTTGGGTCTTTTGAAAATAAATACTAAACCTGACTAGCCAAATCCTATCCCTACACTATCTGTCCCTCCTTGCAGCAGCTCTCCTGGACTGAGACTGAGCCGAACCACGTGTCATCAGGTGCTTTATAGCACCCAACATGGCTACGGCATTACAGTGAATGCCAGTACCTCCCCGCACGCTAATTCGGCCGAACACCGCAATGTGCCGAGCATCACCATGCTCGCATGAATATAGCATGCCCGCCCAACACTAATAACTATTAGTATATTAGACCCCGGGGGGGACCATTTTCCGCAGCGCTCATCTGCATGTTTTTATATTTGTCCGTACAATGTATTTTGATGGATTGTAATAGAGGCCATATCTTGTTTCACGGCTAGAGGCCGTATCCATCTTGTTTATAGGCTGGAGTTCATCTCACCTATCCAGAGTAGAGGAAGTTACTCATCTTATATCCAGGCTAGAGGCTGAATATCATTTTTTTTATCCAAGCTACAGTCTGTAATATAATATTGTAATCTCATATATTTCTCATCATTACAGTCAGATGTAGGAGGCTTCATTCTATAACTCTTCCTTGGGGTTAGATTTAGCATTGAGCAAAGTGAACCATCCGAAGAGGAACGTGGTCCAAAGTTTTGGAAACCTTTGATTCTAAATAAATCCAAATTTCCTAGCACTTTGTTGGAATGAATCGGTTTTCCTAAAGTGTCAGCTGCACATGTTAGAAAATGAAAGAAAGCGTAGAGGAGACAAGCCCGGGAACGCAAGATTACCCATAATGCCGTGCAGCCAGCCAATCTGTACGTAGCCATCCCCTGTGATGTCACAGCCCTATAAAGCCCTTATGCCATGCAGTCGTCGTCATTTTCCTGTGAGCTAAGACGTAACAAGACACTCTAGGGACAAACTGTTAACAGAGAGTATAGGGCAATGTTGTAGAGGGAGACTGTAGGGGGAGGACAAGGGAGACTACAGGGGGTGGGAAGGGAGACTGCAGGGAAAGGGCAGGGAGAGTATAGGAGACTGATGAACTACAGACTACAATTTATCACTGTGTACATAACTGTGCAGTGCACCAAGAGTCATGGTTAATCCATTCTGTTATCTGTACAGTTACTGTACGTCAGTATTAGAAGCCAGTGTTACTTTTATTTGTACCAGTTCATGATGAATTCATTTGTAACTAATCAAATTTCTTGTTGAACTTCTGCGGAGCAGCCATATCAAATTTTTTTTTTTTTTTTTTTTTTTTTTTTACTCAATGAGTGGATATAGATTTGCTGTACACTGCTTATACAGACTGAAGGATTGGCCTGGTCTGTTTATGAATATTTTGTTTTATCAATAACTGTGGCACTTTCTTTCAGGTTTTTGCCCAGAAAATTGGAAATCATTTGGAAAAACATGTTTATTCTTTTCTGAAAGAGCTGAAACGTGGGAGGAAAGTAAAAGATTTTGTGAAAACGAAGATTCTTATATGATAGTCATACAAAAAGATGATGCTGCACTGAAGGTACCGTCTGTGGAGTCTCTCGTCTATTGATTGTTGCACATTGACTTTCTGATTATAAATGTAATAAAATAAATTGCACATTGAAAGGAAATCCAGATGGTCAAAAACTGAGTAAATGTTTCCTGCAGCGCTATACAGGAATCAGAAAACATCTGACACTAACACAAAACTAGCACCGAGTATAATATCAAACCGACGGTAATTTAATATTAACTGTAACTAGTACTGAGTGTGAACTAATACTGACTATAAACCAGTACTGACTGTCATCTAATAATGTATGTAATCTAATAATGTATGTAATCTAATACTGAATGTAATCTAATAATGTATGTAATCTAATACTGACTGTAATCTAATACTGACTGTAATCTAATAATGTATGTAATCTAATACTGACTGTAATCTAATACTGACTGTAATCTAATAATGTATGTAATCTAATACTGAATGTAATCTAATAATGTATGTAATCTAATACTGACTGTAATCTAATGCTGATTGTCATCTAATACTGATTGTCATCTAATACTGACTGTAATCTAATACTGAATGTAATCTAATACTGAATGTAATCTAATACTGACTGTAATCTAATAATGTATGTAATCTAATACTGACTGTAATCTAATACTGAATGTAATCTAATAATGTATGTAATCTAATACTGAATGTAATCTAATAATGTATGTAATCTAATACTGACTGTAATCTAATACTGACTGTAATCTAATAATGTATGTAATCTAATACTGACTGTCATCTAATGCTGACTGTCATCTAATACTGACTGTCATCTAATACTGATTGTCATCTAATACTGAATGTCATCTAATACTGAATGTCATCTAATACTGACTGTAATCTAATACTGAATGTAATCTAATAATGTATGTAATCTAATAATGTATGTAATCTAATAATGTATGTAATCTAATACTGATTGTCATCTAATAATGTATGTAATCTAATACTGACTGTAATCTAATACTGACTGTAACCTAATACTGTATGTAACCTAGTACTGACTGTAATTTACCACTGACTGTAATCTAATACTGACTGTAATCTAATACTGACTGTAATCTAATACTGATTGTAACCTAATACTGACTGTAACCTAATACTGAATGTAACCTAATACTGTATGTAACCTAGTACTGACTGTAATTTACCACTGACTGTAATCTAATACTGACTGTAATCTAATACTGACTGTAACCTAATACTGTATGTAACCTAGTACTGACTGTAATTTACCACTGACTGTAATCTAATACTGACTGTACCCTAATACTGATTGTAACCTAATACTGACTGTAACCTAATATTCGCTGTAACTTAGTACTGATTGTAATCTAATACTGATTGTAATCTAATACTGATTGTAATCTAATACTGACTGTAATCTAATACTAAATGTAATCTAATACTGACTGTAATCTAATAATGTATGTAATCTAATACTGACTGTACCCTGATGCTGACTGTAAGCCAATATTCGCTGTAACTTAGTACTTATTGTAACCTAATACTGACTGTAAACTAATACTGACTGTAACCTGATGCTGGCTGTAACTTAGTATTGATTGTAAACTAGTACTGACTGTAATCTAATACTGACTGTATTCTAATACTGACTGTAACCTAGTGCCGACTATAACCTAATACTGTATGTAACCTAGTACTGACTGTACCCTAATACTGACTGTAACCTGATGCTGGCTGTAACTTAGTATTGATTGTAAACTAGTACTGACTGTAATCTAATACTGACTGTATTCTAATACTGACTGTAACCTAGTGCCGACTATAACCTAATACTGTATGTAACCTAGTACTGACTGTACCCTAATACTGACTGTAACCTGATGCTGACTGTAACCTAATATTCGCTGTAACTTAGTACTGATTGTAAACTAGTACTGATTGTAACCTAATACTGACTGTAATCTAATACTCGCATGGTAGTGTTTTGATCAGTGATTTCCTTCAGTGATTGTGAGCTAAAACCAGGATTGGAGCCTCGACAGACATAAGGTATAAGGGAAAGATCTGCACCTGTTCTGGTTTAGAGCCTTACCTGGCTCAAAAATCACTGATAGAAATCGGTGACCAAAACACTGAAGTGTGAATGAGGCATAATACTGACTGTAATCTAATACTGTATGTAATCTAATACTGACTGTAAACTAATGCTGACTGTAACCTAATATTCGCTGTAACTTAGTACTGATTGTAAACTAGTACTGATTGTATCCTAATACTGACTGTAACCTAATACTGACTGTAACCTAATACTGTATGTAACCCAATACTGTATGTAACCTAGTACTGACTGTAATCTAATACTGTATGTAATCTAATGCTGACTGTAACCTAGTACTGATTGTAATCTATTATTGACTGTAATCTAATGCTGACTGTAACCTAATGCTGACTGTAACCTAATACTGACTGTAATCTAATACTGACTCTAATCTAATGCTGATTGTAATCTAATACTAACTGTAAACTAGTACTGACTGTAACTAGGGATGAGCAAATCGACTTCGGATGAAACATCGATTTGCATAAAACTTTGTTCCACTATTGTAAGGAGCTCTGATGAGCCAAAGTTATTACTTCACTAAGTCTTTCGAGAGTACGAGTAATAACTTCATAAATTCATTTTTACTGTAAAAAAAAAAGAAAACATTTTCTGAACTCGAGTTTCGTTCCAAGTGGTACCTTGGGACCAAACCCGAGTTCGAGAAATTTTTTTTACAGTAAAAGTAATAACTTCGGCTCATCAGAGCTCCTTACAATATTAGAACAAAGTTTTATGCGAATCGACTTTGGATGTTTCATCCGAAATCGACTCGCTCATCCCTAACTGTAACTTAATACTGACTGTAATTTAATACTCACTGTAATCTAGCTTTGCAGTCAATATTATGTTACTTATAGATGTTATGTTACTTGTAACCTGATAATGTCTGTAGTCTAGCACTGACTGTAATATAATACTGTCTGTTACCTAGTATTGGCTGTAATCTTACACCGGCTCTCATCTGTAACCTGACAGTCGCTGTGGCCTGTAGTCTATCACTGACTATAATTTAGTGGTCTTATTACCCTGCCCGATGTACAAGCAGCGCTAGTCTTGATGAATGAGAACACAAGATGGTGACTGCACTGGGCGATACATTTTCCTCAGCTCGTCTCTGATTACACAGGGAGATGTGCTGCCGATAATTGGGCATGTTGTATCCTGATGATCTGCAGCCGATGAATGGTCTGACTGCTTCATTGCAGAATGAGCCTTCCAATGTACACCAGTGCGCGATATCTGTCCTGATAGGGGCTACGGACAATGATCTGGTCAGTTATGGGGAATGAATTCGCTGGACATTGACAGCAGCAATTCGTATACGCAAGTATCCCTGCAGGGAGATGGTTTGAACTATATTTAACAGTGCCATCGTTCCTTTATATAATGTGGGTTTTGTATCTTTCTCATTAATGCTTTGACATCTTGAGGCTCACAGTTCTATCTATCTGGAGGCTTGATTACGAGCCCTATAGTACAGTTATCTGAAGGCTGCGGTGCGCTGTCTATTTTGGTTAATCTTGGATGACATCTGGAGAGGATCAGTTTGTTTTTCCACATTAATGATATTAATAATCTGGGAAATATATCCCTTTTGATGAAGAGTCCCCTGAAGAGCCACATGAATGAAGTGGTGAAATGCGTAGGGACGTGACACAGGGACTATTTGTATATTCCCTGATATCAGTTTCTAGGACTAGTTTGTGGTGATTGTACCAGATTGCAAATGACCACGCTATTGGTGGCATATGACAAGTAGTTGTTAACTTGAGTGTGGAAGGTGCTTTGTGTGTTTTTATGCACTTTTTCACCTTTTTTATGGTATAATTTCTGTCCACATACTGGGTATGGTCTAAACGATCCTGCATGTATTCTATTCTAATGATACAGTATATATCTAATAACCTAATGATATAATGTTGTAAACATATAAGATCATATGTGCTGTATGTGGCATAGTAGTGACATGACGAGACGAGGACCTATGGTGGCGGGCATCTTTTCTGTGTCAGGGACACTACAGGGATTGTAGGAGGCTCCTGACACGGGATCGCCCCTATCGGGGCGGGTGTCCCGTTCTTTAAGCAGGGCTTAAATAGTGGTCAGGGCTAGTATCAGGGTGTAGTTCTTTCTCAGGGTTGAGTTAGGATACATTCCCTATATCAAAAATGTTTCATCTCTCTATTTATTACACCTGGACTAGAGCCCCTAGTTAGACCATTTACAGTATCGGGCGTAGTTACACTTGGGTGTGTTTACTGTTATCCATCCAGTATATCCCAGCTTTTTGAGAATGGATATAGTCTCTTCTTGTTACTAATAATAATTTAATTTAATAAAAGTTATGTTTTAGAGGTTCCTTTCTGTGATTATACAGTTATGGGGAATGACATTGACTGTAGCATCTTGTGAATGGAGGCCACCCGGTCTTGTACTTAGTCATGAGGTATAATACACTGTAGTGCAGAAGTATCACTGTGTATTATATCTCCATGTCCTTGGTAAGACGGCAAAAATGGAAAAGTCTGTTAAAATAGATTTAGAAAACTTGAAACTTTCCCCATTAAGATGCTGAATATAAAACCAAATATAAAGTAGTGGACATAATTGTTCCCCCACCTCCATACTGACCCGTACTGTAGGAGTCGTGATTTATTCTTCATGGAGAATTCAGTTCAACCCTATGGACTGTTCTGGTGATGGACGATTTATTAAAGGGGTTCTCCAAGTTAAATTTATTGATGACCTATCCTCAAGAAGTGGTCACATCAGAGCCTTTCTCTGGAGGGACGTGTCTACATACAATACAGACCAAAAGTTTGGACACACCTTCTCATTCAAAGAGTTTTCTGTATTTTCATGACTCTGATAATTGTAGATTCACACTGAAGGCATCAAAACTATGAATTAACACATGTGGAATTATATACTTCCTAAAGGGTTTCTACAGCTTTTAAAAACTGATCTATCCCCTGGATAGATCATCAGCATCTGATCGGCGGGGGTCTGACACCCGGGGCCCCCGCCGATCAGCTGTTTGAGAAGGCAGCGGTGCCGCAGCCTTCTCTGTGTTTACCGCAGGCCCAGTGATGTCACGACTCTATCATTGGCCTGGGCGCGGCTAAGCTCCATTCATGTGAACAGAGCTTAGCCCCGCCCAGGCCAGTGATAGTAGTCGTGACGTCACTGGGCCTGCGGTAAACACAGAGAAGGCCGCGGCGCTCCTGCAGCACCACTGCCTTCTCAAACAGCTGATCGGCGGGGGCCCCGGGTGTCGGACCCCCGCCGATCAGATGCTGATGATCTATCCAGAGGATAGATCATCAGTTTTAAAAAAACTGCAGAACCCCTTTAACAAAAATGTGGAACAACTGAAAATATGTCTTATATTCTAGGTTTTGCTTTGATTACTGCTTTGCACACTCTTGGCATTCTCTTGATGAGCTTCAAGAGGTAGTCACCTGAAATGGTTTTCACTTCATAGGTGTGCCCTGTCAGGTTTAATAAGTGGGATTTCTTGCCTTATAAATGGGGTTGGGACCATGAGTTGTGTTGGGCAGAAGTCAGGTGGATACACAGCTGATAGTCCTACTGAATAGACTGTTAGAATTTGTGTTATGGCAAGAAAAAAGCAGCTAAGTAAAGAAAAACGAGCGGCCATCATTACTTTAAGAAATGAAGGTCAGTCAGTCCGAAAAATTGGGAAAACTTTGAAAGTGTCCCCAAGTGCAGTCGTAAAAACCATCAAGTGCTACAAAGAAAGTGTCTGACATGAGGAGCGCCCCAGGAAAGGAAGACCAAGAGTCACCTCTGCTGCGGAGGAGAAGTTCATCCGAGTCACCAGCCTCAGAAATGGCAGGTTAACAGCAGCTCAGATTAGAGACCAGGTCAATGCCACACAGAGTTCTAGCAGCAGACACATCTCTACAACAACTGGTAAGAGGAGACTGTGTGCAGCAGGCCTTCATGGTGGAAACCACTGCTAAGGAGAACACAAGGAATGGACATTAGACCAGTGGAAATCTGTGCCTTGGTCTGATGAGTCCAAATTTGAGATCTTTGGTTCCAACCACCGTGTCTTTGTGAAGGGATGGACTCTACATGCCTGGTTCCCACCGTGAAGCATGGAGGAGGAGGTGTGATGGTGTGGGGGGATTTATACTGAACCAGCATGGCTACCACAGCATCTTGCAGCGGCATGCTATTCCATCCATCATTTATTTATCCACAGGACAATGACCCCAAACACCTCCAGGCTGTGTAAGGGCTATTTGACCAAGAAGGAGAGTGATGGGTGCTACGCCAGATGACCTGGCCTCCACAGTCACCAGACCTGAACCCAATCCAGATGGTTTGGGGTGAGCTGGACCGCAGAGTGAAGGCAAAAGGGCCAACAAGTGCTAAGCATCTCTGGGAACTCCTTCAAGACTGTTGGAATACCATTTCAGGTGACTACCTCTTGAAGCTCATCAAGAGAATGCCAAGAGTGTGCAAAGCAGTAATCAAAGCAGAAGGTGGCTACTTTGAAGAACCTAGAATATAAGACTATAAGAATATAAGCTCTACTGTCCATACAGTGAGAGAATGTCTGAAGGCCCAAGGGAAAAGGTCAATGGGGCCCTGTGGATGTGTCTGTGTGAATACAGCCTAACAGGTTACAGTTTTCTGCCATAACCAGTGTGGACTCTGCTCCATCTGTTCCTTCCCCTGTTGTCCCCGTAGGACGCTCGGTGTATAGGACAGGCTCCATGGTACAGACAGTGATATGGGCCGCACATACTGACAGCTCACAGTCACCGGGTTACACCCTCACTCCATCCAACATGTCTTGTCCTTGTATTTCGCTCTTTTCCGTATTTTGACCGTCTCCTTAATTGTCTGTTTCAGGATTTTATAGCTGAAAAACAAGAAGATTTCTGGGTCGGGAAAGAATTAAAAGGAGCATATTGGAATCAACAATGGAAATGGCCAGAATCCTATGATTACACGTGAGTCTTCCATTGTCCTCAGGGACACCTTGTGTACCGCACTGATCCCACACATGATGTCCACAGCTCCTCCATCTTGGGCTGTCCACCAGATTCAGGCAGCAGTCCTGTCTCGTCAGGTGCTCGTTAGTAACCATAGTTTACATGGACGTCCATACAGAGACAGTAGTCCCAGACCCTGTATGTTGGGTCTAGTTACAATGACTCAGGAAAGACCATTGCATTTGGGAAATATTGTCTCCAGCCATTGTAACTTGAGGGACGGCCATAGTAACCTTTAACCCTTCAGAGAGAGATCACATTGGGGTTTCTGGCGGATGGATAGTGACGCTTTATATCAGCGTAGATCCTATAGTGATGAATGGGATGAGGGATCATGTGACACTATCCGGGGTATTACAGACGGTTCTCTCCGTCCTGTGACCGATCCTTCACTGACGATCTCGTCTCATCTTTTACAGAAATAATTGCTGGAAACTAAGTAATGGAAAATTAATGTACAAGAGCTGTGAATCCAGGAATAAATGGATCTGCCAAAGGAATCTGCTACTAACGTCTATGAAGAGGGAAACGTACACTTATAATACAATGCGGAGATATTTCAGCTTTTATTTGTGGGACCTGGAGTATAAATGTAAACACACATACTGATTCTGGAAGACACGGATACCGCCGCCGCGTCACCTCTCCGATCCATGATGTATCAGCATCGAAAAAAAATCCACAAAAAAGTCTCCAAAAATCTACAGGAATCTGTAGAATCAGTCAGTGATAAAACCTTGAAGGACAAGGAAGAGACCAGGACATGTCCTCCAGACTGTGAGACGCCAAAGCATTCGATAATCCAGAATAAAGACTTATTCTAATCATAACCGTGATACATGGAACCGGCCGTCATCCTGAATAGTGACATACAAATACCTATAACACGTGGAAATCTATTGTCATGGTGACACTCCGTGCCCTCTGCCTTCTGCTCTCTGTGGTGGGCACCGGATCACTGGCCTAGTTTCTGCTCCTCCACCAGACTCCTATGTCCCATGCTGTAGGCCACAGTCTGGCTAAAAAGTCTCCTTCTGTGTGTGTATGAGAGAGACTTTTCCCTGCAGGAGTCAATTCCCTTTCTGACCCTGTGCTCAGCTGCCTCACTTCCTTGCCTGTGTAATGTGCTCTCCACAGATTTTTCTAGTTTTTTTTCATCTTGCTAAATTTGTAATTGAGCTATAATGTGTGTGTCTGTCTGTGTACCTGACCTCTGCCTGATTCCTGGATTCTGACCCTCAGCCGCCTGCCCTGATCTATGCCTGTTCACCGTACTGATCCTGAGCCTCCTGTCCTGACCTCTTCAAGGCCACCCCTGACCATGACTATTACAGAGTACTAGTATTCCCTGTATCTTCGTTGCCACTGGTCAGCAGTCAGCTGCACCAGGATTATTCCAAGAGGTGGTGGCCTGGTGGTCCCCGTACAGCAAAAGCCAGGTCCCTTTATAGGGGTTAAAGGGTGAAAACCAGCGGACTGCCGGACCTTAGCCTGGCCTTAGTATTAGCCCGCAGATTTTAATATCTGTACAAATGTATTTCTGTACGTCTGTATATCTGTACACAGGTATGTCTATATACTTGTATATCTGATCTCCTGTACATCTATATATCTGTATGTCTATCTATATGTCTGTACACCTGTATACTTGTGTGTCTGATCACCTGTATGTATATCTGTATACCTGTACGTCCGTATACTTGTACACCTGTATATCTGTAAGTCTATCTCTACATCTGTACACCTGTACAGTACGTCTGTCTGCTGCCTCCAGGTGGAGACGTACATGTACAGGCATTCTCGGCTGTTTCCATAGCTTTCATAGAAGTGAACACCCTGCAGCAGCCGGTGACGCCCTAATCAGACTGGGACAAGGTTGGGGACCCCATTTTGGAGATACAGCAGGTGTGGGTCCCTGAGATGGGTCTGACTTCTATGACGGACTGTGTATCCTGTGGTGTCAGTGATAGGAATAGCTTCATTTCTTCAGGTTGGAAGGAAAGGTGATGTCCCATCAGCTCTGTGCGACTAACACGTGACATCACTGTACTGGGCGCTAAGACTACGGGGACTCAGCTTTGTCTATTTTATGTCTTTTTGACTTTTAATAAAAACTGTTTTATATTTTAACCATTATTTTCGCCCCATATAGAAGTTTTCCATGTCTGTAATTCATTCGTCTGTATAAGCGCTGTCTCCCCGGACGGCTCTGAGGACGCGGTCCATACAGACCAGCAGTCCTTATATTATTATTGGTGTCCTATCTGTATTTCCTCTTTCTGGCTTTTTTTTCAGCAGCGCACCCCCATATATTTCAAGATATTACGTTGTCACTTTTGCGCACGCCGTAACTGCCGTATGGCAGAATTCTTACCTGATTTTTTTTATTTACACAAATTTACTAGAAGAAATAATTGTCTAAACAAATAATCGCGGTTTAGAGGACAAAACCGCCACATGTACGGCAGATAAGTGCAATGCACTGGTGAGCCCACACTGCGGGAAGATATAAGTGAGGGACATGAAGATGTGGAGTCTCTGTGGGTAGAAATAAATGGAGCCAAAAACAATAATAAAATACTAATAGGAGTTTATTATAAACCACCTAATATATCAGAGTCCACAGAAAATCTACTTCTAAATGAAATAGACGAGGCGGCAAATCATAATGAGGTTGTTATTATGGGGGACTTCAACTACCCAGATATAGACTGGGAAACTGAAACCTGTATATCTCATAAAGGAAACAGGTTCTGGGCAATAACCAAAGACAATTACCTTTCCCAACTGGTTCAGGACCCGACTAGAGGGACGGCTATACTGGACTTAGTATTAACCAATAGACCTGACAGAACAACAGATGTGCAGGTCGGGGGACTCCTGGGAAATAGTGACCATAATATAATAACCTTCCAACTGTCATTCAGAAGAGGAGGAACAAAAATACCAAACTTCAAAAAAGCTAAATTCAGCCTAAGAGAGGCCATAGGCCGAACTAACTGGGACAAAGTCCTCAAAAATAACAATACAGCCACAAAATGGGAGATTTATAAAAGCATCCTAATATCTAATTGTGAGAGGTACAGACCTTATGGGAATAAAGGGTTAAGGAACAAGAAAAAACCAATGTGGATAAATAGAACTGTAAAGAAAGCAATAAATGACAAACAGAAAGCATTTAAATCACTAAAACAGGAGGGGAGCGAGGAAGCATCGAAAAACTATAAGGAAAAAAATAGAATATGTAAAAGACAAATAAAAGCAGCCAAACTAGAGACAGAGAGATTAATCGCCAAAGAGAGTAAAACTAACCCGAAAATGTTCTTTAATTATATAAAATAAATAAAAAAGGAAAATAAACTGTCAGATGAAATGCAGAATATAAAAGTAAATCCTCCATTAAAAGTTCCCTCTCTGACCCAGGAAGAAGTAGAGCTGCGTCTTAAAAAGATTAAAATAGACAAATCACCAGGACCGGATGGCATACACCCCCGTATCCTAAGAGAATTAAGTAATGTCATCGCCAGACCCTTATTTCTGATATTTAAGGACTCTATACTGACGGGGAGTGTTCCACAGGATTGGCACATAGCAAATGTGGTGCCAATATTCAAAAAGGGTCCAAAAACAGAGCCCGGGAACTATAGGCCGGTAAGTTTAACATCTGTAGTGGGTAAACTGTTTGAAGGTTTTCTAAGAGATGCTATCTTGGAGTACCTCAATGAAAATAAGCAAATAACTCCGTATCAGCATGGCTTTATGAGGGATCGGTCATGTCAAACCAATTTAATCAGTTTCTATGAGGAGGTAAGTTCTAGACTGGACCGCGGCGACTCAATGGATGTCGTATATCTGGACTTCTCCAAAGCGTTTGACATGGTACCACATAAAAGGTTAGTATATAAAATGAGAATGCTTGGTCTTGGAGAAAATGTCTGTATGTGGGTAAGTAACTGGCTCAGTGATAGAAAACAGAGGGTGGTTATTAATGGTACATACTCAGATTGGGTCACTGTCACTAGTGGGGTACCACAGGGGTCAGTACTGGAGGGGTCACTGTCACTAGTGGGGTACCACAGGGGTCAGTATTGGGCCCTATTCTCTTCAATATATTTATTAATGATCTTGTAGAAGGCTTGCACAGTAAAATATCAATTTTTGCAGTTGACACTAAACTGTGTAAAGTAATTAACACAGAAGAGGACAGTACACTGTATATATACTACAGAGGACAGTATACTGTATATATACTACAGAGGACAGTATACTGGATATATACTACAGAGGACAGTATACTGTATATATACTTACAGAGGACAGTATACTGTATATATACTACAGAGGACAGTATACTGTATATGTACTACAGAGGACAGTACACTGTATATATACTACAGAGGACAGTACACTGTATATATACTACAGAGGACAGTATACTGTATATATACTACAGAGGACAGTATACTGTATATATACTACAGAGGAGAATATACTGTATATATACTACAGAAGACAGTACACTGTATATATATACTACAGAGGACAGTATACTGTATATGTACTACAGAGGACAGTATACTGTATATATACTACAGAGGGAAGTATACTGCTACAGATGGATCTGGATAGACTGGAGGCTTGAGCAGAGAAGTGGCAGATGAGGTTTAACACTGACAAATGTAAAGTTATGCATATGGGAAGGAATAATGCAAGTCACCAGTACATACTAAATGGTAAAATATTGGGTAACTCTGACATGGAAAAGGACCTAGGAATTTTAGTGAACAGCAAACTAAGCTGCAGAAACCAGTGTCAGACAGCTGCTGCCAAGGCCAATAAGATAATGGGTTGCATCAAAAGAGGCATAGATGCCCATGATGAAAACATAGTCCTGCCACTTTACACATCACTAGTCAGACCACACATGGAGTACTGTTGTACAGTTCTGGGCTCCTGTGAACAAGGCAGACATAGCAGAGCTGGAGAGGGTTCAGAGGAGGGCCAACTAAAGTAATAACTGGAATGGGTGGACTACAGGACCCAGAAAGATTATCAAAATTAGGGTTATTCACTTTAGAAAAAAGACGACTGAGGGGAGATCTAATAACTATGTATAAATATATCAGGGGTCAGTACAGAGATCTCTCCCATCATCTATTTATCCCCAGGACTGTGACTGTGACTGTGACGAGGGGACATCCTCTGCGTCTGGAGGAAAGAAGGTTTGTACACAAACATAGAAGAGGATTCTTTTACGGTAAGAGCAGTGAGACTATGACTCCTTACTGTAAGAGCAGTGAGACTATGGACTCTTTACTGTAAGAGCAGTGAGACTATGGACTCCTTACTGTAAGAGCAGTGAGACTATGGACTCTTTACTGTAAGAGCAGTGAAACTACGGACTCTTTACATTAAGAGCAGTGAGACTATGGACTCTTTACTGTAAGAGCAGTGAGACTATGGACTCTGTACTGTAAGAGCAGTGAGACTATGGACTCTTTACTGTAAGAGCAGTGAGACTATGGACTCTATACTGTAAGAGCAGTGAGACTATGACTCTTTACTGTAAGAGCAGTGAGACTATGGACTCTTTACTGTAAGAGCAGTGAGACTATGGACTCTTTACTGTAAGAGCAGGGAGACTATGGACTCCTTACTGTAAGAGCAGTGACACTATGGACTCTTTACTGTAAGAGCAGTGAGACTATGGACTCTTTACTGTAAGAGCAGTGAGGACTATGGGCTCTTTACTGTAAGAGCAGTTGAGACTATGGACTCTTTACTGTAAGAGCAGTGAGACTATGGACTCTTTACTGTAAGAGCAGTGAGACTATGGGCTCTTTACTGTAAGAGCAGTGAGACTATGGACTCTTTACTGTAAGAGCAAGTGAGACTATGGACTCTTTACTGTAAGAGCAGTGAGACTATGGATTCTTTACTGTAAGAACAGTTTGGGACTATGGACTCTTTACTGTAAGAGCAGTGAGACTATGGACTCTTTATGGTAAGAGCAGTGAGACTATGGACTCTTTACTGTAAGAGCAGTGAGACTATGGACTCTTTACTGTAAGAGCAGTGAGACTATGGAACTCTCTGCCTGAGGAGGTGGTGATGGTAAGTTCACTATAAGAGATCAGGAGGGGTCTGGACGTATTTCTGGAGGTAATAATATTACAGGTTATAGTTACTAGAGAGGGGTCGTTGATCCAGGGAGTTATTCTGATTGGAGTCGGGAAGGAATTTTTTTCCCTAAAGTGGGGAAAACTGGCTTCTACCTCACAGGGGTTTTTTGCCTTCCTCTGGATCAACTTATAGGAAAACAGGGAGAACTGGATGGACAGATGTCTTTTTTCGGCCTTATAAACTATGTTACTATGTTACTATGAACAATAGTGGTGTATGTGTCCGGCAGCCATGAGGTGAGGAGGCATCACATGTGACATGCCATGCGAGTGATGAAGAAGAGCTGTAGATTTCTCCTGCAACGTTCAGTCTTACCCACGCTCATGGCTAGGGTCTCCTGACTGGGGGCACCACAAACTGACTGCCCATGGAGGTGCCACACTATGGACTGGAAGGCAAAAGAAGAAGTGGACTTGACACTGGCAGAAGATCTGTATCGTTTACTGAATGAGGTCATGTGACCAGAGTTTTGGTCACGAGACGCAGGTAAAAGTATATTACAAACTAACAGTACAATGAAAGACTGTCGCTGCAGTAACAAACCTTGCAGGTTTGATATAGCTCCTCTTCGCCAGCTTCCGGTAGTACTTAAAAGTACCAGCATGCGGAGACTAACAAGCCCCCCGGTCTTCACCAGAGCCCGCTGCAAGGCAGGATGGATTTGGCTGCCGGGGGGCTTGTAGGTCGCTTAACCTTACCGGGAAGCGGTTAGCTGGGGTAGGTGCAAGGCAAGTAGTGCAGAATCTAGCTGAAGTCAGGATACACAGGAGTCGAGGCAGATGAGGACAAAACGCTGGAGTACTTGGAATGGACCTGATACTCTGGCACCAGTTGGTGCTCAGAAAGAGGCTTATTATAGGCCATTACCATTAGATCATGTCATGTGACCTCTGGGGGAAGTTCCAGCAATTACCTGTAATGCTATTGACTGGACACAAGAGGGAGTTACAGTGTGCAACCTGCATTCTGACCACTGGAGGCCACCAGAGTGCCGTAAATGTTGGTGCTGGCAGACACGCTCTCACTGCCGGGATCGACATGAGGGCTGCTGTGGAGATTGCCGGAGAGCCGCCATGAAACCGGTTTGGAGCGTCCGCCTTCTCCGCAGACAGCCCGCGGAAGAGAGCGGAACAGATCAATTTTAAGTGTGAGGCAACATCAGCACCACAACCGCTTGGGAGAGGCAGTGGGCATTGTGTTTAGAAAGGCTGATGGGCTTCTGTCAGCACTGTGTGTATAGAACCCCATGGCCTTTCCTAAAAAATTTGCCGCATGACTCCTGAAAAATTGTTATTAGAAAGACGGAGGACTTTCCAGAAAATTTGTTATTAGAAAGACGGATGACTTTACTGAAAATTTGTTATTAGAAAGACGGATGACTTTACTGAAAATTTGTTATTAGAAAGACGGATGACTTTACTGAAAAATTGTTATTAGAAAGACGGATGACTTTACAGAAAATTTGTTAATAGAAAGACGGATGACTTTACAGAAAAATTGTTGCATATGCAACTCAGATGAAGAGGAGGAGGAGGAGGAGGAGGAAAGCGAGCAATTTAGGACAGTGACCTACAGTACACTTACAGCTGGGCAGGCAAGCACCTCAAGAGCGTACTGCGCAAGTTCTGGCCACCTGTCCAGCTTGGCCAGCCAGTAATTATATGGCATGGAGTTATCGGTCAGGACGTTGGTCTGGTCCGCGACATACTCCCTCACCATCTTGCGGTACTGTTCCGCCCTGCTCTGCCTGCCCTGTGGCTGTGTCGTACTGTCTTGCTGGGGTTTAAGAAACTTGGCAAAAGCATGGAATAGTGTACCCCTGCCTTTGCGCCTACACTGACTTTCCCCCTCCTCTCCTCTCCAACTTCAGCCACTGCAGTCCGCCCCCTGTTGCTCGACTGGTCTCGAAAGGCCTGTAGCAGTTTTCTGAACCAGGGCCTTGTGGTAGAAAGTGACTTGGTGCTCCTTTCCTCCATGGGTATAAGTTGGGCCAAAGTGTCCTTGTAGCCGTGGGTCAAGGAGGGTGTACACCCAATAGTCATTGGTGGACAGTATCCTCTTGACCCGGGGATCACGACAAAGACAGCCAAGCATAAAGTCTGCCATGTGCCCTACTGTGCAACACGCAAGCTTTTAGCCTCCTCACTTAGCGGACTCTCCATCTCCTCCTCTCCCCCTTCCTCTGACCCCAATTCATCCTCCTCAGCCCATACCCGCTCAACAGGTAGCATGGAATCACCCCCTGATGCATGGTGCCCAAAGAGTTCTTCCTCCTCCTCAGCCTCCTCCTCAGTTTTGCGCTGCGAAACTGACAACAGGGTGCTCTCAATGTCACTGGCTTCCCCCACCTCCTGTGACACTGCTGAATCCTCAGATCTTAGGTTCCTCAAGGAGTTCTGGATGAGGCACAACAGAGGGATGGTGACACTGATGATGTGTGCATCACCACTGTTGCCTCCTCAAAGGGACCTAAGACCTGGCAGATGCCAGCCATCCATGTCCACTCCTCAGCATAGACATGAGGAAGCTGACTGGCCTTACTACCACCTTGGGGATCAGCTGGCAGTCTAACAAACTGCCCTGCGTTGTTGGTACACCCTGGCTAGCATGTGTAACGTCGAATTCCAACGCGTGAGAATGTCACACAGCAGCCGGAGAACAGGGAGTTGTAGCCGCCCTTGCACAGTCCTGAGGGTCGTGGCATCGGTGGTGGACTTGCGAAAATGGGCGCATATGCGCCGCACCTTGGTGAGCAACTGAATCAACTGGGGGTATTTATTATATTTATTGTATTTATTATATTATTATAAAATTTATTATACGCACTTTGCGCAACTGAAACGCAAAACCACAGATCAATACGGTAACTATACGCTGTTAGGTTATATGGCACCCTGATGAGATGTACCGTCTATGAAAGCCTCAGTCAGAATAAACGTACTATAAAGAAATATATTTTGCTGTAATTCTTTTCAGACCTATGCCAAAAAAAAAAAATTATGCGCACTTGTGGCAACTTAAACGCAAAACCACAGAGCAATACGGTATCTGTACGCGGTTCGGTATATGGCACCCTGATGAGATGTATTCCGTATTCACAGCACCGCCTATGACAGCTGAGCTCAGTCAGAATAAACGCACTATATAGAAATATATTTTGCTGCAATTCTTTTCAGACCTATCTGAAAAAAAAATGCGCACTTTGCACAACTGAAACGCAAAACCACAGAGCAATACGGTATCTATACGCTGTTCGGTATATGGCACCCTGATGAGATGTACCGTCTATGACAGCTGAGCTCACTCAGAATAAACGCACTATATAGAAAGATATTTTGCTGTAATTCTTTTCAGACCTATCCTATCATGCACAGGAATATATCTGTTTAAGATATGTAAGTTTGTGCCTGTGTACCAGCTCTGCACACAAAGGCTGACAGCATACACTGTAGTTTCCTTCAGAGAATCAATTGCTTTTTAACAGATTGTTGTGGCTTTCTTTTCCTACACAGAATACAGGCTGATAGTATATACTGTTTTTCAGAGTAAAGATAGTCTTTAAAAAGACTTTCTTGCTTCCTAACTCCTAAGTTCTAACTGCCTGCTGCACCACACTACACGAGCTAACTCTCCTAGTGTCTTGGTCTGGTCCCCTTCCCAATGCAGAATGAGGCTGAGGCTGCAGATCCTAGACTCCCTACCATAGGTCAATTTCGGTCACATGTCACTGCCAGCCAATCAGTGCTGGGGAGACATAGGGGCTGTTACATCACAGCAGGCGTTCCCACAGGCTTACCTTTGCGGCTGATTGGCTGAAAAAACGGGTATTTCACGTGGGCAGTGACGCACGGATAGTCACGAGTCTGCGCTGCCTCGTGATGCTGAGCCGAGCCGAAGCGGGCAATATTCGAGCGAATCCCGAATCTTGCTGCTTCGGCTCGCTCATCACTAGTTATAACCCTTAGGCGGTGGAAGATCTGTAATAAAGTCCATGGAAATATGAGTCCATGGACTTTCCGGAATGGGAAGTGGATGAAGAAGACCGATTGGACGACCAGGTGACGTTTTGTGTTGAGCACACTGGCGATAGGCGGTTATGTATTCTCGCATGTCTAGAGCAATTGTGGGCCACCAGTAACTCCCGGATAGGAATTCTAGCGTCTTCTTGACTCCCGCGTGCCCTGAGAAGCGGGAGGAGTGTGCCCATGTCATCAATTTTGTCCGTAGTTCCAACAGAACATGTTTTCCCAGGTGGTGGAATCGGAGTTCCTTGGGAGGTGGTTGCTAGCAGTTTGCTCCTGGGGTCAATAATGTGCCCTGGGTTGGTTTGCGACTCCTTGTCCGTTGCGTCAAATGATCAAGAAAGTGCGTCGGCCTTGACGTTTTTTGAGCCAGGACGATAGGTGACCCGTAAATCAAACCGGGAGAAGAAGAGAGACCATCGGGCTTGGCGAGGGTTCAGGAGTCAGGCTGAGTGAACATAAAGGAGGTTTTTATGGTCAGTGTACACCGTTACCGGGTGTATAGCTCCTTCCAAAAGATGTCTCCACTCATCCAATGCTAGTTTAATAGCGAGAAGCTCTTTATCTCCGATACCATAGTTCTTCTCTGCCGTAGAAAATTTTTCAGAAAAATATCCGCAAGGATGTGTTTTCCCAGAAGGCCCCTGAGAGCATGGCCCCCAAGGCAAAAGAAGATGCGTCCACCTCCAGAAAGAAGGGTAGGGCCGTATTAGGCGGGCTGAGAATAGGAGCCAAAAGAAAGGCCTGTTTAAGCCGCATGAAGGCTTCATTAGCCTCTGGAAACCACTGTCGGGGGTCACCCGATTTTCGGGTAAGAGCAGTGATGGGGGAAATGATGGATGAGAATCCCTTAATGAATCGCCGGTAATAGTTAGCGAATCCCACGAACCTCTGAATCGCCTTTAATCCCGTGGGTTGTGGCCAGTTCAGGATAGCTTGGACTTTGCTTGGGTCCATCTTGAGGCCTATGCCCGAAAGAATGTACCCCAGGAAAGGCACAGAGGGTTGCTCGAAGATACATTTTTCCAACTTGCAGTAGAGCCGGTTATTTCTCAGTCGAGTCAGAACTTTGGCGAACATGACTGCGATGA
>ONZH01030233.1:0-49536 GCA_900303285.1 Rhinella marina
GGTGGCTCACCTGCTACCTCATCTAACTTGGTCATTTGTTGGTGTCACCACCATGTTGTGTTATTCTACATGTTTGGGTGGCTCATCTGCTACCTCATCTAACTTGGTCACTTGGTGGTGTCACCTCCATGCTGTGTCAGGCTTATGCCTGCATCCTGGTGGCAGGGGATAGGACAGCAGTGCCAGCATGGGCAGTGGTCTCACCCGCAGGTGGTGATGGACCTTCGTTGCACCTAGTTGGGTGCTTTCCTAACATGTGCCAGCCCATCTTGGTCTGGGTCAGCACAATTGTTTTGAGGGTCACCACCAGGCTGTTGGCCAGAATTTGGCATAATGGTACGATTAGGCAGCCACAGAGGCATCCATGCAGGCTGCCCCTGCTGTTTCCTGTCCATTTCCGTGGTGTTTCCGTCATTTTCTGAGGTTTCCAGGTTTTTAGGCAACCTTCCATTTGCAGAGCTTTGGTCCCCTGCAAAGATGCTCGAGTCTTCAATAGGGTTCATTATTCGAAACGAGCACCCGAGCATCGGGAAAAATTCGACTCGAATAACGAGCACCCGAGCATTTTAGTGCTCGCTCATCTCTAGTCTTATATTCTAAGTTCTTCAAGGTAGCCACCTTTTGCTTTGATTACTGCTTTGCACACTCTTGGCATTCTCTTGATGAGCTTTAAGAGGTAGTCACCTGAAATGGTTTTCACTTCACAGGTGTGCCCTGTCAGGTTTAATAAGTGGGATTTCTTGCCTTATAAATGGGGTGTGGACCATGAGTTGTGTTGGGCAGAAGTCAGGTGGATACACAGCTGATAGTCCTACTGAATAGACTGTTAGAATTTGTATTATGGCAAGAAAAAAACAGCTAAGTAAAGAAAAACGAGTGGCCATCATTACTTTAAAAAATGATGGTCAGTCAGTCCGAAAAGTTGGGAAAACTTTGAAAGTGTACCCAAGTGCAGTCGCAAAAACCATCAAGCGCTACAAAGAAACTGGCTCACATGAGGACCGCCCCAGGAAACGAAGACCCAGAGTCACCTCTGCTGCGGAGGATAAGTTCATCCAAGTCACCAGCCTCAGAAATCGCAGGTTAACAGCAGCTCAGATTAGAGACCAGGTCAATGCCACATATAGTTCTAGCAGCAGACACATCTCTACAACAACTGTTAAGAGGAGACTGTGTGCAGCAGGCCTTCATGGTAAAATAGCTGCTAGGAAACCACTGCTAAGGACAGGCAACAAGCAGAAGAGACTTGTTTGGGCTAAAGAACACAAGGAATGGACATTAGACCAGTGGAAATCTGTGGTTTGGTCTGATGAGTCCAAATTTGAGATCTTTGGTTCCAACCACCGTGTCTTTGTGCGACGCAGAAAAGGTGAACGGATGGACTCTACATGCCTCGTTCCTACCGTAAAGCATGGAGGAGGTGTGATGGTGTGGGGGTGCTTTCTAGTGACACTGTTGGGGATTTATTCAAAATTGAAGGCATACTGAACCAGCATGGCTACCACAGCATTTTGCAGCGGCATGCTATTCCATCCGGTTTGTGTTTAGTTGGACCATCATTTATTTATCAACTGGACAATGACCCCCAAACACACCTCCAGGCTGTGTAAGGGCTATTTGACCAAGAAGGAGAGTGATGGAGTGCTATGCCAGATGACCTGGCCTCCACAGTCACCAGACCTGAACCCAATCGAGATGGTTTGGGGTGAGCTGGACCGCAGAGTGAAGGCAAAAGGGCCAACAAGTGCTAAGTATCTCTGGGAACTCCTTCAAGACTGTTGGAATACCATTTCAGGTGACTACCTCTTGAAGCTCATCAAGGTAATGCCAAGAGTGTGCAGAGCACTAATCAAAGTCAAAGGTGGCTACTTTGAAGAACCTAGAATATAAGACATATTTTCAGTTGTTTCACACTTTTTTGTTAAGTATATAATTCCACATGTGTTAATTCATAGTTTTGATGCCTTCAGTGTGAATCTACAATTTTTATAGTCATGAAAATACAGAAAACTCTTTGAATGAGAAGGTGTGTCCAAACTTTTGGTCTGTACTGTATACAGTAAAATACATACTTCTTAGGCTACTTTCACATCAGGGTTTTTATTCAGGTTTTGAGATCAGACACAGTATCTCAAAACCTGAATAAATGCTTTGGATTAAATAGAAACTGAACAAACCGGATCCAGCATTAAAAGTATTGTAAGTCCATACTGATTTTCATGCTGGATCCGATTTGCTCATTTTCACAGACCGGACACAAAACAAAACAGAACTGATGCTTCCTGATCAGTTTTGTCCCCATTGACAATGAAAGGGGGAAAAAATTGAACTGTTTTGGCTCGGTTTTGAGAACTTCTGCTGGATCTCAAAACCGGAAACCAAAAACGCTGATGTGAAAGTAGCCTTATCATTTCTTATTTTCTTGTCTTCTTCCCACCCCAAGGGAATAGTTCCTACTTCACCACCCCATCCCACACACAATAACCCACCCAATCCACTCTCTCTAAGCAGAGCAAGGAAAACAAATAATGGAATAATGACCTCAAGACCAATATAGAAATGATTAGAGATGAGAGGGGAATGACACACAGCAAGCCCAAAATGATATCCGGGGTATTCTAGGAATTTTACAGTAAACTATACAATACACAGAAGAGAAGGAAGGATGTACCGTATTTTTCGCTTTATAAGACGCACTTTTTTTCCCAAAAAAGTAGGGGGAAAATTACGGTGCGTCTTATAAAGTGAATACAAGTGAGCACTTCCATTATGAAAGTAAAGTGCTCACTTGTATGTATAAGGTGCCGGGACCCCCATCAGACCTCAGATCAGCCCACTCAGCCCATAAGGATAAAATAAAAACCTCTCTTACTGTCCTGCTCCACGGCTCCGCTCCGGGTCCGGCGCTCCTCTGTCTTCCCGGCTCTGAACTGTCCTGACTGCGTACAGCATCAGGACGTAGTGCGCACACTATAACCTGACGCTGCACACAGTCAGGTGACAGTGTAGTGCCGTTCTTAGAAGCCAGAGGAGCGCCGGACCCGGAGCGGAGCTGCGGCACAGGAGAGGTAAGAGAGGTTTTTATTTTATCCTTATGGGCTGGGTGGGCTGATCTGAGGTCTGATGGGAGCATGTTAATTTAATATGGGGGCTTATGGGCTGATCTGAGGTCTGATGGGGATAGAGGGGGCTGATATGGGGGCCGATCTGAGGTCTTATGGGGCATATTCATTTAATATGGGGGTTTATGGGCTGATCTGAGGACTGATGGGGATAGAGGGGGCTGATATGAGGGCTGATCTGAGGTCTGATGGGGGCACATTTGTCTAATACGGGGGCTGATCTGAGGTCTGATGGGGTAGAGGGGGCTGATATGGGGGCTGATCTGAGGTCTCATGGGGCAGAGTGGGCTGATATGGGGGCACAGTGGGGTGATATGGGGGCTGATCTGAGGTCTCATGGGACAGAGTGGGCTGATATAGGGGCACAGTGGGGTGATATGGGGGCTGATCTGTGGTCTGATGTGGGCACAGTGGGCTGATATGGGGGCACATTGGGCTGATCTGAGGTCTGATGGGGGCACAGTGGGCTGATATGGTGGCACAGTGGGCTGATATGAGGTCTGATGGGGGTGTGACATGGAGGGCTGATGGGGTTCTGACATGGAGGGCTGATATGGGGGTCTGATGTGATGTCCTGAAATTTATGGGGGGTCTGATATGAGGTGTGATGAAAAATATTTTTTTCTTATTTTCCTACTCTAAATTCTGGGGTGTGTCTTATCATCAGGTGCGTCTTATAAAGCGAAAAATATGGTAATAAGTTATCTACAAGGTACTGACCTTCCAAGACTTAATAGATACTAAGTAGATCAGCTGAATCAACTCATACTATTAGATGAGGTAATAACAGATATAAATAAAATTTATATAAAAGAGATTGCTAGAAATATATGAATATGTGCAAGTTGTACCTGTTTCCATGGAGGAAGTAACTATAGTTCTAATATATAAGAAAAAGAAGAATAAAGAGGCTCTTACCATCCTATTTTATTGTTGCATAATGATTAGGATGAGGATCCTGGCAAAGAGACTTAACAGCTTTTTTTTCACCCTTATTCATGAAGGGGATCCCACCGCTCCATACCTGTTATTAGATGCTGCAAAGGCATTTAACAGTGTGGAGTGGGTGTTCCTCTGGGCAGTTTTGGATAGATTTGGTTTTGGAAAGGTGTTTATAGGCTGTATGAGGTATTAGTAAACGGATGGTATCCTCTTATTTTGATATAGAAAGAGGAGTGAGACAGAGATGTCCTCTCTCTCCCTTACTCTTTGCCTCCAGTCATCTGGAGTTATTCCAGAATGGGAGTTAATTGGAGTAAATCTATATTGTTGCCATTGGACCATGGGGTGGCGATAGCTAACTGTAAACTATTATTAGATCATCAAGGGAGTATAGGCATAGTTGTTTCCTCTGATCATACTAGGTTTGCTGATCATAATTTACAGCCATTATTAAGAAAGATTAATATTGGAATATAGAATTAACTACAGTTAAACAAAGCAGATAAGATAGGTTTGATAAAAATGGTAATTCTCTCACAATTAATGTATATTATCTCCACCTCTGCTGTGTATTTAGATAATAAATTACTTAAAGTTATAGAATATATGTTTAATAAATTAATATGGACCTGAGTAACAGTAAGAAAGAGATTGCCTTTATGGTTTAATGATACATTAGGGGATATCATATAATCAATGTGGATATAGCTAATTACTGGATTTTGAGAGGGACGTGGTATATCTCTCAATTCATATAAGATGCTAATTTAAAGTCAACATAAATAATATTAGGGCAGAAGGATTATAAAAGGGATGAGGTATTTAGATATTTATAGTTATTTTTGGTTGGAAAGGTAAACACAAACTTATATCACTATTATATATTAGGTTAAATGAGGTAATGAAAGATAGTTTAAAACACACATGTAAGATTAAATGGGATAGGGATATAGGCCTGATGACTACAGAGCAATGGGATAGACATTGTAATAATTCTAAATTCACTCGGAATTTGTCATATAGAATAACGTAATTTATGGTGTTGCATCAATTATCTGATGCCTAGCTGGTTGCATAATTAAATACTAATACACCAAAGATCTGTCCTAGATATGGAATATCGGAAGCAGATATCACCCATATGTGGTGGACCTATTCAAAGATTCAGCCATTTTGGGATGAAAATTATAGGAGACATATATAAATGTAAATACGAAAAGTGTATCATATTATTTATATTAGTACATTACCTTTTGTGGTATATCTCCTAACATTTTATTGTAATACCACTATATCGGCATGATACATACCATCCACACGGATTATACCAGTTATATTAAATCCAAGTAGAGTAGATGAAGAAATATCATAATAGCACATATACACTGGAAATTATTATAGTAAAGTTATATTAGAAAATACAAAAACATCTACTTTTCCAATAAAGCATCTAAGTATTGGTAAAACATCTAAATATAAATAAACATACCCTGTGACATGGCTGTTACAATATACTTTGCCCCAAGCGCAAGCACCTCGACACGCGTTTCACCTCAAAAGAGGAAGGTGATGCAAATCAGAAATGGCAGGGTATAAATAGAGATTTTGTGATAGGGAATGTTAATCGCCTGTGTTTTGGCTTGTATGGGCATGAGTCCGCCATGATGGTGCCCTCCATACTGGAAGTGCTCGCCTGGCACCACCACATGAATGTTGCATCATATAACACAGCGCTCCTACCTGATGATGCCAGAAATGGGATCTCCCAGATGGAGAGCAACAGCACATGCATCAGGTCACATCCCAGTAGGAATACAGTGAGCACACATAGACAGAGAAACTTAAAGTGACAGTGCATCATGATGGAAACAATGGTATCTCATATATAACCTAAAGTGTTAAGTGCATTATAGGAGCAGTGGAAATAGTAATATAGGGGCATGTCAAATGCTATATAAAAAGTGTAATTAGAGAACAAAGCACATCAAATGCCCTAATAAAAAAGTGCATAGGTGGAGTGCGTTCTAGAAGCGGCTGTCCAAGATTGATCCAAAAATGTTCTGCTGTGAAAAATACAAAAACCAAACCTGTCTACCTGAACAAATGTTTTGTTTTCCCTGTTGGTCATCTGTTAAGGTCTGCTACCTGTGAGCTTGCATCTATTTTCTGTTGCCTTATTTCTTCCCGGGGTCCCCAGGAGCCAAGTCCATCAGGGATTGCTGTGGGCTCCTGTGACAACCTAGGGGTAGCCTTAGATTCTACTAACCAGAGTGGTGTAGGTTGGAAGCAGTTTTGCTGGCTATGGTTCTGGGAGGGGATCTCCATAGTTTCTATATGGCTCTTCCATGCTCAAGAGCAAAAGTATGACTTGAAGCTCCTTGTCCTAATGCACAATCTACTATGAGCCACTGGGATTTTGTTGAGTGGCAGAAATATCTTTGAGACCCTTCAGACACCAGAAACTGAAACCTCTGCTCTACTTCTTTTAATATGTTTGTGTGTGAAGCGTTAGTTTTAATAGTCTTCACACTATAAAACCTACTCTGCAATACATAATTATGGAATAACTCTTACATGAGTCACCTACTCTCTTTTTGCAATTAGTATATGCAGACTAGGGTGACTGACATCAGTGGAATATAGACAGAAAAGTAATAACCGTCCAATTCTTCACTTGATGTCATCTCCTTGAGTCAATCATTGAAACTTCAATTCACTGCTTGCAGGTGACTCAAGCTACTTTCAATAACTAGTTATTGCCAACCTAAAAAAAAGTAATATTATGTTATATAAATGAAAAAGTTTAAAAAATGTCTAAAAATAAAGTGTTAGTTAAGTGAGATGCATTGCTAGTCACACCTCTGTATCACTTCAGGGCTTCAGCTCATTGATTTATAGATGTGTCCTTTAAATCTTGGTGAATTTTGGACTTGATCCTAATACTTTATAGAAGAAATGTGTTATACTTCCCAGCATGCAATATTCATAAACCGCTGCTACATTTGCTCCTACTTTGTCTGGGTTATTAATGATAATGGATGTCTAATAGGGCAGCAATTTTAACTCTTGTCTTTCTGACCATAGTGGTAGCTAAATCCAGCTAAATAGGTGGCACACATTTAGGTATGTTAAGATAATTTGTCAAAATGGACAGTAAAGTGTAACACAAAAAACTATATATATGTATATATATATATATATATATATATATATATATATATATATATATATACAGTGGAGGAAATAAGTATTTGATCCCCCACTGACTTTAAAAGTTTTAATACCAAAAAATAAATGAAACGTCTCATAATTTTATGCCAGCTTTATTTTAACAGTGCCACATAGAATATCAAAAGAAAAACGGAGAAAATTAGATGAAATGATAAATAAAAAATAATTTGCATTTCTTTGAGGGAAATAAGTATTTGATCCCCTAGTAAAACCATGACTAATGTTGGCTCCCACAGACCACTGACACACCCTAATCACAGTGAAGTCGTTACCTGGATGAGAAACACCTATCCCAAATTGTCACCTGTATAAAAGGCCACCTGCCAACAGTCTCAGTGACACTCCAACATCTCCACCATGGGCAAGACTAAAGAGCTGTCTAAAGATGTCAGGGACAAAATTGTTGACCTACACAAGGCTGGAATGGGCTGCAAAGCCATAAGTAAGAAGCTGGATAAGAAGGTGACAACTGTTGGTGCAATTATTCGGAAGTGGAAGAAGTACAACATTACTGTCAATCGACCCAGGCCTGGAGCTCCATGCAAGATATCACCTCGTGGAGTCTCATTGATAATGAGAAAGGCTAAAAATCAGCCAAGAACTACACGGGAGGAGCTGAGCAATGCTCTCAAGGCAGCTGGGACCACAGTCTCCAAAAAAACCATTGGTAATACACTGAGACGTAATGGTTTAAAATCCTGCAGGTTCCTCTGCTCAAGAAGGCTCACGTCCAGGCCCGCCTCAAGTTTGCCAATGAACATATTAATGACTCCAAGAGAGACTGGGAGAAGGTGCTGTGGTCAGATGAGACCAAAATTGAGCTCTTTGGCCTCAACTCAAGTCGACGTGTTTGGAGGAAGAAAAATACAGAATATGACACTAAGAATACCATCCCTACCGTCAAGCATGGTGGTGGAAGTATTATGTTTTGGGGGTGTTTTTCTTCTAAGGGCACAGGCCAACTTCACCGCATTGACGGGAAGATGAACGGGGCCATGTATCGCAAAATCCTGGGTGACAACCTCCTTGCCTCCACCAGGGCACTGAAAATGGGACGTGAATGGGTCTTTCAGCTCGACAACGACCCAAAACATACAGCCAAGGAAACAAAGGAGTGGCTCCATAAGAAGCATATCAAGGTCAGGGAATGGCCTAGCCAGTCTCCTGACCTCAATCCCATTGAAAATCTATGGAGAGAGCAGAAGCTTCACGTTTCCAAATGCATGCCTAAAAACCTTAAGTATATGGAGATGATTTGCAGAGAGAAGTGGGCCAAAATTACTCCTGAAGTGTGTGCAAACCTTATAAAAAACTATAAGAAATGTCTGACTGCTGTGCTTGCCAACAAGGGTTTTGCCACCAAGTATTAAATTATGTTTTCCTAGGGGATCAAATACTTATTTCCCTCAAAGAAATGCAAATTATTTTTTATTTCTCATTTCATGTAATTTAAAATAAAGCTGGCATAAAATTATGAGACGTTTCATTTATTTTTTAGTATTAAAACTTTTAAAGTCAGTAGGGGATCAAATACTTATTTCCTCCACTGTATATATATATATATATATATATATATATATATATATATATATATACACACACACACATCAGGAATGGCCAACTTGTGGCTCTCTAGCTGTTGAAAAACTACAACTCCCAGCATGCCCACAGTTCCTACAGCTATCAGCCTATAGCAGGGCATTGTGGGAATTGTAGTTTTACAACAGCTGGAGAGCCTCAGGTTGGCCATCCCTGATATATATTTAAAAAACGGTGTCACATCTGTGCATCTGGTTTTGGATGAAGGCAGCCATGTTTTTGTAAACCTAAACAACCCATATAAACATGTACAGTACAGTATTTATTAGCACTAGGATGTGTCTGTCACATAAGTTTCATATATCTCAAGTCTCAAGACTTTCATAAAGTTCAAATCACAGTATGTTTTTCTCCTCAGAGAAGTCAATGGAAATGTCACAATATGGTTGAATGACTACAGCAGTTTTGGTTGTTGACCTTTCACAGATGTATTGTGCTCCACTCTGCAAAGCAAAAGTCTCACAACAAAAGATGTAAACGGTCCCAACCCATAAATATGGGTCCCCAAACTGTGGCTTTCGATCAACTGAAAAAAAAAAAAAAGCTATTCCCAGTATATTATGACACAACAGACTGGGGTTGTAGTTTACAACAGCTTTAGAGGCATTTATTATAGACGACTGCAAAAATATCCTTATTTAAAGTGTCCAATTGGCTGGCAACTATTCCTCCGAACTCCCCCATACACCTGTATGCCCACTTTGGCTGAGCATGCACATGCTATAAACAGCTTGCTACAGCAAGAGAGGAAAAAGGTACTACCTAAAACTTCTGGTGGTGGCTTATCTCATGCTAGAACAAAAGGCACCAATGGTGACTAAATAAATTCAGACCCTAGATCATACTTAACAATTCTCCCATGGTTTATTTTAAGGTATACAGAAAGTAATAAAAATATGGCTGCTAGAGATGAGCGAGCACTAAAATGCTTGGTGCTCGTTATTCGAGTCGAATTTTTCCCGATGCTCGGGTGCTCGTTTCGAATAACGAATCCCATTGAAGTCAATGGGAGACTTGAGCATTTTTTGCAGGGGACCAAAGCTCTGCACAGGGAAGGTTGCGTGAAACCCTGGAAACCTCAGAAAATGATGGAAACACCATGGAAATGGACAGGAAAAAGCAGGGACAGCATGCATTGAGGCCTCTGAGGGTGCTCTGGCTATCAAGCAATGTATCTTCTTCCCCCATCTCCTGTGACAAGCGCAAAGACTCTGACTTCATGCTGAGCAGTGAATTTTTCAGCAGACAAAGCAGCGGGATGGTGACGCTGATAATGGCGGCATCGCCGCTGGCCATCTGTGTTGACTCATCAAAGTGGCTTAACACCTGACAGATATCAGACATCCACGTCCACTCCTTATTGTAGACTTGAGGAAGCTGACTAACCTGACTACCAGTTCTCGTGGAAGTTGTCATCTGACAGTCTACAGTGGCTCTGCGGTGCTGGTAAACCCTGGCTAACATGTGTAATGTGGAATTCCATAGCGTGGGCACGTCGCACAGCAGTCGGTGAGCTGGCAGTTGTAAGCGCCGTTGCACTGCCCTGAGGGTGGCAGCATCTGTGCTCGACTTGCGGAAATGCGCACAGATGCGGCGCACCTTGGTGAGCAAATCAGACAGGGTATGTCTTGAGGAACCGCTGAACTATTAGATTGAACACGTGGGCCAGGCATGGCACATGTGTCAGTCTGCCGAGTTGCAGAGCCGCCACCAGGTTACGCCCGTGGTCACACACAACCATGCCTGGCTTGAGGTTCAGCGGTGCCAGCCACACATCGGTCTGCACCGTGATGCCCTGTAACAGCTCTTGGGCGGTGTGCCTCTTGTCACCTAAGCTCAGCAGTTTCAGCACTGCCTGTTCATCTTACCCACGGCAGTGCACCTGCACCTGGAGCTACCGACTGAAGGCGCCATGCTCACGGATGGTAATTGAGAGGAGGAGGAGGAGGAGAAGGGGTTGGAGGAAGAGGCATAATAAGCCTGAGAAACTGTGACCGATCCTTGGTGTGGGCAGCACATGAGCGGCCCCAGGGTCAGACTCGGTCCCAGCCTCCACCAAGTTAACCCAATGTGCCGTCAGGGAAATATAGTGTCCCTGTCCGCCAGCACTTGTCCACGTGTCAGTGCTTAGGTGGACCTTCTCAGTAACCGCATTGGTCAGGGCACAGATGATGTTCTCTGACACGTGCTGGTGTAGGGCTAGGACGGCACATCGGGAAAAATAGTGGCGGCTGGGGACCAAGTACTGAGGGACAGCCACCGCCATCAGGTTGCGGAAAGCCTCCAGTCTATAGGGCAGCATCTCCAGGCTCAACAATTTGGAGACATGGATGTTTAGGGCTTGTGCATGTGGGTGGCTGGAATTGTATTTGCGCTTGCGCTCAAATGTCTGCTGCAAAGACAGCTGAACGCTGCCCTGGGACAAATTGGTGGAGGTTGTGGAGGATCATTGGGTTGAAGGGGTGGTTGTAGGGCGGGAGGCGCTTGTGCCAGGGTCCTGGGCGGGGGGTTGACTCGCCGAGCCAGCATGTGACACAGGGGAAGGGGCAGTGGTGTTAACCGAAGGAGGTGAACGGCCTTGGTTCCACGGAGTCGGGTGTTTAGCATTCATATGCCTGCGCATGCTGGTAGTGGTTAGGCTGGTAGTGGTGGCTCCCCTGCTGATCCTGGTGTGGCACAGGTTGCACACCACAGTCCATCGGTCATCCTCACTTTCTTTAAAAAACCTCCAGACTTGCGAACATCTAGGCCTCGGCACGGGAGCTTGACTCCGTGAAACAGTTGCTGATCTACCTGCTCTGGCCCTGCTTCTCATTCTGGCCACCCCACTGCCTCTTCCAACCTGTTCTGGTGCTGCATTTGCCTCCCCCTCAGAAGCACTGTATTGAATTGGATTACCAACCCAGCTCGGGTCAGTCACCTCATCATCCACAAGCTCTTCCTCCGATTCCTCACTCTGCTCCCCCCTCGGACTTACTGCCCTGACAACAAAGTCACTGTCTGACAACCGTGTCTCATCATCATCATCATCATCATCATCCGACACCTCTTCACGCACTACTTGCACTAAGTCCACACTCTCATCACCCACAGACTGCGAAAGTTCTAAATTTTGGGCATCAGGACAGAGCAACTGCTCAGGTTGCTGTTGAGCAGTGGTTTGTGTCTTTGGGTAGGGTCCTTATAAAGAGTTCCTGTGAGTATGCCAGATCTGAATCCATACTTTCCGTAGGGGGGGCAGGCTGAGGGGAAGAAGGTTGAGGTGGAGGAGCCAGAGGTCTACTCCCTTGGCTAGCGTGGGTGGACTGCGTGGAAGACTGGGTGGTGGATAAATTACTGGATGCATTGTCCGCTATCCACGTCATCACCTGTTCGCACTGTTGTGGTTTCAAAAGTGGTGTACCACGTGAACCAGTAAGTTGCGAGATGAAGCTAGGGAGCAAAACTCTGCGGTGTTCCACTGCTCCCTCATCAACATGTACTGTGTCAACCTGCCCAGGACCACGGCCTCTGCCCCCTATACTAGAAATGAAAACTGAAAACATAGAAGCCCGACACAGGTTTGATCAAAAATTTGCGAAAAGAGCTTCTATTTTTTCAGTTTTCATTTCTAGTAGAAATAATACCATTTTAATTTAGAATGATCCCCTTTCCTTGGTTCTGTTTGCTTGTGAAATGTTGTGCAGCCATATTTTTGTTATTTTCTGTATGCTTGCTTTATGGATATGCGCCTGTGAACATGTATTGGTAGTCTAAATTTTCTTATTTAAAGGTATGGGGGCTGGACCTAAAGCTAAGCATGAAAACTAGCATGGGCAGACTGGAAACAATTATTTTCAATAATTATTCTCACACAGTGTCCTAAAAATAACTGCGCCCAGCAAATAGTGTCCCTGACGTATAGTGTCGTTAACATAATGTCACCCAAAAATAATTGTGCTAAGCTGATACTGTGCCAGGGTGCCACCTACAGTAGAAGTGCTCCCTGAAGTCTCACAAATAGTAATAATACTCTGCCAGAGTACACGTAGTGCTAACAGTGTCCCCAATAGTAATAATACCCCACTATGCCCATACTAATAATCATATTCCCCATAGTCCCCCAGTCGTAAAATTTCTCCTTATAATATGCACCAGTACAAAAAATACCCCCTTTCCAAGTGTGCCAGTACAAAAATACCTCCTTATAATTTGCACCAGTACAAAAAATAACCCTTATAAAGTGCACCAGTACAAAAATGTCCCCTTGTAATGCATGCCAATTAGAGATGAGCGAGCACTAAAATGCTCGGGGTGCTCGTTATTTGAGACGAACTTTTCCCGATAGCCGGGTGCTCGTTTCGAGTAACGAACCCCATTGAAGTCAATGGGAGACTCGAGCATTTTTTGCGGGGGACCAAGGCTCTGCCTAGGGAAGGCTGGGTGAAAACCTGGAAACATCAGAAAATGATGGAAACACCACGGAAATGGACAGGAAACAGCAGGGGCAGCATGCATGGATGCCTCTGAGGCTGCCTAATCCCACCATTACCCCAAATTCTCAGGCAACAGCCTGGTGATTACCCTCATGGCAATTCTGCTCACCCAGACCAAGAAAGGTGAGGCACATGCCCATCACATGTTAGGGAAGCACCCAACTAGGTGCAAAGAAAAATTGTTTAGAGAGAGGGCCTGTAGGTGGACCTCCGGAAAAATTATTTGGAAAGAGGGCCTGTAGGTGGACCTCCGGAAAAATTGTTTGGAGAGAGGGCCTGTAGGTGGACCTCCGGAAAAATTGTTTAGAGAGAGGGCCTGTAGGTGGACATCCGGAAAAATTGTTTGGAG
Source organism: Rhinella marina (assembly GCA_900303285.1). Classification (NCBI taxonomy): domain Eukaryota; kingdom Metazoa; phylum Chordata; class Amphibia; order Anura; family Bufonidae; genus Rhinella; species Rhinella marina. Next base: position 13,719 of record ONZH01030233.1, read on the forward strand.
AGAGGGCCTGTAGGTGGACTTCCGGAAAAATTGTTTAGAGAGAGGGCCTGTAGGTGGACCTTCGGAAAAATTGTGGTAAAAGAGTGCCAGTTGGACCTCGAAAAAATTGCGTTTTTTGGGTCAGCGTTAGGCAAAGACGACAAGGACGAGGAGAAGTAGGAGGAGTAGAGAAGAGGAAACGGATACATAAGTAATGTTAATCTTTAGCTGCTTTCCCCCGGAAGAGATTTGAATTCCGGTGAAATCCAGGCTTTGTTCATTTTAATAAGCGTCAGCTTGTCAGCGCTGTCAGTTGACAGGCGTGTACGCTCATCGGTGATGACGCCACCAGCTGCACTGAATATCCTCTCTGACAACACGCTAGCGGCAGGGCAGGCCAGCACCTCCAAGGCGTACAGCGCCAGTTCAGGCCACGTGTCCAGCTTTGAAACCCAGTAGTTGTATGGAGCAGAGTGATCGGTCCGGACGTTCATATGGTCAGCTAGGTACTCCCTCACCATTTTTCTGTACAGCTCCCCCCTACTCTGCCTAGACTGGGGACAGATGACAGTGTCTTGCTGGGGTGACATAAAACTGGCAAAGGCCTTGGAGAGCGTTCCCCTGCCAGTGCTGGACAAGCTGCCTGCTTGCCTCCTCTCCCTCGCTACTTGGCCCACAGAACCACGCCCTCTGCCGCTAGCGGCGTCAGATGGGAAGGATTGTTTCAGCTTGTGCACCAGGGCCTGTTGATATTGATTCACTCTCATACTCCTTTCCTCTACAGGGATGAGAGTGGAAAGGTTCTGCTTGTACCGTGGGTCCAGGAGAGTGAACACCCAGTAATCGGTGTTTGAAAAAATGCTTCTAACGTGAGGGTCACGGGATAGGCAGCCTAACATGAAGTCTGCCATGTGCGCCAGAGTCCCAACATGCAAGAATTCCCTCTCCTCACTGGCCTGACTCTCCATTTCCTCCTCCTCCAAGTCCTCCTCTTCAGCCCATATACGCTCAAGAGTTAAGGACTGAGCACTGGTACCCTCTTCTGTCTCGCCGACATTCTCCTCCTCTTCCTCCTCATCCTCATCATCCCCCCTCCGATACGCGCTGAGAAACAGACCGGAGGGTGCTCTGGCTATCAAGCGACGTATCTTCCTCCACCGTCTCTTGTGACAAGCGCAAAGCATCTGACTTGATGCTGAGCAGTGAGTTTTTCAACGGGCAAAGCAGCGGGATGGTGAGGCTGATAATGACGGCATCGCCGCTGACCATCTGTGTTGACTCCTCAAAGTTGCTCAACACCTGGCAGATATCAGACATCCACGTCCACTCCTCATTGTAGACTTGAGGAATCTGAGTGACCTGACTACCAGTTCTGGTGGAAGTTGACATCTGGCAGTCTACAATCGCTCTGCGCTGCTGGTAAACTCTGGATAACATGTTTAATGTGGAATTCCATCTCGTGGGCACGTCGCACAACAGTCGGTGAGCGGGCAGTTGTAGGCGGCGCTGCGCTGCCCTGAGAGTGGCAGCATCTCTGCTCGACTTGCGGAAATGCACACAGATGCGGCGCACCTTGGTGAGCAAATCAGACAGGGTATGTCTTGAGGAACCGCTGAACTATGAGATTGAACACGTGGGCCAGGCATGGCACATGTGTCAGTCTGCCGAGTTGCAGAGCCGCCACCAGGTTACGCCCGTGGTCACACACAACCATGCCTGGCTTGAGGTTCAGCGGTGCCGGCCACACATCGGTCTGCGCCGTGATGCCCTGTAACAGCTCTTGGGCGGTGTGCCTTTTGTCACCTAAGCTCAGCAGTTTGAGCACCGCCTGCTGGCGCTTACCCACGGCACTACTGCTGCACTTAGAGCTACCGATTGAAGGCGCCGTGCCCACGGATGGTAATTCAGAGGAGGAGGTGGAGGAGGAGAGGTTGGAGGAGGAGGCATAGTACGTCTGAGAGACCGTGACCGAGGTAGGCCCCGCAATCCTCAGTGTGGGCAGTACATGAGCGGCCCCAGGGTCAGACTCGGTCCCAGCCTCCACCAAGTTAAGCCAATGTGCCGTCAGTGATATATAGTGTCCTTGCCCGGCAGCAATTGTCCATGTGTCTGTGGTTAGGTGGACCTTCTCAGAAACAGCATTGGTCAGGGCTCGGATGATGTTCTGTGACACGTGCTGGTGTAGGGCTGGGACGGCACATCGGGAAAAATAGTGGCGGCTGGGGACCGAATACCGAGGGGCAGCCACTGCCATGAGATTGCGAAAGGCCTCGGTCTCTACCAGCCTATAGGGCAGCATCTCCAGGCTCAGCAATTTGGAGATGTGGACGTTGAGGGCTTGGGCATGTGGGTGGGTGGAACTGTATTTCCTCTTGCGCTCCAGCGTCTGCTGTAAAGACAGCTGAACGCTGCGCTGGGACACATTGGTGGACGCTGTGGAGGATCGTGGAGGCGAAGGTGTAGTTTTCCGGCGGGAGGCGCTCGTGCCGGGGTCCTGGGCAGGGGGTTGACTAGCAGAGGCAGCGAGTGACACAGGGGAAGGTGCAGTGGTGTGACCCGCAGGAGGTGAACGGCCTTGGTTCCATTGAGTGGGGTGTTTAGCACTCATATGCCTGCGCATGATGGTGGTGGTTAGGCTAGTAGTGGTGGCACCCCTGCTGATCCTGGTGTGGCACAGGTTGCACACCACAGTCCGTCGGTCATCCTCACTTTCTTTAAAGAGCCTCCAGACTTGCGAACATCTAGGCCTCGCCACGGGAGCTTCACTACGTGAAACAGTTGCTGCTGATGCACCAGCTCTGGCCCTGCTTCTCCCTCTGGCCACACCACTGCCTCTTCCAACCTGTTCTGGTGCAGCACTCGCCTCCGCCTCAGAAGCACTGTCTTCACTCGGCTTATCAACCCAGCTTGGGTCAGTCACCTCGTCATCCTCCGATTCCTCAGTCTGCTCCCCCCTCGGACTTCCTGCCCTGACAACAACTTCACCACTGTCTGACAACTGTGTCTCCTCATCGTCCGACACCTATTTACACACTTCTTCCACTAAGTCAACATTGTCATCATCATCATCACCCACAGACTGCGACATTTGGAAAACTTGGGCATCGGGAACGAGGTCAGCAGCAACCTGAGAAGTGGTTTGTGACTCTGGGAAGGGTCCAGAAAACAGTTCCTCAGAGTATGCCGGATCGCATTCCAAATTTTCCTGGGAGGGGGCAGACTGGGGGGAAGGAGGTTGAGGTGGAGGAGCCAGAGGAGTGCTCCCTTGGGTAACTTGGGTGGACTGCGTGGAAGACTTACTGGTGGACAAATTACTTGAAGCATTGTCCGCAATCCACGACATCAGCTGTTTGCACTGTTGGGGTTTCAACAGTCCTCTACCACGTGTCCCTGTAAGTTGAGACATGAAGCTAGGGAGTGTAGCTCTGCGGCGTTCCCCTGCTCCCTCATCAGCAGGTACTGTCTTACCCTGTCCAGGACCACGGCCTCTGCCCCCTGCAGGAATTGAATGCCCACGCCCTCGTCCTCAACCCTTAGCCCTGGGGTTCAACATTTTCTTTATATAAGTGTATTATATAAAAAAAAATAATTAAATGGGCCTGCTGTACTGAAACCCACAAACTTGTTCAATCTGAACAAGAAAATATATAGGTGGATAAGTTAGAGCTAAATTACGTATGTTATTACGTACCGTGCAGTATGGAGCAATTACACTGAAACTATTAGATTAGGCAGACTTGGTCTGCTTAAGTGCAATCCAGACAAATGTCGCACAGAGATTTTTGTAATGTAGCTGTATCAGTGAGAGCAAAAGACCTTTTTTAATTACGTTACGTACAGAATGTGTCACCTGGACAGAAAATACGGATTGTGTTTTGTATATAGGTGGATAAGTTAGAGCTAAATTACGTATGTTATTACGTACCGTGCAGTATGGAGCAATTACATTGAAACTATTAGATTAGGCAGACTTGGTCCGCTTAAGTGCAACCCAGACAAATGTCGCACAGAGATTTTTGTAATGTAGCTGTATCAGTGAGAGCAAAAGACCTTTTTTAATTAAGTGACGTACAGTATAGGTCACCTGGACAGAAAATACGGATTGTGCTTTGTATATAGGTGGATAAGTTAGAGCTAAATTACGTATGTTATTACGTACCGTGCAGTATGGAGCAATTACACTGAAACTATTAGATTAGGCAGACTTGGTCCGCTTAAGTGCAACCCAGACAAATGTCGCACAGAGATTTTTGTAATGTAGCTGTATCAGTGAGAGCAAAAGACCTTTTTTAATTAAGTGACGTACAGAATGTGTCACCTGGACAGAAAATACTGATTGTGGTTTGTGGTGACTGGACAGATGAACTATGACACACAGAATGGTTCCACACAGCTGTATGAAATGGATTTGTATCACTGAGATAAAACAACAAAAAAACTTTTTTTTTATTTTTTTATTTTTATTTTTTTTATATATATATATATATTTTTTTTTTTTTAATGTGACGTGCAGAAACTATCAGAGAGCAAACTCAGCCCCTGCTGACTGTGGCTATTTTGACTGCAACCCAGACAAATGTCGCACAGAGATTTTTGTAATGTAGCTGTATCAGTGAAAGCAAAAGACCGTATTTGATTACGTGACGTACAGTATGGGTCACCTGGACAGAAAATACGGATTGTGGTTTGTGGTGAGTGGACAGCTGAACTGTGACACACAGAATGGTTCCACACTGCTGTATGAAATGGATTTGTATCACTGAGATAAAACAATTAAAAAAAAGTGTTATATATAGCGATAGCTGCACTACTAGTGCCAGCCAGCCCAGCCAGGAGACAAAAAAAATGTCTTGTAGCCCTTAGAAGGACTGTTGGGTTCTTTTGAGATCACTCCTGCCTAACAGAGAACTAAATCCAGGCCCTAACACTCTCCCTGAAACGCAGCAGATCTGTCCCTAACGACATCCAGACAGCATTTGAGCCGAGCACCGCGGGCAGTCACTAGTATATTCCAGGGTCACCTGATCAGGCCAGCCAACCCCTGCTATCGACATGTAAGGGCCCCACGTGATGCTGGGTGTACCGCAGAGTCTCCTGGCTTGTGATTGGCTGAGTTTATAGGCGCCAAAAATTCAAAATGCGGGAGATGCCATTTCCTCGAGCATGGCGAGATACTCGTCTGAGCAGCGAGCACTTACAAGTACCGTAATACTCGAACGAGCACCAAGCTCGGATGAGCATGCTCGCTCATCTCTAATGCCAATGCAAAAAATGTATGCCAGTAAAAAAAGTCCCCTTCTGTGTGCCAGTACAAAAAATAGTTTGTGTCCCCATTAGAGCCAACCTCTGATAGGCTACAGGCACAGGCACTAGGCCTGAAGAGGGAACGGCTGGGCAGGGAGACATCACTCCTGTGCCCCATCACAGCATCTAACTGTATTGCCATCCTGAGGAATACGATACATAATTGTTGGTGCGCCACTGGTCCTGTTTAGGTATAAGGCAGTACTGGTCAATTGTAAAAACTTCACTAAAGTTAGCATATCCCTTTAATTTTACTTTTTTAATTATTGAGATATTAGCATACAATTAGATTCAGGACCATAACTCCAGCTTATATAGTCAAATGTAAATATGAGTGAGGTGTCAAGCACTGCTTATGGATATGTCACTGCTGAGACCAGTGATTAGCAGCAGAAGCACACATAAACCTCGTCCAGATGTGTACATGCTAGGAACCACAAGCATCACTGAGAGAAGCCACTGCACCAGAAGTGAGCAGCAGGGAGCGGGTGAGTGGATTTATTTGTTTAGGTAGGGGGTGCTACTGGCCAGTTTTATTTTTTTCATTATAAGGGATATTGGCATATGCGGTAATCAGATTCAGAGCCATATTTCAATGTGACTTCAAAATAAGTGAAATGTAAACAAATGTGAGGGTTTTTTAAAAAAAAAATCAGAACTGATAATTGTTTTGTATTGTTTATTGAACATATCTACTGTAGATAGATTGGACAAGTGGTGGTGCTTTCTAATTACGCTACCCAAAGACGCACCATGGGCTGATTTCAGATAGTTTTTTTTTTTTTTAATTCCATTTGTTGATGCACATTGTCAATCATGTAAACTGTATCTAAAAATAAATTACGTTTATTAAAACTTACTGTATTTTTATTACATTTTTAAAATCTCATTAGGGAATTACTGTCTTACAAAATTATATTATACTTTTAATGCACATGTGTCAAACACAAGCCCCACAGGCCAAATCCAGCCTGCAGCCTTGACTTTTGTGGCCTGCTGGTGATGCCCGTAATATATGTGAGTAATTAGTGCCGCTCACCGTGATAGCAGTGCCCATACTTATCTCCCACAGCAACAATGCAACAGAGCTTCAGAATGTCCTGGTGCTTGCATCAAGACATTATTTGCAGGGCTTAAAGCATGCACCACCTACCCCTTATTGCTGAGCGGCTGCTTCCTTCTCCTCCTTGTTTTTCCAGCTGGAAGAGGACTCAGCAGCAGAGCAGTAACAACAAGGAGACACTGGCACCATCTTAGAGTGTGACTAAAGTTAGTATGCTGCTTTTTCTTGTATATACTGAAATGGACCATGCTGGTATAATCTGGGTATCTCCTGTATTATACAGGAGATGCCCAGGTTATGGTCGTCCATATCATACAGCACAAGAAGATGTATACCAGCAGTACATATATAATTATATTATGTTTGTGTTATTTAAGATTATGTTAACATCAGCTTTATGGTAGCCTTCAACAGCCAATAAATGTAGTTAGGCCTCACTGGCATAGTTACATTTATACAGTTACAGAATTACTAATGGCCTTTTGAAGAAAACGTTGACCAAAGCAAAGCATCCGAAGTAGAATTCAATCTGAGTTTAGGAAAAATTTGATTTGCAACAAATCTGAATTTCCTTGAGCTTCGTGATAACCAATTGTTTCTTTTTTCATAAAATGGCGACTACACATCTTACTAAGTGAAAGTGAGAAGCCCGGGAATGCGAGATTACCCATAATGGCGTACAACCGCCAATCCCCTGTGATGTCACAGTCCTTAAAAGCCTTATCCCGTGATGTCTCAACCATTTCACTGTGAGCTGAGTATAGGCAGCATTATTGTACAATATTGGAGAGGAACAATGCAGGGACAGTGCAGGGACAGTGCAGGGAGATTGTAGGGAGAGTTTTCAGACACTGTAGGGAGAGCATAGGAAGATTGCAGGGACAGTGCAAAAATAGTGCAGGGGGACTAATGTGATCCATAGGAGACAGTGCAGTTTGCATCAATCCCTGTGTAGGGCACAGAGCAATGTAATTGAATGGTATCCACCTTGTTTAATAGATAAACAATTCCATTAGGCCTTGATTTTTAAATTGGGGTGAATAACCTGCCTAATTCTACTGTTATTGGGGGGTCCACCTTGTTTAATAGATAAACAATTCCAGTAGGCCTTGATTCTTAAATTGGGGTGAATAATGTGTCTACATGTAATTCTACTGTTATTGGTGTGTCTACCTTGTTATTAGATAAACAAGTCTATTAGGCCTTGATTCTCAAATTGGGGTGAATAACCTTTCTAATTCTACTATTAATGAGTGTTCACGTTGTTTAATAGATAAACAATTCGATTAGGCCTTGATTCTTAAATTTGGGTGAATAACCTGTCAAATTCTACTGTTAATGGGATGTCCAACTTGTTTAATAGATAAACAATTCTATTATGCCGTCATTCTCAAATTTGGGTGAATAACCTATCAGATTATACTGTTATTGGGGTGTCCACCTTGTTTAATAAATAAACAATTCTAATGCGGCTTGATTCTCAAATTGGGGTGACTGAGCAGTCATGTTCTACTGTTACTGGGGTGTCCACATTGTTTAATAGATAAACAATTCAATTATGCCTTGATTCTTAAATTGGGGTGAATAACCTGTCCAATTCTACTGTTAATGGGGTGTCCACCTTGTTTAATAGATAAACAATTCTATTACGTCTTCATTCTCACATTTGAGTGAATAACAAGTCAGGTTCTACTGTTATTGGGGTGTCCACCTTGTGTAATTAATTAACAAATTCAATTACGTCTTGATTGTCAAATTGGCGTGAATAACCTCTCTCCTTCAACTGTTATTGGGGTGTCCACCTTTTTTAATAGATGAACAATTCTATTAGGCATTGATTGTCAAATTGGGATGAATAATCTGTCTTATTCTACTGTTATTGGGGTGTCCACATTGACATTTAATAACTTATTTTACATATACAGTTAGCATTACTATATAGTATGTCCAACAGACATACAGAAGTAGCAGCAGAAGAAGGGGAGCTTGTAGCAGCAGCTGCAGCTGCCACTGTGTTCCTCTGACACTGTGTCCTGAATATGCCACTGGCTCTGATTTTCAGCAACGACAAGCTTATTGAGGACAGTCAGCAGCTTTTGACCAGCCCACATTTGGTGGAGAGGCCCACTGCTTCCTCCTTTAGGCGTGCAAGTAGCGACAATGACAGTCATGTGGGGAGTCAGGTGTTGTAAGCAGTCAGGGACGCGGCCATGAGACTGGTGAGGGATATATAAGAGAGGAGCAGACATTAGTGGATGATGATGTAGCCGATCGCACGTGGGAGTTGGATGAAGAGGGAACTTCAGTATCATCAGTGGGTGAGGGTGGCAGCTTGATACAAAACACATACAAACATGTATAAAAACCTCAATTAAGATGTATTTTAATAGTGTAATCCCCAGAAGTTAATACATAGAAATGATATACAAAAAACAATAAAATCAAAAGCAACAAAGATGATAAAGGTAATAATAGAGAATGATTCAATGACAATGGACACCTCAGTTTTCATTGTAGTGTTTTCTGTTATTACCTTTATCATTTTTATAGTTCTTAGTATTATCAGTTTGACATAATTAAAATGTATTAAAAATGTATTAAACACAGTGATTTATACATTTATTAGGAAGCTTGCCTCTGTCCAAAGTACATGCAGAGTCACGTGTATCACTGTAGCCAATGACTAGCCTTAGTGGTGCCATGTTCCAAGTGGCATGTCACTGCTGAGTCATGTGCCGTTTTCACCGCAAAGGCCAGTTATTGGCAGTGAGCAGGTGAGTATGATTCTTCATTGCTTACCACGCGCTAGGGGGCACAGACCAAATCCTGGCAAATCTCTATTTCCTTCAATGTAGCTTTTTGCAAGGTTAGTTGTAGTTTTTATTAAAATCATTTTAGGGTGCATATAATGTACTAACTAAGTTTTTATTATATTTTATTTGGGGAATAAAACTCAACATTGTTTCTGGAATGTATTCATGACATGAAAGGTTAATGTCTAAACCTGTACAGGAATAGGATGATGGTCTTTGAAACTTATTTTCTCCCTTCATGCTACATACTTGTCCTACTCCAACCCCCCCTTTCTTCCTACACTCAGGCTGAAGTGAGAGCTGCAAGTACATTATATGCACCTATTATTCAACCTGCTCTAATTTGGGCTAGATTTCAAGTAAAGCCAAAATTCTTAGCTTTAAAACAAGACCAAAAATGCAGATTCTAGCCTAAACTAGAGCCTTTAGAAGCACTCCACCTATAGCCGCACAACCCTAGCTATATTCATTCAAAAAATATTGCCCTTTTCTGCTTGAACAGAAGGTGGGCATTTTAAAGGGGTCACCCCTTGAAGAGATTTCAGAATTTTTTTGAGTTAACTTCAGCCTATAATTATAAATATTCTTTCATTTATACTCATTCTTATATCCCCAGATATTCCAGGAATAGTGTTAGTATAGTGCCACCTGCTGTTTCTGTTGAACAGACTTCTGTGTAAATGTGCTGAAGTGGACAAACATTCTCACTCTTGCCTTTCTCTCTACTTCTTTGGGTGTGCAAGGGATTCATGGTGTGGTAAGCCACTGCTTCTGAAGCTATAGAGACTTCGATACCTTTCAGAGAAGATGCTAATAAAGCACAATTGCTGTAACTCTGTTTCTAATCTCACTTGCTCAGTATCTCCTCTGAGAGGCAGAGAAGATGGTACTGTTTCATAAGCACTTGGCTCTCCACTTCAGGAATAGAGAGAGGGAAGCAAGACTGAGTATTTGTGTCCACTATGGCATATTTAATCAGGTGGACATCGAAAAATTGTTCAATAAAAAAAAAAGTTGTGCTATACTAACATTACTTCAATATCTGAAGATGTAAGAATATTTTTAAATGTGTTTAAGTGCAAAACTATTTAGAATTCTGCTCTGTATTTAAACATGCACAGTATTCTTTGTGATATTATCCAATTATAAAAAAAACAGAGTTATGGAATTATGATTGATTATGATTGCTCTCGTCATGGGGACACTGATGGCATTATTGAATAAAGTAGAAAGAAAAACTTTTAATAATAGCGCCGCAATAAGCTTGCATGGTTTATTAATATAATATTATTCCCTACCGGGGTCAGTTTTTTTACACTATTAATCAATTTTTTATTATACAAATTCAGTAGGAGACAATATTAAAATATAATGTTAAAACTATGAATAAAAATAGCAACATATTTACTCATAATGTGTTATGGTATTAAAAACTGGCTTTGTCATATCTCCTGGGATGCTAACAATTCTGAGAAAATTGGACGCCTGAAGGGAAAAAAGTCACCAAAGGAACATATGCTTTCACTGACAGCCAAAAATGAAAGTTGTTATTATTTGCAGCCATCTGCCTTTAAGCATATTTTTTTTTCTTATTTAAATTGATTTGTTGGCCTACCAAAGTATTGCAGTTTCCTAAACAAATCTGATTTACAAGTTTCATTTTTGTTTTAGGCAGGTAATTGCACTTAAATTTTCTTTCCTTTTTATGTGTACTGGGATAGATTACTTTGTAGAAAGCTATGTCATTCCTTCCTTTATATTTCATTGCATTCTTTTTTTTTTTTTTGCAGCCTACGTTGACAGGCAAAGCGGCAGCAGCAGTCAGTGCTAAATTAAACAACATCCAAATCTCTGCTTGACAAGACACATTCAAATTATGGAGTTGTCCCTTCCAACATTAGATCTTTTGCCAGTTACATTAGCATAGAATTCATTCTAGGTGACAGTGTTCTTGCTGAAAGTAAGAATAAGGATATCTTCTTTGCAGGAAATTCGTTAAATAAAAATAACAACTTCATTTTTGCATGTCACAATGTTCATATAATATTTTTTATAGGTCTTTCAGCATTCAGATAGAATAGCATTTAGGGAATTCTTTTGTGAATATATTTTCTTTAACTGTAGATGAGCACAATGGTGTTGGAAGGTAATGGCACAGCTGTCATAAAAGCTGTCATTCGCATTAATCATGACAATGACAAATAGATATAATTAGACTGTTCAAAGCTCCCAAGATTTACAATCTTGGTAGGCCTTACCATTTTTTTTAGACTTGCTTCACCCACAAATACTATACCCCTAATTATTCATGCATGGACTAAAAGGTTATGCTACGTTGTTAACAATTTGTTAAAGGCAACTTGTCACCATGAAAATGCCATGCAACCTACAGAACTGTAGAAGCTGACTAGATTGATATATACCTTCAAAGGAAAATATTCAGTATAACTTGAAATGTATGTCACTTTCTATGCTTAGGAATCATGTGGGCAGTCCTATCAATGACTGACAGCTAGAGCGAAGATTTGCGAAGTTTTGGAAAATTCAATTTGACTGCCTCGCTGAATTTTACAAAAAATTTGCTTCATTGCAAATGACTTCATCATGAAGCGTATTTTTATGTCAGTAGTAGATGCAATGACAGGGAGCTGCAATAGCGCCACTCCCCATCATTGAACCCCTCAGATGCTGCATTCATACATGATTGCGGCATTTGAGAGTAATAATACAGTGTAAGATTAAATCATACTTACCGCCACCATTTACTAGTGACGGGCCGGCTGCTGCCATCTTGCTTAAAGGGGTTCTGTGGGAATTAAGAAAATGAAAATACTTAAATATTACTTTATTATAAATATATTCCCAAATATCTTTCATTAGTTATAATGGCTTGTTTTGTCTAGGGAGCAAAGATTAGGAGCAAAGATTAGGAGCAGAAAAATGGCCGCTGTCCTATTAGTACACACAAAACCTGTCCTAATCACACAGGAGGACAAGTTATTTCACAACACTGAGCTACAGCGCTGCCTCATCCTCCTCTCCTACTTGTCAGGGATTATGATCCTATATACAGCTGATAAGAACTTCAGTTGAATCTATGTAGGAATGGAGTTCATGAGGAGACATGAAATACAGAGAGGACAGATTGTGGTAATGGAGACTGCATACAAGTGCTGCTGCTCATTAGCCACATCTGCTCATGAACTCAATTCCTACAGAGATTCAGCTGAAGATCTTATCATCTGTATTTAGGATCATAATCCCTGACAAGCAGAGCAGAGAAGAGGATGAGGCAACTCTTTTCCTTAGTGGTGTGAAGTAACTCGTCCTGCTGTGTAATTAAGACAGGTTTTGTGTGTATTAATAGGACAGCGGCCATTTTGTTTCTCCTAATCATTGCTCCCCAGACAAAACGAGCCATTATAACTAATGAAAGGTATTTGGGAATATATTTAAAATGAAGTAATATTTAAGTATTTTCATTCTCTTAATTCCTAGAGAACCCCTTTAAAGATCTTGCATGAAATCTCGCTCGTCCCGAGATGACGTCATCAAAGCGGCCGGCGTAGAGATGTCATACGTCACCACGCACAGGATTTCAGCTAAGATCTTTAATCAAGATGGCAGCTGGCCTGTCGCGAGCAAATAGAAGAGGTAAGTATGATTTTTTTACACTATTTCCTGAAATTTATCCTGAAATTCAGATCGAATTGCACTTCATTGGATTTGATTCGCTCATCTCTACTTACAGCAAATTCTGCATGACTAACCATAGAGAAATAGCTGTATTTCAATAAAAAGGACTAACCACATCACTACCAGTAGAATAGAGACAAGCGAATTCCCCAAAATTGTTTGGGGTTCAATTCAGTTGAATGGGCCAAATAAATTTGATCCAAATGGAAAGTGCCCCAGTTACCCTGAAAAAGTTGTGTATAACCTTTAGAGGTCTCCTTGGACTGTATTCAAGCGCTTTCAAAGTCTTTAATATGAAATCAGCATTAGTAATGTCAATGTCAGTGACATATATAGCTATGAGTAAATGGATGGTAGCTGGTGGTAACAAACAGTGTACAGTCATGGCTAAAAGTTTTGAGAATGATACAAATATTAATTTTTACAAAGTCTACTGCTTCAGTTTTTATAATGGCAATTTGCATATACTCCAGAATGTTATAAAGAGTGATCAGCTTAACAGCAATTACTTGCAAAGTCAATATTTGCCTAGAAAATGAACTTTATCCCCCAAAACACATTTCAACATCATTGCAGCCCTGCCTTAAAAGGACCAGCTAACATCGTTTCAGTGATTGCTCCATTAACACAGGTGTGGGTGTTGATGAGGACAGGGCTGGAGATCAATCTGTCATGATTAAGTAAAAATGACACCACTGGACACTTTAAAAGGAGGCTGGTGCTTGGCATCATTGTTTTTCTTCTGTTAACCATGGTTATCTCTAAAGAAACACGTGCAGTCATCATTGCACTGCACAAAAATGGCCTAACAGGGAAGAGTATCGCAGCTAGAAAGATTGCACCTCAGTCAACAATCTATCGCATCATCAAGAACTTCAAGGAGAGAGGTTCCATTGTTGCCAAAAAGGTTCCAGGGCGCCCAAGAAAGACCAGCAAGCGCCAGGACCGTCTCTTAAAAGTGTTTCAGCTGCGGGATCGGGCTACCAGCAGTGCAGAGCTTGCTCAGGAATGGCAGCAGGCAGGTGTGAGTGCATCTGCACGCACTGTGAGGCGGAGACTCTTGGAGCAAGGCCTGGTCTCAAGGAGGGCAGCAAAGAAGCCACTTCTCTCCAGAAAAAAACATCAGGGACAGACTGATATTCTGCAAAAGGTACAGGGAGTGGACTGCTGAGGACTGGGGTAAAGTCATTTTCTCTGATAAATCCCCTTTTCAATTGTTTGGGACATCTGGAAAACAGCTTATTCGGAGAAGACGAGGTGAGCGCTACCACCAGTCTTGTCTCATGCCAACTGTAAAGCATCCTGAAACCATTCATGTGTGGGGTTGCTTCTCAGCCAAGGGAATCGGCTCTCTTGCCTAAAAACACAGCCATGAATAAAGAATGGTACCAGAATGTCCTCCGAGAGCAACTTCTCTCAACCGTCCAAGAGCAGTTTGGCGATCAACAATGCCTTTTCCAGCATGATGGAGCACCTTGCCATAAAGCAAAGGTGATAACTAAATGGCTCAGGGAACAAAACATAGAGATTTTGGGTCCATGGCCTGGAAACTCCCCAGATTTGAATCCCATTGAGAACTTGTGGTCAATCATCAAGAGACGGGTGGACAAACAAAAACCTACAAATTCTGACAAAATGCAAGCATTGATTGTGCAAGAATGGACTGCTATCAGTCAGGATTTGGTCCAGAAGTTGATTGAGAGCATGCCAGGGAGAAGTGCAGAGGTCCTGAAGAAGAAGGGTCAACACTGCAAATATTGCTGCATTAACTCATTCTAACTGTCAATATAAGCTTTTGTTACTCATAATATGATTGCAATTATATTTCTGTATGTGATAAAAACATCTGACAAACACACATAAAAACCAGAGGGCAGCAGATCATGTGAAAATATAATATTTGTGTCATTCTCAAAACTTTTGGCCATGACTGTATTTAATAACACATTTTACTGTTGAATCCTTTGTGCACTTGAGGAGTATTGCAGTTCATTTTTTGAATCTATTGGTAAAAGACAGGGTTAGTTTTCTTTTCCTTTCCCAGAAACCCAAAGATATGAAAAATAGCTATCCTCCCAAAAATAAAGGTAAGGTAATCCTCTCTGATGCCAGTAGATGTAATAGTGATGTAAGAAGTTGTAAGAAGTGATGATTTGTATACATTTTCCCCAGAAAACTCTCATGCTTACTCAGCACTCTACATAAGGAGAAATACTGCTGGTTTGAATGTTTATTTTTCAGAGGATTGTTATGCATTGGTCTGTCTCTATTTTACAGGAGGGTCAACCGCAGACACTCCAAAACAATTTTACATGAGGGAGTGTCTCCCCGTCTGCCATCGTGTTCGGTCAAGCTGTCAGTAGGTACACCACCTGTGTCGTCCACAGAAGCGGCCACTATGAGGAAGGCCACGGCAAGAACATCCCCTTTTCAATTGAGACCAAGTGTAGAATTGTAGGAGGATGACACTTTTCTTCGGCAGTGGATTCACCTTCCCCTTTATCATTGCCAGACAACAGTTGGTGAAAAAGTAATTGGCAATGATGAAGAAAATGTAACGGTGCAGTGGACCGTCTGACGCAAAACCTATATATTCCCAACATGCCAGCCATGAGTTGTACATAAACTAATAACAGGAAAAAAAATATATATATTTTACAGAATGGTCAACTACAGACACTCCTAAACATTTTTTTAGGAGGGTCAACTTCGGACACTCCAAAACAAATTTTTGAGAGGCTCACCTACAGACATTTGACTGCTACCTCAATCTAACTTGGTCACTTGTTGGTGTCACTACGCTGTCACCATGCTGTGTCAGGCTTATGCCTGCGTCGTGGGGCGGGGGATAGCACAGCAGTGACAGCATGAGCAGCGGTGTCACCTGCAGGCGGTGATGGACCTTCATTGCACCTAGTTGGGTGCTTCCCTAACATGTGATGGGCATGTGCCTCGCCTTTCTTGGTCTGGGTGAGCACAATTGCCATGAGGGTAACCACCAGGCTGTTGCAGGAGAATTTGGGGTAATGGTGGGATTAGGCAGCCTCAGAGGCATCCATGCATGCTGCCCCTGCTGTTTCCTGTCCATTTCCGTGGTGTTTCCATCATTTTCTGAGTTTTCCAGGTTTTCACCCAGCCTTCCCTAGGCAGAGCCTTGGTCCCCTGCAAAAATGCTCAAGTCTCCCATTGACTTCAATGGGGTTCGCTACTCGAAACGAGCACCCGAGCATCGGGAAAAGTTCGTCTCGAATAACAAGCACCCGAGCATTTTAGTGCTCGCTCATCTCTAATTGTAAGTAAAAAATACACTTTTTTTCTATTGAAAACAAGCTTTTTAATGGAAACATTGCAAAAAAAAATTCTCTGGTCCATCCCCGCACTACACAATTATCATGTAATTTATCCTATACAATAAATGCCATAAAAAAGAGACCATAATTGCTGTTTTTTTTTTCTTTGCTTATTTACCACCAAAAAAATTAAATACAAAGCGCTCAAAAGGTGTTATGTACCCCAAAATGATACTAGAAATAAAAGCCACATCATTTCTAATGTAAAAACTTAGTGGTAGTATTGCTGTTTTTTCCCGTCTCCCTCAAAAAGAGTTAATACAAGTTATTCAGTAAGTTATGTGTACCCCAAAATAGTGGCGATAAAAACTACAACTTGTCCAACAAAAAAGTCCTCGTATGGTTACAGTAACGGAAAAAAATTATAGTTCTTGGAATACGAAGGTTAAAAAAATGAAAAAAAAAAATATTGTTCACTAAGGTCCAAAACAGGCAGATCGCTAATGTGTCAATAGTCTGAATGAATTATAGATCAGAATGTTAATCTTTAAAATTATTTTAAAAATGTTTATTGTCTGTCTCATTAGACTTTGTTTCACCCACAGAGGTAATCAAAGGAATCTTGATATAGAACGATCTACAGCAGTAGCATTTTTCTTCTTGACTATGATATGTTACCTCTTTATTTAAATGGTTTCTTAGCTCCTGTGGCAGTGTTGATAATTCAAAGCCTGGACATCCAGTACGGCACCTCAGAGTCATTTATACGCTGTGATAGATGAACATCACTTTTATTGCCTAAATATTGAAGTTTATCTTCTGTCAGTGAGATTAACTACTGCCTGCCACAGCATGGGGAAATTCTTTGAAATTCTGCATTTTCCTGTTTTGCTTGATGGTATATATTTATGACTTCCTATCATTCTTTTATATATCATCAGAAAGATTTGTGACTAGTTACAATAACTTTTTATCTAAAATCATTTACATACTGTACATCTTGAGGAAAAGTGAACACTTCTCAATAAAAGAGTCATCATCTTCATAATTTGCATACACTTCTGTTATTTGCTAATACAATTTTAAAAATCATCTTTTAAATGAGTTCTCCAGTAATAATAACATTTTACTAAGTGTCAGCAGTTTGCCCCACTAAGCTAAGGATTCATACCTTCCTGCGCCTCCGGTCCTCCATGCTGGCTCTGGTGTCTTCATGTTCCCATCCCCACAGTGTTTACTTGCAGGGCAGCATGGGCATAATCACAAGCTCTGCTATAGCCAGAGACTTGCTTGTAAGATATGATCAATGCACACCTTCAAAAATGATTCTGGACTATGTCCGGGAAGATGTGTAATGGTGTAATATAATATATCCTGTGTTGTATTATGGTATCTTTTGATAAGTTCTTTTATTTCAGGTTCTGATCCCTTTAAATGTACTGTGATTAATGCTTGTCTACTTCTGCCATGTAAAGTAGGCGGTGCTATGCTAATTGTAATTAATGGTGGGGAACTGTGGGGATGTTGTGATGTGTGGGAGGTTAGAGTTTTAGGACTGTGCGGACATTGGAGTGCAGCACCAGATCACTCATAGCAAAAGAGAGATTGTTGGCCATGGCTGAGGTACCGGAGAGCAGCTAGAAGTCTGCTGGAGAGTGCAGGTGAGAGTCAGCAGTGGCAACTAGTGTTCAGGAAATTGAAGTCCGATCCGAATTTCAGGATAAAATTTATTCGCCGCAAAGCCGAATTTCCTTGTGCTTCGTGGTAACGAATTGATTTAACTTGACATCAAAATCATACTTACCTGATCCATTTGCTCACAACTGGCCAGCCACCGCCATCTCGCACAAAATCCTGTGCGTGATAATTTATGATTTAATGTCAGCAAGATGGCTGCGGCCAGCCCGTCGTGAGCAAATGGATTAGGTAAGTATGATTTTTTTTTTAAATTTTACACTTATTTATATCAGATGCCACAATCATGAGGGGTACACTGATGGGGAGCGGCACAATCGCCGCTAACTCTCATTTCACCCACTACTTACAAAGAAAGGTGTTTAGTGACAAAGTAATTCGTGAAGCAAATTTTTTTGCACAATTCACTGAAGCAGTCAAATCAAATTTTTTAATATCTTGCTCATTTCCAGTGGTGACTCCTGAGCAACAGATGCATGGAAGAGTACATTTGGCTCTCTGCTGTGAAAGAAGCTGGAGGTCTGCCTATGGATGTTAGAGATGGTCGGAAGCAGTTTGGAGTCATGGCACCATGCAAAAATGACTTGAAGGAGGGGCTGCTGTTATAGTCATAAGCAGAGGGGGTAGAATGGTGTCTAAAATGATGCTGAACAGAGGCTGCTGATAAAGTAAAAGGAAAATTATCATCCAGGGACTGGGTCTGAAGAGTGGGTTGACAGGAGAGAAACTTCTGCTGGGCTGTGTTTGTGTAAAGAACACCACTCTGGATTGTGTTTTGTGGTGGGTTATGTGACATGAAAGGATCTTCTGCTGCAGGGTTGTGGTTGTGTAAACCATTTTATGGATTGTCCTTTATGCTGTATTACTTCCTTATGTGGGGCAATTCCCCAAGCACAAAACATACCTAATTGGTCACATAATAAACTGATTACTAGTGTAAGTCAGTGTCTTTTGGGGAAGAGTTTCTGACTGGATAGCCTTTCTTTAAATATTTTTGTACTCTGCTGTGATCTTGCCGGTGATAGTGTACAGAGCTTTTGCTATCACCAACATGATCACGGCAGAGACCAAATATATTTAAAAGAAGGCTATCCCGTAAATCTTTGTATCTTGTATCTATTATCAAGTTACTTTCCCTGTTGCTCCTAGTTTGTGTAGTATGGTTCTCGCAACTATTCTAGTCCAGATCTTGTAGATTTTAGTATGTATCATTTGTTTTTGAGTCTTTCTTGCTTGGTTTCAGTTCAGCTCTTCTGAGTTTAGTTTTTGTATCTCTGTGACCAAGTACCTTCCATTTGTTTCAATAGGTAGATATTGAGAATCAATGGTGTGATGTACAGGAAAAAAATTGTGGAGAGTTAGTGTAAGCCGTCAGAACTTTGTTTTATGTCCTGCAGCATTTAATGGCTTAGGATTTTAGCACCAATATGTATATCCCTTTTTCAACAACATTTCTAAAACCTATAATTTAAGTGGCTAATTCAGCTCTGAAGTAGCTTTAAGAGGGACCACGGAACTCAAATATTCGTTATGTGCGGTAATTTTATTTATCCATCCAAACTTTATATGTACAAAGACATATTTGGCCAACGTTTCGGTCCAATCCAGACCTTGTTCACGGCCTTAATGAGGCTTGGTAGGAGAGCGAGGATGGATGCCGCATCCTTTTAGAGGCTCATATATATTAGAAACATCTCACAAATCACCCCTTTTTAAAAATGCGCCCTCAAAGTAGTCAAAAGGAAAATGAACTGAAAATGGCATTTGCAAAGTTTATTAACTCTTTAGGTGTTTCTCTGAAATTATTGTTAAATGGACATGAAATTCAGAAACTTAATTTTTTAATTACATATTTTTATACTGGTTTCAGAATATAGGTGAACCTTTTGGATTCTTGGGTCCTCATTTTTAGGATGTTTTTCATGTAAAATTTTTGAAAAGTTATACAATTCACCTGATTTACCCAAAAATGGTGCCATTAAAAAACACAACTTGCCTTGAATAAGGTAAGCCCCCATACAGTGCTGGCCAAAAGTATTGCACCCCTGCAATTCTGTCAGATAATACTCAATTTCTTCCAGAAAATGATTGCAATCACAAATGCTTTGGTAATAATATCTTCATTTAATTTGTCTTCAATGGAAAACCACAAAAAGAATTGTCAAAAAGCCGAATTGGATATAATTCCACACCAAACATAAAAAAGGGGGTGGACAAAAGTATTGGCACCCTTTGAAAAATCATGTGATGCTTCTCTAATTTGTGTAATTAACAGCACCTGTTACTTACCTGTGGCACATAACAGGTGGTGGCAATAACTAAATCACACTTGCAGCCAGTTGAAATGGATTAAAGTTGACTCAACCTCTGTCCTGTGTCCTTGTGTGTACCACATTGAGCATGGAGAAAAGAAAGAAGACCAAAGAACTGTCTGAGGACTTGAAAAGCAAAATTGTGAGGAAGCATGAGAAATTTCAAGTCCATCTCCAAAGACCTAAATGTTCCTGTGTCTACCGTGCGCAGTGTCATCAAGAAGTTTAAAGCCCATGGCACTGTGGCTAACCTCCATAGATGTGGACGGAAAAGAAAAATTGACGAGACATTTCAACGAAAGATTGTGCGGATGGTGGCTAAAGAACCTCGACTAACATCCAAATAAGTTCTATCTGCCCTGCAGTCTGAGGGTACAATAGTGTCAACCTGTACTATCTGTCGGCGTCTGAATGAAAAGGGACTCTATGGTAGGATACCCAGGAAGACCCCCCTTCTGACCCAGAGACATAAAAAAGCCAGGCTGGAGTTTACCAAAACTTACCTGAGAAAGCCAAAAACTTTTTGGAAGAATGTCAGGTGAGACAAAAGTAGAGCTTTTTTGGAAAAGGCATCAACATAGAGTTTACAGGGAAAAAAAAGAAGCCTTCAAAGAAAAGAACACGGTCCCTACAGTCAAACATGGCGGAGGTTCCCTGATGTTTTGGGGTTGCTTTGCTGCCTCTGGCACTGGACTGCTTGACCGTGTGCATGGCATTATGAAGTCTGAAGACTACCAACAAATTTTCCAGCATAATGTAAGGCCCAGTGTGAGAAAGCTGGGTCTCCCTCAGAGGTCATGGGTCTTCCAGCAGGACAATGACCCAAAACACACTTCAAAAAGCACTAGAAAATGGTTTGAGAGAAAGCACTGGAGACTTCAAAAGTGGCCAGCAATGAGTCCAGACCTGAATCCCATAGAACACCTGTGGAGAGATCTCAAAATGGCAGTTTGGAGAAGGCACCCTTCAAATCTCAGGGATCTGGAGCAATTTGCCAAAGAAGAATGGTCTAAAATTCCAGCAGTACTTTTATTTTGTGGCACTCTGCTTGGGGCTGTTATAGGGTTCCCACCCAGTTTCCAAATAATTCAAATAATAACAGCCACTTAAAGATTTGAAGTAGTATGTTGTTTTTTATTGACGGCAATAACCGTGTTAACGTTTTCGGCCTATCCAGGCCTTCATCAGACACTATAATAGTCACAAAATTGTACATAATCAGAAAATAATGTACAGTACATCCAAAGAGAATTTTGACAATTACATTTGAAAGTCAGACAATATAACAACAGATTCAACCCAGGAGTATGCATATATGTCATATCCTTAAGGGTCACCGTATACTTTATACGTAAGAGAGACGGGAACGTAGGTACCCAATCGTAGTTGGGGGGGTGACCATACGTTCTTCCGAACCATATCATCCTGAGTATATACATATAGTTTGGCTTGCTCTTATAATTATAGAACAAAAATACAGAGCAAAAAATTAGGCGAAATATTGCCACATCAGATGTTATAAAGACCACCATGGAGTATCTGTGGGTGGGTTAAGTAGCGCATAATGTGCCACCAATATGGAAATTCACATATAATCTGATAGTAGGTGGTACTATAATTTTCACTATTGTGACTAGACTCACCTATGCCGCAGTTCTTGTGGAAACACAAGTCCACAATAAGAAAAGAAAATCTTCTATTACAGGTCCGATCCGGACTACTGTCAAAAATTTGAGAGCATATTAAACAAATGCTCTTTTGACATCATGACTCTGACTCTACTTAACCTACAACAAGCAAGTATTAAAACAAAGGAGATGGTCCAAGCCACAGAAAAACAACTACAAGGGACTATTTCCAAAGAAGACTATATACAACTACAAGACAGAATCAAGAACATCATTTCAGAGCAAAGAAAGGAGATAGAAGCTACAAAAAGAAAGAAATTTTTTCGGGACAGTGAAGACTATAGACTCAACCGAGTCTATAACTGGTCTGACACGACATCACGGCCTCAATACCCAAAGGGTCCAAGATCCACATCGGCTGACTCAGTCCGTTCAGCTTCTAGTGCGGACTCCTTTCATTCTTCAGAACAGAGGGGACAAAGACAGACCAGAACATCCAGACGTGCACCAAGAGGAGGGATCGCCAGTACCTCCCATCCAGCTTCGGCACCTATAACGACTAGATCTCAGGTAGATTCCCTTGTTATCAACATTTCATCCTACACTCTAAGTCCAGCAGAACTTAATCTGCTATAGAAAGGTTTATCTTTCTGTCCCTCAACCCCTCTAGACACATTCCAATTAGATTTGGATCTGCAACGTTTTTTCAGAAGTGTACGCCTTAAAACACATTTTGCAACACAAAAACCTGGTAACTGTCTAAACATTAGTCATCAAAAAATCCCCCTCCAAGATTCTATGCTAACCTTAGATCAACTAGGTCTTTATAATAAGAGTTCCTATATGCCACCGAAAAATTACTCACCCGTAGAGGCATTCGTGCAATTAGTCCAGAAGGACTTTGAGACCTTTAGGAAAGAAGTGGCCAACAAGAAATACAAATACCAAAATAATCTTACTTCCGATGATAAACAAGCACTAGAGACACTAAGAGGTCAAAAACAGTTGATATTCAAGCCTGCAGATAAAGGAGGTGCACTAGTAATAATGGACAAGGGCCACTACATATCAGAAATCAAACGCCAACTAAGTGACACGAAGGTATATCAGAAACTTCAAACCGATCCCTCTCACCGCATTAGATCACATATCGCATCGACCTTACACCAATATCAAAGCAAGGGCACAATAGATAACGCTATGGTCACTTACCTCACAAAATCCAATCCGATCATACCAGTAATCTATGTTTTACCAAAAGTACACAAAGATCTAACAAATCCCCCAGGACGCCCCATAGTGGCATCCACAGACTCCATACTCTCACCGTTATCCATTATCATCGAAAAAATACTCACTCCAATCGTCAAAGACACCAAATCCTTTCTATTAGATACCTCATCCTTTCTAGAACTCATAGCCCACCAGGGAATGATGAATCAAGACACTTTTCTTGTCACATGGGACGTAACAAGTCTTTATACATCTATTGAACACGATAAGGGGATCCTGGCTGTCCAAAAATTACTCTCAACATCACCTTTACATAAGGACATTCAAGAATTATGCTTAGACCTGTTACACCTGGTATTAAACAATAATTTTTTTCTTTTCGAGGATGATTTTTATCTTCAAATATAGGGGACCGCTATGGGGTCAAATATGGCCCCGCCCTATGCAAATTGTTTTATGGCGGATTTTGAAGAGACTTACCTGTATTCCGATAACCGTTTCCAGACACATGCTTTGATCTGGAAACGGTATACCGATGATATATTTTGCCTCTGGCAGGGAGATCAGGAATCACTATCTTCTTTTCACAATTTCATGAACTCCATTTTTCCTAATCTTCAATTCACCATCCATTACAGCAAGGTTTCTGTCAGCTTCTTAGACACCATTGTGACCAGAACTACAACTGGTTCACTCACAACAGATTTATATCGTAAACCCACCGACAGGAACAACTTGCTACACTATAGCAGCTTCCATTCACCCAATATCATAAAAGCCATCCCAGGTTCACAATATAAACGGGTACAAAGAATCATTCAGGACCCAGACCTTAGAACCGTAAGGCTAGAAGAGATGAAACAGAGATTCATCCAGAGAGGCTATCCAGAAAAAACACTTCAATACCCTAGTGATACCAGGTCTGAAGTAACATCCAAACCGAAAAGGATCCCCTTTGTACACACGTTCCATCCCACAAATCACAAGATGGTGAATATTATACGCAATCACTGGCATCTACTTCATAAAGCATACCCTACAGTAGAAGAATTCTTAACACCCCCATTAGCATGTACACGTAGAGTGAAGAATCTTCGGGATCTTCTAGTACGAGCTGATGTGGGATTGGTAAGGAGAATCCCAAAACAAATTTTTCTCAGGACCCAAAAACAGGGTACTTATCCATGCCACCATTGTTTACAGTGTTCACATGTTCAGAAAGGGGCTCAGATATATCATCCCCACACAGGTAAACCTATCACGATCAAAGATCACTTTACATGTGACAGTGACTACTTAGTATATCTCCTTAAATGCCCCTGTGGCTTACTTTATGTAGGCGAGACCATACAGAAGGTGAAAGACAGGGTCTGCAAACACAAGTCCACAATAAGAAAAGAAAATCTTCTATTACCGGTGCCTGCACATTTCCACACAGCCAAACACAGAATCTCACAGCTTAAATTTCAAGTTATCGAAGACGTTCCCCCACCACGTCGAGGTGGTGATCGAATGAGGGAACTTAGGCGGCGTGAAGCATTCTGGATTCACACTTTACAAACATTAGCACCAAAAGGACTAAACAGGGAATACGAATTATATGGTTTATTATGAAGTCATACGAATGTACTTTATTCATGTATTCATGTTATCTGAATTGGTTGCTCAATACTTATACTGACATTCTCCCCTTTTCTTGTTCCAGGTCCATTGACTCGCCATTTTGCCGCATTATTGTATCCTTTATCCAACCCCTTTTCTAACTCCTGTACTATTCTCTCCTCCTTTTCCATTACTTTCTTTCCTTTCACTCCTTCCTCTCTTCTTCCTCTTCTCTCCCCTCTTCTCGTCTCTTCCCTCCATCTATCATTTTATACCATTGATACATTGGCCGTTTTCACTGATATCGCATATCTCTTATCCTATCTCTCCTTTCAGCCTACCTCTGTGTTCCTTTTCCCTCTCTAATTCTTTTCTTACTTTCTTATGACGCTAGTGTATCTAAACAATATTTAATAAATATCATTCCGAGGATGCGTTCCACGGCCCGATAACTTCCGGTCGGTGGAACGCATCACTCGTCACTTCCGGTGCACGCGCCTGAAGCGTACATCGGAGTGAACTATAAGAAGAGACGCCAACATAGCTGCATGTGGCGCCTTCCTCTTGACTTTTCAGCATCCACAGCACCCATATCCTTATCTCTTCCACAAGAACTGCGGTATAGGTGAGTCTAGTCACAATACTGAAAATTATAGTACCACTTACTATCAGATTATATGTGAATTTCCATATTGGTGGCACATTATGCGCTACTTAACCCACCCACAGATACTCCATGGTGGTCATTATAACATCTGATGTGGCAATATTTCGCCTAATTTTTTGCTCTGTATTCTTGTTCTGTAATTATAAGACCAAGTCAAACTATATGTATATACTCAGAATGATATGGTCCGGAAGAACGTATGGTCACCCCCCCAACTACGATTGGGTACCTACGTTCCCGTCTCTCTTACGTATAAAGTATACGGTGACCCTTAAGGATATGACATAAATGCATACTCCTGGGTTGAATCTGTTGTTATATTGCCTGACTTTCAAATGTAATTGTCAAAATTCTCTTTGGATGTACTGTACATCATTTTCTGATTGTACAATTTTGTGACTATTACAGTGTCTGATGAAGGCCTGGATAGGCCGAAAACGTTAAGACTAGAGATGAGCGAGCATACTTGTCCGAGCTTGGTGCTCGTTCGAGTATTAGGGTACTCGTAAGTGCTCGCTGCTCGGACGAGTATCTCGCCATACTCGAGGAAATGGCAACTTCCGCATCATGCTTTTTTGGCGTCTATAAACACAGCTAATCACAAGCCAGGAGACTCTATGGTACACCCAGCATCACGTGGGGCCCTTACATGTCGATAGCAGGGGTTGGCTGGCCTGATCAGGTGACCCTGGAATATACTAGTGACTGGCCGCGGCGCTCGGCTCAGATGCCGTCTGGATGTCGTTAGGGATAGAGCTGCTGCCTTTCAGGGACAGTGTTAGGGCCTTCATTTAGTTCTTCTAAGGGCTAGAAGAAATTTTTTTTTGTCTCCTGGCTTGGCTGGCTGGCACTAGTAGTGCAGCTATCGCCATATCTAACCCTGTTTTTTTTTTATTGTTCTATCTCAGTGATACAAATCCATTGCACACAGCAGTGTGGAACCATTCTGTGTGTCACAGTTCAGCACACTCACTCCAATCCATATATACTGTCCAGGTGACACTTTCTGTACGTCACAGAATACAACCAAGTCATTTGCTACCAATATCATCTACAGCTTGATCCAGAAAATTCTCTGTGCGACATTTGTCTGGGTCGCAGACTAAATAGCCACCGTTAACAGGGTGTCAGTCAGTTCTACCATAGTTCCTGCACGTCACGTTCCCAAAAAAACAAAATTTAAAAAAAATATAAAAAAACAAATATAAAAAAAAATTATTTTTTCAGTTGTTTTAGCTCAGTGATACAAATCCATTTTACTCAGCTGCGTGTAACCTTTCTGTGTGTCACAGTTCAGCACACTAGCTCCCATCCGTATATACTGTCCAGGTGACACTTTCTGTACGTCACAGAATACAACCAAGTCATTTGCTACCAATATCATCTACAGCTTGATCCAGAAAACTCTCTGTGCGACATTTGTCTGGGTCGCAGACTAAATAGCCACCGTTAACAGGGTGTCAGTCAGTTCTACCATAGTTCCTGCACGTCACGTTCCCAAAAAAACAAAATAAAAAAAAATATATTTTTTTCAGTTGTTTTAGCTCAGTGATACAAATCCATTTTACTCAGCTGTGTGTAACCTTTCTGTGTGTCACAGTTCAGTACACTAGCTCCCATCCGTATATACTGTCCAGGTGACACTTTCTGTACGTCACAGAATACAACCAAGTCATTTGCTACCAATATCATCTACAGCTTGATCCAGAAAACTCTCTGTGCGACATTTGTTTGGGTCGCAGACTAAATAGCCACCGTTAACAGGGTGTCAGTCAGTTCTACCATAGTTCTTGCACGTCACGTTCCCAAAAAAACAAAATAAAAAAAAAATTATTTTTTCAGTTGTTTTAGCTCAGTGATACAAATCCATTTTACTCAGCTGTGTGTAACCTTTCTGTGTGTCACAGTTCAGTACACTAGCTCCCATCCGTATATACTGTCCAGGTGACACTTTCTGTACGTCACAGAATACAACCAAGTCATTTGCTACCAATATCATCTACAGCTTGATCCAGAAAACTCTCTGTGCGACATTTGTCTGGGTCGCAGACTAAATAGCCACCGTTAACAGGGTGTCAGTCAGTTCTACCATAGTTCTTGCACGTCACGTTCCCAAAAAAACAAAATATAAAAAAAAAAATTATTTTTTCAGTTGTTTTAGCTCAGTGATACAAATCCATTTTACTCAGCTGTGTGTAACCTTTCTGTGTGTCACAGTTCAGTACACTAGCTCCCATCCGTATATACTGTCCAGGTGACACTTTCTGTACGTCACAGAATACAACCAAGTCATTTGCTACCAATATCATCTACAGCTTGATCCAGAAAACTCTCTGTGCGACATTTGTTTGGGTCGCAGACTAAATAGCCACCGTTAACAGGGTGTCAGTCAGTTCTACCATAGTTCTTGCACGTCACGTTCCCAAAAAAACAAAATAAAAAAAAAAATTATTTTTTCAGTTGTTTTAGCTCAGTGATACAAATCCATTTTACTCAGCTGTGTGTAACCTTTCTGTGTGTCACAGTTCAGTACACTAGCTCCCATCCGTATATACTGTCCAGGTGACACTTTCTGTACGTCACAGAATACAACCAAGTCATTTGCTACCAATATCATCTACAGCTTGATCCAGAAAACTCTCTGTGCGACATTTGTCTGGGTCGCAGACTAAATAGCCACCGTTAACAGGGTGTCAGTCAGTTCTACCATAGTTCTTGCACGTCACGTTCCCAAAAAAACAAAATAAAAAAAAAAAATATTTTTTCAGTTGTTTTAGCTCAGTGATACAAATCCATTTTACTCAGCTGTGTGTAACCTTTCTGTGTGTCACAGTTCAGTACACTAGCTCCCATCCGTATATACTGTCCAGGTGACACTTTCTGTACGTCACAGAATAC
Organism: Rhinella marina; assembly: GCA_900303285.1. Lineage (NCBI taxonomy): Eukaryota > Metazoa > Chordata > Amphibia > Anura > Bufonidae > Rhinella > Rhinella marina. The sequence continues at coordinate 41,899 of ONZH01030233.1, forward strand.
AACCAAGTCATTTGCTACCAATATCATCTACAGCTTGATCCAGAAAACTCTCTGTGCGACATTTGTCTGGGTCGCAGACTAAATAGCCACCGTTAACAGGGTGTCAGTCAGTTCTACCATAGTTCTTGCACGTCACGTTCCCAAAAAAACAAAATATAAAAAAAAAAATTATTTTTTCAGTTGTTTTAGCTCAGTGATACAAATCCATTTTACTCAGCTGCGTGTAACCTTTCTGTGTGTCACAGTTCAGCACACTCGCTCCCATCCGTATAATCTGTCCAGGTGACACTTTCTGTACGTCACAGAATACAACCAAGTCATTTGCTACCAATATCATCTACAGCTTGATCCAGAAAACTCTCTGTGCGACATTTGTTTGGGTCGCAGACTAAATAGCCACCGTTAACAGGGTGTCAGTCAGTTCTACCATAGTTCTTGCACGTCACGTTCCCAAAAAAACAAAATATAAAAAAAAAATTATTTTTTCAGTTGTTTTAGCTCAGTGATACAAATCCATTTTACTCAGCTGCGTGTAACCTTTCTGTGTGTCACAGTTCAGCACACTAGCTCCCATCCGTATATACTGTCCAGGTGACACTTTCTGTACGTCACAGAATACAACCAAGTCATTTGCTACCAATATCATCTACAGCTTGATCCAGAAAACTCTCTGTGCGACATTTGTTTGGGTCGCAGACTAAATAGCCACCGTTAACAGGGTGTCAGTCAGTTCTACCATAGTTCTTGCACGTCACGTTCCCAAAAAAACAAAATAAAAAAAAAAATATATTTTTTCAGTTGTTTTAGCTCAGTGATACAAATCCATTTTACTCAGCTGTGTGTAACCTTTCTGTGTGTCACAGTTCAGTACACTAGCTCCCATCCGTATATACTGTCCAGGTGACACTTTCTGTACGTCACAGAATACAACCAAGTCATTTGCTACCAATATCATCTACAGCTTGATCCAGAAAACTCTCTGTGCGACATTTGTCTGGGTCGCAGACTAAATAGCCACCGTTAACAGGGTGTCAGTCAGTTCTACCATAGTTCCTGCACGTCACGTTCCCAAAAAAACAAAATAAAAAAAAAATATATTTTTTCAGTTGTTTTAGCTCAGTGATACAAATCCATTTTACTCAGCTGTGTGTAACCTTTCTGTGTGTCACAGTTCAGTACACTAGCTCCCATCCGTATATACTGTCCAGGTGACACTTTCTGTACGTCACAGAATACAACCAAGTCATTTGCTACCAATATCATCTACAGCTTGATCCAGAAAACTCTCTGTGCGACATTTGTTTGGGTCGCAGACTAAATAGCCACCGTTAACAGGGTGTCAGTCAGTTCTACCATAGTTCTTGCACGTCACGTTCCCAAAAAAACAAAATAAAAAAAAAAATTATTTTTTCAGTTGTTTTAGCTCAGTGATACAAATCCATTTTACTCAGCTGTGTGTAACCTTTCTGTGTGTCACAGTTCAGTACACTAGCTCCCATCCGTATATACTGTCCAGGTGACACTTTCTGTACGTCACAGAATACAACCAAGTCATTTGCTACCAATATCATCTACAGCTTGATCCAGAAAACTCTCTGTGCGACATTTGTTTGGGTCGCAGACTAAATAGCCACCGTTAACAGGGTGTCAGTCAGTTCTACCATAGTTCTTGCACGTCACGTTCCCAAAAAAACAAAATAAAAAAAAAAATATTTTTTTCAGTTGTTTTAGCTCAGTGATACAAATCCATTTTACTCAGCTGTGTGTAACCTTTCTGTGTGTCACAGTTCAGCACACTAGCTCCCATCCGTATATACTGTCCAGGTGACACTTTCTGTACGTCACAGAATACAACCAAGTCATTTGCTACCAATATCATCTACAGCTTGATCCAGAAAACTCTCTGTGCGACATTTGTTTGGGTCGCAGACTAAATAGCCACCGTTAACAGGGTGTCAGTCAGTTCTACCATAGTTCTTGCACGTCACGTTCCCAAAAAAACAAAATAAAAAAAAAAATTATTTTTTCAGTTGTTTTAGCTCAGTGATACAAATCCATTTTACTCAGCTGCGTGTAACCTTTCTGTGTGTCACAGTTCAGTACACTAGCTCCCATCCGTATATACTGTCCAGGTGACACTTTCTGTACGTCACAGAATACAACCAAGTCATTTGCTACCAATATCATCTACAGCTTGATCCAGAAAACTCTCTGTGCGACATTTGTTTGGGTCGCAGACTAAATAGCCACCGTTAACAGGGTGTCAGTCAGTTCTACCATAGTTCTTGCACGTCACGTTCCCAAAAAAACAAAATAAAAAAAAAAATTATTTTTTCAGTTGTTTTAGCTCAGTGATACAAATCCATTTTACTCAGCTGTGTGTAACCTTTCTGTGTGTCACAGTTCAGTACACTAGCTCCCATCCGTATATACTGTCCAGGTGACACTTTCTGTACGTCACAGAATACAACCAAGTCATTTGCTACCAATATCATCTACAGCTTGATCCAGAAAACTCTCTGTGCGACATTTGTTTGGGTCGCAGACTAAATAGCCACCGTTAACAGGGTGTCAGTCAGTTCTACCATAGTTCTTGCACGTCACGTTCCCAAAAAAACAAAATAAAAAAAAAAATATATTTTTTCAGTTGTTTTAGCTCAGTGATACAAATCCATTTTACTCAGCTGTGTGTAACCTTTCTGTGTGTCACAGTTCAGTACACTAGCTCCCATCCGTATATACTGTCCAGGTGACACTTTCTGTACGTCACAGAATACAACCAAGTCATTTGCTACCAATATCATCTACAGCTTGATCCAGAAAACTCTCTGTGCGACATTTGTCTGGGTCGCAGACTAAATAGCCACCGTTAACAGGGTGTCAGTCAGTTCTACCATAGTTCTTGCACGTCACGTTCCCAAAAAAACAAAATAAAAAAAAAAATTATTTTTTCAGTTGTTTTAGCTCAGTGATACAAATCCATTTTACTCAGCTGTGTGTAACCTTTCTGTGTGTCACAGTTCAGTACACTAGCTCCCATCCGTATATACTGTCCAGGTGACACTTTCTGTACGTCACAGAATACAACCAAGTCATTTGCTACCAATATCATCTACAGCTTGATCCAGAAAACTCTCTGTGCGACATTTGTTTGGGTCGCAGACTAAATAGCCACCGTTAACAGGGTGTCAGTCAGTTCTACCATAGTTCTTGCACGTCACGTTCCCAAAAAAACAAAATAAAAAAAAAAATATTTTTTCAGTTGTTTTAGCTCAGTGATACAAATCCATTTTACTCAGCTGTGTGTAACCTTTCTGTGTGTCACAGTTCAGTACACTAGCTCCCATCCGTATATACTGTCCAGGTGACACTTTCTGTACGTCACAGAATACAACCAAGTCATTTGCTACCAATATCATCTACAGCTTGATCCAGAAAACTCTCTGTGCGACATTTGTCTGGGTCGCAGACTAAATAGCCACCGTTAACAGGGTGTCAGTCAGTTCTACCATAGTTCTTGCACGTCACGTTCCCAAAAAAACAAAATAAAAAAAAAAAATTATTTTTTCAGTTGTTTTAGCTCAGTGATACAAATCCATTTTACTCAGCTGTGTGTAACCTTTCTGTGTGTCACAGTTCAGTACACTAGCTCCCATCCGTATATACTGTCCAGGTGACACTTTCTGTACGTCACAGAATACAACCAAGTCATTTGCTACCAATATCATCTACAGCTTGATCCAGAAAACTCTCTGTGCGACATTTGTTTGGGTCGCAGACTAAATAGCCACCGTTAACAGGGTGTCAGTCAGTTCTACCATAGTTCTTGCACGTCACGTTCCCAAAAAAACAAAATAAAAAAAAAATTATTTTTTCAGTTGTTTTAGCTCAGTGATACAAATCCATTTTACTCAGCTGTGTGTAACCTTTCTGTGTGTCACAGTTCAGTACACTAGCTCCCATCCGTATATACTGTCCAGGTGACACTTTCTGTACGTCACAGAATACAACCAAGTCATTTGCTACCAATATCATCTACAGCTTGATCCAGAAAACTCTCTGTGCGACATTTGTCTGGGTCGCAGACTAAATAGCCACCGTTAACAGGGTGTCAGTCAGTTCTACCATAGTTCTTGCACGTCACGTTCCCAAAAAAACAAAATAAAAAAAAAAATATATTTTTTCAGTTGTTTTAGCTCAGTGATACAAATCCATTTTACTCAGCTGTGTGTAACCTTTCTGTGTGTCACAGTTCAGTACACTAGCTCCCATCCGTATATACTGTCCAGGTGACACTTTCTGTACGTCACAGAATACAACCAAGTCATTTGCTACCAATATCATCTACAGCTTGATCCAGAAAACTCTCTGTGCGACATTTGTCTGGGTCGCAGACTAAATAGCCACCGTTAACAGGGTGTCAGTCAGTTCTACCATAGTTCTTGCACGTCACGTTCCCAAAAAAACAAAATATAAAAAAAAAATTATTTTTTCAGTTGTTTTAGCTCAGTGATACAAATCCATTTTACTCAGCTGTGTGTAACCTTTCTGTGTGTCACAGTTCAGTACACTAGCTCCCATCCGTATATACTGTCCAGGTGACACTTTCTGTACGTCACAGAATACAACCAAGTCATTTGCTACCAATATCATCTACAGCTTGATCCAGAAAACTCTCTGTGCGACATTTGTTTGGGTCGCAGACTAAATAGCCACCGTTAACAGGGTGTCAGTCAGTTCTACCATAGTTCTTGCACGTCACGTTCCCAAAAAAACAAAATAAAAAAAAAAATTATTTTTTCAGTTGTTTTAGCTCAGTGATACAAATCCATTTTACTCAGCTGCGTGTAACCTTTCTGTGTGTCACAGTTCAGCACACTAGCTCCCATCCGTATATACTGTCCAGGTGACACTTTCTGTACGTCACAGAATACAACCAAGTCATTTGCTACCAATATCATCTACAGCTTGATCCAGAAAACTCTCTGTGCGACATTTGTTTGGGTCGCAGACTAAATAGCCACCGTTAACAGGGTGTCAGTCAGTTCTACCATAGTTCTTGCACGTCACGTTCCCAAAAAAACAAAATAAAAAAAAAAATTATTTTTTCAGTTGTTTTAGCTCAGTGATACAAATCCATTTTACTCAGCTGTGTGTAACCTTTCTGTGTGTCACAGTTCAGTACACTAGCTCCCATCCGTATATACTGTCCAGGTGACACTTTCTGTACGTCACAGAATACAACCAAGTCATTTGCTACCAATATCATCTACAGCTTGATCCAGAAAACTCTCTGTGCGACATTTGTTTGGGTCGCAGACTAAATAGCCACCGTTAACAGGGTGTCAGTCAGTTCTACCATAGTTCTTGCACGTCACGTTCCCAAAAAAACAAAATAAAAAAAAAAATATTTTTTCAGTTGTTTTAGCTCAGTGATACAAATCCATTTTACTCAGCTGTGTGTAACCTTTCTGTGTGTCACAGTTCAGTACACTAGCTCCCATCCGTATATACTGTCCAGGTGACACTTTCTGTACGTCACAGAATACAACCAAGTCATTTGCTACCAATATCATCTACAGCTTGATCCAGAAAACTCTCTGTGCGACATTTGTTTGGGTCGCAGACTAAATAGCCACCGTTAACAGGGTGTCAGTCAGTTCTACCATAGTTCTTGCACGTCACGTTCCCAAAAAAACAAAATAAAAAAAAAATATATTTTTTCAGTTGTTTTAGCTCAGTGATACAAATCCATTTTACTCAGCTGTGTGTAACCTTTCTGTGTGTCACAGTTCAGTACACTAGCTCCCATCCGTATATACTGTCCAGGTGACACTTTCTGTACGTCACAGAATACAACCAAGTCATTTGCTACCAATATCATCTACAGCTTGATCCAGAAAACTCTCTGTGCGACATTTGTTTGGGTCGCAGACTAAATAGCCACCGTTAACAGGGTGTCAGTCAGTTCTACCATAGTTCTTGCACGTCACGTTCCCAAAAAAACAAAATAAAAAAAAAAATTATTTTTTCAGTTGTTTTAGCTCAGTGATACAAATCCATTTTACTCAGCTGTGTGTAACCTTTCTGTGTGTCACAGTTCAGTACACTAGCTCCCATCCGTATATACTGTCCAGGTGACACTTTCTGTACGTCACAGAATACAACCAAGTCATTTGCTACCAATATCATCTACAGCTTGATCCAGAAAACTCTCTGTGCGACATTTGTTTGGGTCGCAGACTAAATAGCCACCGTTAACAGGGTGTCAGTCAGTTCTACCATAGTTCTTGCACGTCACGTTCCCAAAAAAACAAAATAAAAAAAAAATATATTTTTTCAGTTGTTTTAGCTCAGTGATACAAATCCATTTTACTCAGCTGTGTGTAACCTTTCTGTGTGTCACAGTTCAGTACACTAGCTCCCATCCGTATATACTGTCCAGGTGACACTTTCTGTACGTCACAGAATACAACCAAGTCATTTGCTACCAATATCATCTACAGCTTGATCCAGAAAACTCTCTGTGCGACATTTGTTTGGGTCGCAGACTAAATAGCCACCGTTAACAGGGTGTCAGTCAGTTCTACCATAGTTCTTGCACGTCACGTTCCCAAAAAAACAAAATAAAAAAAAAAATTATTTTTTCAGTTGTTTTAGCTCAGTGATACAAATCCATTTTACTCAGCTGTGTGTAACCTTTCTGTGTGTCACAGTTCAGTACACTAGCTCCCATCCGTATATACTGTCCAGGTGACACTTTCTGTACGTCACAGAATACAACCAAGTCATTTGCTACCAATATCATCTACAGCTTGATCCAGAAAACTCTCTGTGCGACATTTGTCTGGGTCGCAGACTAAATAGCCACCGTTAACAGGGTGTCAGTCAGTTCTACCATAGTTCTTGCACGTCACGTTCCCAAAAAAACAAAATAAAAAAAAAAATTATTTTTTCAGTTGTTTTAGCTCAGTGATACAAATCCATTTTACTCAGCTGTGTGTAACCTTTCTGTGTGTCACAGTTCAGTACACTAGCTCCCATCCGTATATACTGTCCAGGTGACACTTTCTGTACGTCACAGAATACAACCAAGTCATTTGCTACCAATATCATCTACAGCTTGATCCAGAAAACTCTCTGTGCGACATTTGTTTGGGTCGCAGACTAAATAGCCACCGTTAACAGGGTGTCAGTCAGTTCTACCATAGTTCTTGCACGTCACGTTCCCAAAAAAACAAAATAAAAAAAAAAATTATTTTTTCAGTTGTTTTAGCTCAGTGATACAAATCCATTTTACTCAGCTGTGTGTAACCTTTCTGTGTGTCACAGTTCAGTACACTAGCTCCCATCCGTATATACTGTCCAGGTGACACTTTCTGTACGTCACAGAATACAACCAAGTCATTTGCTACCAATATCATCTACAGCTTGATCCAGAAAACTCTCTGTGCGACATTTGTCTGGGTCGCAGACTAAATAGCCACCGTTAACAGGGTGTCAGTCAGTTCTACCATAGTTCTTGCACGTCACGTTCCCAAAAAAACAAAATAAAAAAAAAATATTTTTTCAGTTGTTTTAGCTCAGTGATACAAATCCATTTTACTCAGCTGCGTGTAACCTTTCTGTGTGTCACAG
>ONZH01030234.1:0-125047 GCA_900303285.1 Rhinella marina
TCAAATCGAATCTTTTCGGAAAATTCGGCGAACCAGCCGAATCGAATTTTTTAAAAATTAGCTCATCTCTAGTGACAATATAGGTCCTGTTGGTATGAGGCAAGTGTTGTGCTGTGTTGCTGCCCCCGATGCTCTGCATCTACAGAGTGTCAACAAATCCAAAAACAATAGATAGTGAAATGAATGCGGCACTCACCGGGCTCTTCTTTTCCGTTCTTTTTATTTGTGCAAAAAGTACAAATGCATACAGCTACGTGCGGGCACCCTGCTCAGTGCATCAATCAGCGGCAACGGCTGTTTCGCACCTGGCCGCTCCAGTGATGACGTTGGCGCACGCACGTCATTTATGCTGCGCCCGGCGGCGTCACCTAGGAGACAGGTGCTACATAAAACCACAATGTGGCAGTTTCTACATTGGGAAAACTATTCGATCCTTATATGTGCGTTTTAGGGAGCATAAAAAATCTATTCAGACTGGGATAGGATCTCCTAGGTTGATAGAGCATGTCGGGGAAAAGCACGATGGTTCAGGAGAAATACTTACTTGCGCTGGTATTGAGGTGGTAGGACCCCTAAAGAATGGGGGTGAGCGCCACAAAGTATTACTCCAAAGGAAAGCTATGTGGATAATGAGAACTAACGCTATGGGGCCCTTGGGGTTTAACGATAAAAACGATTTAGCAGTCTTTCTATAGTGCAATCATATAGGCTCTTTTGTTTTTAACATTGTGGTTTTATGTAGCACTCCTAGGTGACGACGCCGGGCGCAGCATAAATGACGTGCATGCGCTGACGTCATCACTGGAGCGGCCAGACGAAGTGCATCCAGGCGCGAAACGGACGTCGACGCTGATTGATGCACTGAGCAGGGTGCCCGCACGTAGCGGTATGCATTTGTACTTTTTGCACAAATAAAAAGAACAGAAAAGAAGAGCCCGGCGAGTGCCGCATTCATTTCACTATCTATTGTTTTTGGATTTGTTGACACTCTGTAGATGCAGAGCACCGGGGGCAGCAACACAGCACAACACTTGCCTCATACCAACAGGACCTATATTGTGACGTAGTGCCAACCTCGACACTGAATCTTTGTTTTGCTTGTTAAAGGGTGGGGGCTGTGGAGGTCACTGTTAAGGAGGCTGTAGAGGTCACTCTCGATATCTTATAATGACACAAACATTAAATGAAATAGATTAAATATACCCAGGCGAAGCCGGTTCCTTCTACTATAATTTTTTATTATATTTTTTTTTACTACAGTAAAATCGTTTATTTGACTAATTGTTTTTAACATTTATTTAATCTCTATTGAGTATAGTGTATCACAATCTAAATTCCATATCTCAGACATGCACACACCGGGGTCAATTTAATAGAAAGCCAATTCATTATCAGTAAGGTTTTGGAACATGAGAGGAAACTAGAAAAACTAGAGTGAAAGCCATGGCAAAAAAGAGAACATATAGATACTGCACCTGGTCAGATTTGAACCTGGGCTCGAGTGCTGAAAGTCATCTGTATATCCACTGGACTGCACAGCTTTATTGATTTCAATGACAAAATCACAGCCATAAATAAAAAGACAGCAAGAAAGCCATCTGTTCCAAACTTGCATAAGAGTAGGATAGTCATAGACTATTTATTATGTACTGTGAACTTATCTTTCTTAAACACATTTTTAAAGGGAAACAATTATTTTATATTGAATATGCTGGCTACAATTTACTCTGTCCTGCAGCTACAGGATTAGCATCATTATGTCAATTAAAGTCATTAAAATGAAAAAGGGATAAAACAAACTCTGTGTTTGTTGATTGCTCTATTCATGTTCTTTCATGGCAAATGCAGAGAGTGAAACCTACTTGATGTCTACCTCATTCCCAGTCTATGAAATCACTGAACAATTTTACACCTTTTACAGATATCATTATGAAGATTAGTTTCCTTCTTGAGGCAACCGAATTATAAGTGAAATACTGTAAATTCAAATGTTCACATCAATGCCGAAAGGCATATATTCACAGACAAACACGACTGTACCATTTCTATTGACATCATGGAATTGGTAGGACAGGATTCATGATGGTAGAGGTAAGTCATAAGGCCCTAATAGCATATCTTAGAATGGTCCCTACCCTACTGAGGACTTTACCAAGCATGATTTTTTTCTTAATAAAATTAAGGTTCACCATCATGTAACAATATATCACTCTAGGGGCTCCAAATTCCCTGGTTCACGCCCCACAATCATTGATTTGAAGTGGTTGTGCCATTAAATTAATTTATTCCCTACAGACAAGATAAGGGATCAGCATCTGATTGATGGGCTATTACTGTTCCCATCATTGAAGAAAATAGTTCCTGCTCACCGGTATAAATGGTGTGGCAGGTTCAGCTTGCACATAGCTGCTGGTAGTTTGCACTACACTCTAGCAGTCCAACAGACAATGGCACTACCATTCTCCAGCAATTGCAACCCCAACGATCAGATATGCATCCCCTATCTAGTGGATAAGGAATATGTTTTTTTCATGGCACAACCCCTTTAAATGATACCGTTCTGCTTGTCACTACAGGGTGCTAACTGTATATGGACTTATGCACCTATCGTTGAACCGTGTGGCAACCATACTAATCTCCATGCAGTGAATTTCTTCTAGAGGCAGATCGAGAAACATATTTGCCTCTACTTCGATCGTTAACGTATCATTGCGGAGCCTATGCAGATGTGCGAGGGCCCTGTAGGGAAGAGGACTCTCTTATATCTTTAAAGAGTAACTATACTTTTCTGAAACTTTTGATATGTCATAGGGACATATAAAAAGTGTTGATCGGCAACACTTAGACCCCTGCCGATCTATAGAATGAACAGTCAGATGCTCTCTGCTGAGCACTGCTTCTCCTTGCTCCCGAGTGCGGTGGTGAACATGGTCTCAATAGAAAGTCTATGAGACTATCTTCACTAATGTGCTCAGGAGCAAGGAGAAGCAGTGCCCAGCTGATTGCTTCTGACTCCTCATTCTAGAGATCGATGGGGGTTTCGGCGATGGGACCCCCACCTATGACATATGATTTTATTTTATTTTCATATATGCCTCCCTTCACAATGTTATAGTAGTAGTTACAGAACATTCCATTAATTTGAATGTTTTTTTTTTTTTTTCAGCAGCAAGCATCTTTATTTCTGAAAGCCTGATTTAGATGAATGGAACTCATTTTCAGTTATGGAACAAAATCTGCCACATGTGAAGGCAGCCTTTAAATTCTTCCTGCCTGCAGCCACCACTGGGGGAACACACTGCACACAGATTCATGCATCTGATATATTGAATACTAGCTGAATAAGTCCTTGTGCAGCAAGCAAACAGCCAGAATGTTGTAGGGTCTCCTCAAGTAACAAATTATAACTAGCAATACTCTGGTACGTACTGACTGCATTCACATTCACTCTGTTATACTGAACTTCCTAGTGATCTGACTTCAGTAATATCCATATAATAGGGTACAGACACACATGCAGGTTTTGTATGTAGTCTTTGAAGCCAAAACCAAGAGTTGATCATAAATGGAAAGAGATATCTTACTTCTCCGTTTTTGAATCCACTCTTGGTTTTTAACTCAAAACCAGACTGTATCCCAAGGCTGCTTTCAAAAAGTCAGTATCTGAACAGTGCTTTTCATCAGTGATTGTGAGCCAAAACCAGGAGCTTGTCCAAAACACAGAACAGGTGCAAATCTTTCTATTATACCTTATCTGTGTAGGCTTCATTCCTGGTTTTGACTTACAATCACTGATGGAAATCACTGATCAAACACTGATGTGAAAATGTTTTATGTGTGGTCAACTGCACAGTCATCATAAATTTGAAAGTGCCAGTTCTATTTCAGAAATCTATTTTCCCATTGACTTCCATTGGGAAATGAGATGCTGCGGTTCCTAAACGCATCATGACCGCATCACAACTGCACTGTGATCATACCCTAAGACTATTCATAATATCATATATAATAATGTGTTTCATACCAATCTATTATATAAAACATGCTGCTATCTAATTCACATACAATATACCGCACTCTCTTCATATGGGAATAATAAATATTTCATGGCTAACACAGAATATATCATATTCACTTACTTGTCAGCATTTTTGCACTCCCTTTAATAACGTATTAAAATGAAGTCATGCTCCAGCTAAGAATAAGATCAAGGACTGTTTCATGTACAGTATGATTATGATTTCCTTCTCCAAGTGAACAAGTGTTCCATTTTCTAACAAAAAGCAGCCTTATTATTTATTAATCTTACTAGGTAATTGTATCTAGAGAATATCATGGACATCTTAAGTAAATATCTTTCTATGCATGAAACTTTCTCCTCACGATTCCCTAGGCATTGCCGTTTCATCACACTGCAATCTGTTTTATTTCATATTCAAATGATAAAATTGTCAAGGCATTTCTGCTTGTACTTGACATCACATCATTTCAAGCACTTTTCCAATCTATCAATGGGAATAATATATTTTACTCATAAAATATATATTTTACTTAAAACTCTGCCACTCCAACAATAAAATGCTTCATTTTTTAAAATTAGGCCATCTTATTCCTGCTGCCTTTGAATCTGGGATGGGATAGATTGTCTCAAGAGGCAACTTGACCCAAAACAGCCTTTAAGTGTATGAGCCCTGAAAACTCCACCATTGTGTGCAATAGCTCTAAGCTGAAATGTATCTTTTTAGAGTCCCATCATTCAGTTTTACTTATCACTTCCCCCCCACTAGCAAAACAGCACTTCTTCTATTTATTGTAGCCATAAATGCAACTTTTTTTGTACAGTTTGACTAGTAATAGGTCACCATAAAAATAAAGATTGCAAAACAATCTTAATTTTAACTCCTTAAAGTTCTTATTAATATTTTTTTTTATTTTGTATGGCTGAATCTCTTTCTATTATTAATAGTACTTATTAATATATAGTACCTCACAAAAGTGAGTCCACCCCTCACATTTTTGTAAACATTTTATTCTATCTTTTCATGTGACAACACTGAAGATATGACACTTTGATACAATGTAAAGTAGTCAGTGTATCCTCAAAATAACTCAACATACAGCCATTAACGTTTAAACTGCTGGCAACAAAAGTCAGTACACCCAAAGTGAAAATGGCCAAATTGTGCCCAATTAGCAATTTTCCCTCCCGGGTGTCATGTGACTCATTAGTATTACAAGGTCTCAGGTGTGAGTTGGGAAGCAGGTGTGTTAAATTTGGTGTTATCGCTCTCACAATCTCTCATACTGGTCACTGGAAGTTCAACATGGCCCCACATGGCAAAGAACTCACTGAGGATCTAAAAAAAAAGTATTGCTACTCTACATAAAGATGGCCTAGGCTATAAGAAGATTGCCAACACCCAAAAACTGAGCTGCAGCACAGTGGCCAAGACCATAGAGCAGTTTAACAAGACAGATTCTACTCAGAACAGGCCTCGCCATGGTCAGCCAGAGAAGTTGAGTGCACGTGCTCAGCGTCATATCCAGAGGTTGTCTTTTCAAAATAGACATATGAGTGCTGCCAGCATTGCTGCAGAGGTTAGAGGAGTGGGGGGTCAGCCTGTCAGTGCTCAGATAATGTGCCGCACACTGAATCAAATTGGTCTGCATGGATGTTGACCCAGAAGGAAGGCTGAAGATGATGCACAAGAAAGCCTGCAAACAGTTTTCTGAAGACAAGCAGACTAAGGACATGGATTACTAGAACCATGTCTTGTGGTCTGATGAGACCTTGATAAATTTATTTGGTTCAGATGGTATCAAGTGTGCATAGCGGCAACCAGGTGAGGAGTACAAAGACAAGTGTATCTTGCCTACAGCCAAGCATGGTGGTGGGAGTGTCAGGGTTTGGGGCTGCATGGGTGCTGCCGGCTGTGGGGAGCTACTTTTCATTGAGGGAACCATGAATGCCAACATGTACTGTGACATATTGAAGCAGAGCATGATCCCCTCCCTTCAGAAACTGGGCCACAGGGCAGTATTCCAACATGATAACGACCCCAAACAACACACCTCCAAAACGACCTCTCCCTTGCTAAAGAAATTGAGGGTAAAGGTGCTGGAATGGCAAAGCATGTCTCCAGACCTAAACCCTATTGATCATCTGTGAGGCATCCTCAAACGGAATGTGGAGGAGTGCAAGGTCTCTAACATCCACCAGCTCCATGATGTCTTCATGGAGGAGTGGAAGAGAATTCCAGTGGCAACCTGTGAAGCTCTAGTGAACTCCATCCCCAAGAGAGTTAAGGCAGTGCTGAAAAAAATTGGTGGCCACACAGAATATTGACATTTTGGGGACAATTTGGCCATTTTCACTTAGGGGTGTACTCACTTTTGTTGCTAGTGGTATAGACATTAATAGCTGTGTGTTGAGTTATTTTAAGGGCACACCAAATTTACACTGTTATACAAGCTGTACACTGACTACTTTACGTTGTATCAAAGTGTCATATCTTCAGTGTTGTCCCATGAGAAGATATGATTAAATATTTTATTATATGAGATACTGTATATATTTACACAATGCTTTTGTGTTTCTTTTAGTGGTGGTGTTTCTTTTTTCTGAATTTTGGCGCAGTTGTTTCTGTCTCCCATTCTTTTCAATGGAAGGGTAGCCCTGAAGATTGCAGGGTGGTGGTTTAAGGCTGTGAATGTGTCAAGAAGGGATACAACCACATTTCGCACAGCTATGGCTTTAAATCTACAGTTCAAAACAAGATAGGGGATGAATATCTGATGTGGTGGGGGTTGGAGCACTGTGTCCCTATACATGATACAAATGGAAGTTCTTAGATGAATGGGAGCTGACCTGCTGCCGGCTCTGTACACTGTTATTTTTCCAGTGCAGGTGGCTGCCATGAACAACTGATCAGTGGGGCTACCAGGTGTCAAACTCCTACTGATACACACAGTATTGGTGCCAATCTGGAGAAACCCTTTAATCACTTTGGTTTGAAAACTGCACCTACTGTATAGTGTCCTGATCAAAAGAGGCTTGGATCATTGACTATAAAAGAACACAGTTCCCTGCAGTTTTTCTTGATGCTTCTAAGTTAAGACTGAATCCTAAAAAGAGTAAAAGAAAGAGTTCTACATGTCCACTTCTTTTTTTTTTGCACCTACTCGTATAAAAAAATTCCACAACATGAATCTAGCCTTTCATATGCATCTCTAATGGGCAGGGCTCTTTGTCCTTTATGCCCTACTATTTCTACATATTAGTTGAAGGACTGAGCACATCCGCTTAACATAAAATTGAAATATTTATACAGTATACTTGGTAAATTATTGAAGAAATTAAATATTTTTAATTTGCAGTGTTTTACAGGTATTTTCTTTTTGACTGTGTGCCAGTATGTTAGTTCAGACTACACAATGAATGCTTGTAATGCTATATACAAACCATCCTCTCCACCTGCAGTGGAACCATGAGTACTTTTATTTAGTTTGTTTGTAAAATGGTCAGTTCTGTGTGTGATCCTTGATGATCCCATGGGACCCCAATCAAGGGTGGATCAACAAAGATGTGGACACTGCATAATGAATCTCCAAGATACTTTACTCCAACAGGGGCCATCTGGCAAGTGGCCTTCATATTCATGCCACTGAAGGACAAGCAAAACCATTGGTATAGCTACTGCCACTAGGAGGTGGAAACAAAGCAAAAAAAGTATGACCTCCGCCCACCAGCTATACCCTTCTTAATGGAACTAAGCTAAGCCAGTTTTCACTTAGTGTCTGTAGTGGGCAGACACACCTACTTGCGGGTCTGCTAAAATTATTAATTTTTTGGTTCCTGTTATTGTCGGGGCTACAGGCAGTCACAGTCACCTGTTTTCCCACACGTGAGGAGGAAAACCAACGGGTCACCAAGCCTGCTGCTTGTTCTCTACCTCTGGAAGGCAAGGAGGAGTAATTGCAAATCTACCATTACCCATCAGCAATCAGGTCACCTTTCCAACTCTTAGTCCCTCCTAATTTAGGCGTAGTTTACCTCCACAAGGGGCAGCACATCAGCGAAGCTGCCACAGCTGGAATACGGCTGGCATGAAAACACCAGAAAGCTGAGCATTGCAGATGGCAGGTACATATATATAGGCATGCCTTCTTTACTAGGATGTCACCCATTCCCAGATATCTTGCATGGAAGCTCTGCTTGTCTGACCCACAGGGGTCCCTTTTTTAATGCTCCCTTGTTTCCCCAAAAACACTTCTCTCATGTGCATGCATATGCCTTGCCTTTAGAGGTTCCTAGTTTCCCAGGCTGCAGCTAGTCGCAGTCCCTGCCCCAGTCTTCCTCACTGGTGGTAGCCGGCTCTCCCTGCTCCCTGGACATACCAAATGCTGTACTCCCTGATCCAGCACTTGTCTTTGCACGGACTGAGAGTGAGCCCCATGGGCGCTGACACCACTTTCTTCCCCTACAATGGATCGTCGTTATGACAGATACCTTTATGGCTGGGAAAGAGTGGTCAGGAGTCTATCAGTCCAGTCTTTTGCAATGTAAGCTTTAACATTCTGCTACTACTTATGCTAAGAATTGACTGATGGTAATGTCTTCAATAAAGAATAATGAAAAAAGACGTAAGCTGTAAAAATGAATTAGTAAAGAGCGAAGTGTCCAAAACAAAAAATGTATTACAGGGTACATTACTGAAGGTGAGATGTAGTAATATATCAGAATTGCCAGAGAGATTTGTTTCACAGCTACAGTCTTCAATTTTGAAATGCACTGCATTTCACTGTATTTCATATACACTGTATATAGGCAAACATATAATAAATACCTTTAATTAGCAACAAAGGTTCTTTTTTATTTTGTTAAAGGGGAGTCCACTAAGGATAGTAATTGGCTGCAGTAGTCACATGCCATATACCTTCACTGCTGCAGCTTGTAAAAAAAAAACAATGGTGGGAAGATCAGACCAGTGGCATAGAGAATGGCTCTGGAGAAACAGGTAAGTATAATGTCATTTTTAATTTTAGGCTATTTGGGGCCTGATAGAGATTTATAAATATCCTGGAAACCCCTTTGATAACAATTCTCGCTCAACGTCATAAGACATTGGAAAATTCTCCCGTCTATATATTTGCTACTGGGTCCATTTTGAACAATGTTGCTATTTTAATGTTCTGACTTCATTCATTGTAGTTAACCTTTACACCTCAATTAACCATGTAAGGGGTATGGCTGCAGTAAGAAAAGGGCTTAGTACATCCAATTATGCTTTAGGAAGTTGCGCGTTAGTGCTGTCCTTACTTTAAATTGCCTCAACATACAAATATTCCCTTTCCACGACAATGTCTTTGTTCAACTTTAGGGCACTGCTATGGGTTCCAATATTATGCCCACTTACATAAATATAGTCTTCTGTGATGGTGATAATGTACATAGATGGTGAACAGGTATTTACATTTAATATAATTGACCTTGAGGTAAATTACTCATGGGAGTATCCAATTCTTGGATGTTAAAGTGTTCAAGGATGGTTGTAGTCTTAATAAAGAGTATACACAAAGCCAATGGATATTCCGTTTTGATAGCTGTCACCCCTGCAATAAGATCCCTCTGATGCAAGCAGTTACTAAAGGTGAAGTGTTGACCAAATAATTGCTGTTCTGGCATAGTTTTCATTTATTTTTTACAATATTCACCTAATGGGGTAGATCTTGTCGTTTGTAGAGCAGGTCATTAAGGATGCAGGTATACCTAATATGTATAAAGCTACACTGGATTCCTTTAACCATTAGACTCCCAGCGCCGTACATGTACGGTGCTGGGGCGATGCGGACACATGGCGCCCGCTCGCACGTGCGGCGGGCGTCATGGCCGGCAAGTCTCTGCTGTTTCTAACAGCAAAGACTTGCGGCCACTTACCGCATCGGCGGCGTCTTGCTGGGCCTTTAGATGCCGTGATCACACGTGATCACGGCATCTAGTTGCGTCTTAACCCGGAACCGTACGCTTCCGGGTGGTGTACAGACACCCCGTGTGGCCAATCGGGGTGTCTGTACACGATCTGAAAGCTGTAAACCTCGCTGATGAGGTTTACAGCTTTCAAAGTGACATTCTTATTCTGGCCACTAGATGGCAGGCCAGGATAAGAAATGAGCAATTCTTGGACTTATCTCCATCTAGTAAATCCCTGATTGCTCATGAAGAAAAAAAAACACAATATATTAGCTCATATTTAAACTTTAAAATTATCACAAAAAATGTAAAAAAATGTTAAAAATATATAAAAATAAAAAATATATAAAAGTTCAAATCACCCCCCTTTCCGTATAATTAAAAAATAAATACCTAAATAACAATAAATATAGACATCATGGGTATCACCGTGACCGAAAACGCCCGTACTTTTAAAATATAAAAAAAAATTCCAATACGGCGAATTGTGTGGCGGAAAAAAGCGTCCAAATAGCGATTCGCTGTTTTTTGTCACTTTTTTTTTCTAAAAAAAATTAAATAAAAAGTGATCAAAAAGTCAAACACACCCTAGAATGGTATCAATAAAAACTTCAGATCGCCCCGCAAAAAATGAGCCCCATACAGCTCCGTACACATAAATACCAAAAAGTTATAGGGGTCAAGATATGACAAAAAAAAAAAAGGGCAACTTTATAATTACTTTATCACTATCAAAACGCAGGAAAAACTATACATATTAGGTATCACCAGATTCGTACTGACCAGTAGAATAAAAGTAACTGGTCAGTTTTAATGGACATCGAATGCTGTAACCAAGAAACCCGTAGAACTGTAGCGGAATATCTTTTTTTTTGCAATTTCACCCGATTTGGAATTTTTTTCCCGCTTCCCACTACACCATATGCAATATTAAATGGTGGCGTTGGAAAGTACAACTTATCCCGCAAAAAACAAGCCCTCATACAGCTATGTGAACAGAAAAATAAAACAGTTATGGCTGTTTGAAAGCAGGGAGTGCAAAACGAAAATGCATAACCGAAAAAACCTCCGGTACTGAAAGGGTTAAGGGGAATCATTTCCATGTATTAGTATTACCTAGTCAAAGTCCAAACTTCAATGCAATTGAGAATCTGTGGCATGACTTAAAGACGATGCACAGTAACACAACCCATCTAACCTGAGGGAGCTTTGATAGTTTTGCATGGAGGAATAGTTAAAAATTCCAGTATCTAGATGTTCTAAACATATGGAAATATACCTGAAGAGACTTGCATCTGTAACTGCAGAAAAAGTGGCTCCACAAAATATTGGCTTTCAGGGGTTGAATACTTGCACATTAACAAATCTGAAAGTGCAGTGTGTTTTTAAACAGATGTTTGTCACTACCGGCTACTGTCGATATACCCAAAGATATATATGTTGCCGCCACTTTGTCATTACTAATGTTGCCTTGCCATTAAAGAGCTTGTTATTGAACCTCAATCAGGTTCCCCTGATTATCATGAGAAACCCAAACTAGTAGAAAGTTAAAGATCTCGGAGGTGAATAACTTGAAATACAAACAACTTAAGGTGGCAGGTACAAGCCAACCTTCATAAATCATAAACATAACATTTGACATTTACATTGATTGGCCCAGAAGAAAGATGGTTCCGTGTACTCCCCTTGTACGTACTCCCCTTATGTATGTTTTTGTCTACTTGTTCACTCTTTGGCTTCACACTCAAAATTCGCATGCTTCCCAGAATCATGACTAGATAGTCTACAGATCATCTGCAGACTACCTCAAGACCAAAGAAGACAGATGAATGTAATTCTACAAGGAGGTTAATACTGACACAACATATAATATAATGCACTTTTAACATTGTTGCACTCACAGAGCTTGAAAGAGACCCCTGAGTGTCGTACACAACTTTTCATGGCAATTGGGGCATTTTCTTTTCAGGTCGAATTTATTTGGACTGAATCAAATGTGATGTTTGAATCAATGGAACTGGAACAGAAAGAAATTTTAGGAAATTTGTTCATCTCTAGTTCATATGAGTTCTTGAGCCCTCTTTTTCCAGATATTGGATGCTGGCCATTCTGTGGATTGGGGACCTCAATTGTGGTCCCTAATGCACAGGCTCCATCCATGCAGTTACCGCAGATGTGTACAGTCCCATACAACTCGAATGGGTCCGTGATCCGTCTGCACTGCAAAAAAATAGAACATTTACTCGTCTGACTAATGATATATATCATTGTCAGTTTGACCCAGGGAGTGGTGGATAATTAATACAGTAGTCTGGGACCTCCTTATACTAAATAATATAAAACTTTTACTTAATTATTTAAAAAGTCCAACATTGATACAAAAAAGTGCTCAAAATATTCAGTAGTCCAGGTACAGTAAAGGTTCAGATAGCTCTGGCTGGGTATAGCCAATTGTGTCTCAAATAAATCAGTGGCGGTTTTTAAGTGGAAAGACAGCTTATATCACTATTTACCTATTTACTATTTTCGTTGCAGCACCCGCTCTGAAAAGAGCGACCCCCAGCCTCTTGGAACCTTGTACTTGTGCTAGATTATCCTGTTGCTTACTAGACCCTCATAGCTCCAACGCGTTTCGCTTGGTCCTCCAGCTCATTAGGGAACAGGGTCACGGTTGTTGCACTACAGAATGGCAGTGACAGCCACTTGAGGTGCTCCCCGCTGAAGTGGTGCCAATTATTAGGCTTAATGGCTAGTGCAAAAACTGCAGGATTTTATGTTTTTTGTTTAAATATAGATGATGAAATGGAAAATTAAAAATAAAATCAAAAATTCTTCAAACATAAAGTGATTTAACCTCTTCCTGGCCAGCACCATACTAGTAGGGCACTGGCCAGATGTTTAAAGATGGTGCTCGCGGGGGCTATGGCCACAGGGTGCCTGCTGTTTCGTACAGCAGACACCAGCGGCTCATCGCGGATCACCCCACAAAAATTGAGCCCTCACAAAGCTCCATACACATAACTACAAAAAGGTTATAGGGGTCAAAATATGGCAATGAAAAAATAACTGATTTTTTTCAAGGTTTTTATTATTTTATTATCAAAATGCAAGAAAAACTACACATATAAGGTATTGTTGGATTCATACTAACCTGAATAATGAAAGTAACTGGTCAGTTTTATCAGATATCGAACGTCGTAAATAAAAATAAAAACGTAAAACAGTGGTAGAATTGCTTTTTTTTCCAACTCCACCCCATTTGGAATTTTTTACCGTTTCCTGCTACATCATAACCAACACTTAATGGTGGCATTGGAAAGTGCAACTTTTCCCACAAAAACAAGTCCTCATACAGCTATGTGAACAGAAAAATAAAAAAGTTATAGCCTTGGAAAGGCAAGGAGCATGAAATGAAAATGTGAAAGCAAAAAAAAACACCAAAGTAGAAAGGGTTAAACAATAGGTCGTTTTCAGATGACACATTCCCTTAGGACTGACACCAAATCCACTATTGCTATAAGATCATGCTGCCCCTTCTTTTCTCTAAATAGATAGATTTTCCAGTCTAATAAGAAAGGTCCCTGGCATGTAATAGGGCAACAGTAGGATGAAGCAAGCCACTAGCATGGTAAGTGAGTAGGGGTTGTGGTGATGTGTATAGTAAAGTGCCCTGAAGCCTGAAGTTTGGGGAGCCCAGCGATGCCTATGGATAGAGGGTTGCACGTTCAGAGTCAGGAGGACTGGTGAGGTCACAGCCAGGAGGCTGCTGGACCATATGGCTGAGGAAGCTGCATCTAATACCGTATGTGAACGGCGCTCTATAGGTGAGACTACACATGTATTAGGTAGTGCCTAGACGGACAGGTGTTTATTTGCATGTTTTTCGTGTGCGTTGGTGCTAGGGAGCGAAAATAAAGCACCATTTGGACGTTAAAACCCCCTGTGTGTTGGAAGAGTTGTGATTGCAACACCCTGAGAGAGAGCGACCCCTTACAGGGTATACAAAGAAATCACAGGGGCCCCATAGCGAAACTTAGCATTGCTACCCCACCACCATCAAATAAAAAGTACAAATATAGTAATTAACATATATATATATATATATATATATATATATATATATATATATATATATATCTAATATATAAAGCTGAGTGTATGTGTGTGTGTGTGTGTCCCCGCTAAAGGAATCCGCACCACTGCAGCTACAATCACAAAATTTGGCACACATGTACATCAGGTGTCCAGGAAGGTTTTACAACAGTTTTCAGCTCTCCAGGATGTACCGTTCCTGAGATATTACCAAAATATGCATTAGCCAATAGTAGCCTGGTCACATGAGTCTTATCAGCCAATAGAAGCTCACAGGCACACACCAGGTTTCTATGACAACCTAGCCAGTTCACTGCTGTAGGTCTGCATTAAAGAGGCAGAGCACTGTGGATGACAATGGTAAAGGGGTATTCCGGTTACCATAACTATAACTTATGTTTTAGACTAACTCATCATCAATCATTACCTCATATAATGTAAATTTCACATATTTACTGTTCAGTAGTCAGGGCCTTATTTAGGGTTCATGCTGCCCTAGGCACTCTCTGTGATGATGCGCCACCCCAACGTGACCCATTCCCCCACGCCCCCAAATAGTAGCATAGTAGCCTCTCCTCAGCCCCTCCCCCACACCATAGTAGCCTCCTCCCCCCACAGTAGCATAGTAGCCTCTCCTTAGAACCCCCCACCCCATAGTAGCCCCCTCACCACACAGTAGCATAGTAGCCTCTCCTTAGTCCCCCCCACCCCATAGTAGCCTCCTCCCCCCACAGTAGCATAGTAGTCTCTCCTTAGAACCCCCCACCCCATAGTAGCCTCGTTACCCCCACCCCCTATAGTAGCCTCTTCTCACCCCCCCACCTCATAGTAGCCTCTCCTCGTTACCCCACCCCCCATAGTAGCCCCCTCACCCCCCATAGTATCCTCCTCCCCCCACAGTAGCATAGTAGTCTCTCCTCAGTAGCCCCCCAACCCCATAGTAGCCTTGTTACCCCACCCCCCACAGTAGCCTCCTCCTGAACTTATTACAGTGACCTATCCTCCCCCCCAACCCCCTGGATACTAAAAATGGTCCTCTGCCAAGCCAATTAACCCCCGCCCAACTACCCCACCATCCCCATACACCCAACTACCCTCAGTCTGTACCCCCCCCAACCTACCGCTGGTGCACCTAGATTTTCTGATGCCCAAGGCAAATATTGAAACGCCCCCCCATGCCAAATTCTCAACCTAATCCCTTTCCTCCAGTCCTACTGTTAAAGGGGTTGTCCTCTTTTTACTACTAATGACCTATCATCACTATAGGTCATCAATATCAGATCAGCTGGGGTCCTCCGGCACCCTGACGATCAGCTGTTTGAAGAGAGAGCAGAGCTCATATGAGAGCTGCTTTCTCTGCTCTGTTCACCTGCTTGCCATAGAATTTGCAGTGAAGAGCAGTAAACAGAGCAGAGAAAGCAGCGCTCGTACAAAAAAAAAAAAAAAAAAAAAAGACAACCCCTTCAAAGACAGACTTGGAAAACATTTCATACAGCACTACAGAGCATACAGGGTCATACAGCGCCATATATGTACCTCTTACATCCAGTGACTTCTCTTCTCTGATGACGTTTTCTTTCCTCTTCTTCTGTCAGACCAGACCGCCATGGTGACTTCTTTCAGCTGTGCCTCGTCTCTGAAGAGTGCAACAAACAGACATTTTACTTTCCTACTTTTCCATCATCCTCTCACCTTCTCCACATCTCACCCTGCCACCCCCCATACTATACTATAGAAACAGCCCCCCTGAAAATACTGGCACCACACAGAAAAACAGTACCCCCTTTACCTTTCAGATCAGATCCCCATATCAAACCCCAGATGAGACTCCCCATCTCCAGACCCCCATTAGACCTCCAAACTCCCATATCTGACCCTCATTAGACCTCCAAAGCCCCAATCAGACCCTCATTAGACCCCCAGACCCCCTATCAGATCCTCATTAGACCTCCAAAGCCCCAATCAGACCCCCATTAGACCTCCAGACCCCCTATCAGACCCTCATTAGGCCCCTAATCAGACCTCCTTCAGGCCCCTAATCAGACCTCCTTCAGACCCCTAATTAGATCCCCAATCATACCCTCCCCCCTTCTGGCCCCATATCATACTCTTGCGGCCCCCATATAGAACTCTCCTTCTGGGGCCCATGTCAGACCCCCCCTTCTGGCCCCATGTCAGAACCCCTTTTTCTGGCCCCCATTTTAGACCCCCCTTTCTGGTCCCCATTTCTGTCTCACCATTTCAGATCCCCCCCCCATTCTGTCCCACCATTTCAGACCCCCCCATTCTGTCCCACCATTTCAGACCCCCCCATTCTGTCCCATCATTTCAGACCCCCCCATTCTGTCCCACCATTTCAGACCCCCCATTCTGTCCCACCATTTCAGATCCCCCCCATTCTGTCCCACCATTTCAGATCCCCCATTCTGTCCCACCATTTCAGATCCCCCATTCTGTCCCACCATTTCAGATCCCCCCATTCTGTCCCACCATTTCAGACACCCCCCCATTCTGTCCCACCATTTCAGACCCCCCCCCCATTCTGTCCCACCATTTCAGATCCCCCCCCATTCTGTCCCACCATTTCAGATCCCCCCCATTCTGTCCCACCATTTCAGATCCCCCCCCATTCTGTCCCACCATTTCAGATCCCCCCCATTCTGTCCCACCATTTCAGATCCCCCCATTCTGTCCCACCATTTCAGATCCCCCCATTCTGTCCCACCATTTCAGATCCCCCATTCTGTCCCACCATTTCAGACCCCCCCCCATTCTGGCCCACCATTTCAGATCCCCCCCCATTCTGTCCCACCATTTCAGATCCCCCCTATTCTGTCCCACCATTTCAGATCCCCCATTCTGTCCCACCATTTCAGATCCCCCCATTGTGTCCACCATTTCAGACCCCCCATTCAGATCCCCCCCCATTCTGTCCCCACCTTTTCAGATCCCCCCCCCCCATTCTGTCCCCACCTTTTAAGATCCCTTTTTGTCCCCACTTCAGACCACAGATCAAAAAAAAAAAATAAATAAATAAATAAACAAACTTACCTCCGGTCCTGGCTATGTCCCCGCTCTTCCCTCTTCCAGGGGCCCGCGCTGAAGTCACCTGACCTCCTGCAGCGTCAGGTCAGAGGGCACTCTACGTCCTGACGCTGCAGGCAGTCAGATCACAGCAGCGCCAGCCTCAGGAAGAGCAAGCAGGAGGAGAGGTAAGTACTGTACAGCGGTACCAGCGCTTCACTCCCCCTCCACCTGCAGGCTAGTGAGCGCTAGTTTAGCACCGGAACCCCGCGCCACCCACCAGCAGTACCCACGACCACCACCCCCTTCCCCCCCCCCCAACACCCCACCCCCGCCGGAAAAAAAAATCCAGGATGTTTTTTTTTTTCCCACAATCGTTATATTCTCCTGGCGGGGTGCCGCCCCCCGCAACCCGCCGCCCTAGGCACCGTGCCCCCGGTGCCTAGTTGTTAATACGGCCCTGTCAGTAGTAATAAAAGATGTTTTCTTCCATGGGTACCTACCTTCCTCCTAAATTACTATGGCATCGAAGACTTTCATTTTTTTCACTTTTTTACTGGACAGTGCTGCCTCTTTTTTCTTTTTTATATGCTGGGACCTTGGTCTGGTCTGTTTGGCCTGCACCTCGTTTTTCCTCATTCATTGCTGCGGAGACTTGTTTTTTGCTTTATTTATATATATATATATATATATATATATATATAAGAAAATGCAAAAACAGGGCAGCACTGCTAGTCCAATTGTAGTTGGAGTGCCAGCAGTCAGGTGTGTACCATCAACTGTAGATATAAAAGAAATAAAAGACCGCAGCACATCCAAATAGATAAAAAAAAGGTGCCTGGTGATTAAAGACGCACCTTTTTTCATCTATTTGGATTTGCTGCGGTCATTTTTTTTCTTTTTTTTCATATATATATATATATATATATATATATATATATATATATATATATGGTAAATTCCACAGCACCACCAAAATTTGTGCTAAAAAAAGTAGTTTATTTTACCAGAGCAGCTGCTCTGGTAATATTTTACCAGAGCAGCTGCTCTGGTAAAATAAACTACTTTTTTTAGCACAAATTTTGGTGGTGCTGTGGAATTTACCATTTTTATATTAAGGATTTGACCACGACCGTAGCCGCTGGCACACCGCTACTTTTTTCTATTTGCTGTGCTGCTTCCATTTTTGTTATATATATATATATATATATTTACACTGAAGGCATCAAAACTATGAATTAACACATGTAGAATTATATACTTAACAAAAAAGTGTGAAACAACTGAAAATATGTCTTATATTCTAGGTTCTTCAAAGTAACCACCTTTTGCTTTGATTACTGCTTTGCACACTCTTGGCATTCTCTTGATGAGCTTCAAGAGGTAGTCACCTGAAATGGTTTTCACTTCACAGGTGTGCCCTGTCAGGTTTAATAAGTGGGATTTCTTGCCTTATAAATGGGGTTGGGACTATGAGTTGTGTTGGGCAGAAGTCAGGTGGATACACAGCTGATAGTCCTACTGAATAGACTGTTAGAATTTGTATTATGGCAAGAAAAAAGCAGCTAAGTAAAGAAAAATGAGTGGCCATCATTACTTTAAGAAATGAAGGTCAGTCAGTCCGAAAAATTGGGAAAAATTTGAAAGTGTCCACAAGTGCAGTTGCAAAAACCATCAAGCGCTACAAAGAAACTGGCTCACATGAGGACCGCCCCAGGAAAGCAAGACCAAGAGTCACCTCTGCTGCAGAGGATAAGTTCATCCGAGTCACCAGCCTCAGAAATCTCAGGTTAACAGCAGCTCAGATTAGAGACCAGGTCAATGCCACACAGAGTTCTAGTAGCAGACACATCTCTACAACAACTGTTAAGAGGAGACTGTGTGCAGCAGGCCTTCATGGTAAAATGCTGCTAGGAAACCACTGGTAAGGACAGGCAACAAGCAGAAGAGACTTGTTTGGGCTAAAGAACACAAGGAATGGACATTAGACCAGTGGAAATCTGTGCTTTGGTCTAATGAGTCCAAATTTGAGATCTTTGGTTCCAACCACCGTGTCTTTGTGCGACGCAGAAAAGGTGAACGGATGGACTCTACATGCCTGGTTCCCACCGTGAAGCATGGAGGAGGAGGTGTGATGGTGTGGGGGTGCTTTGCTGGTGACACTATTGGGGATTTATTCAAAATTGAAGGCATA
The DNA here is from genome assembly GCA_900303285.1 of Rhinella marina. Classification (NCBI taxonomy): domain Eukaryota; kingdom Metazoa; phylum Chordata; class Amphibia; order Anura; family Bufonidae; genus Rhinella; species Rhinella marina. The sequence goes on from ONZH01030234.1 coordinate 19,281, forward strand.
CTGAACCAGCATGGCTACCACAGCATCTTGCAGCGGCATGCTATTCCATCCGGTTTGCGTTTAGTTGGACCATCATTTATTTATCAACAGGACAAAGACCCCAAACACACCTCCAGGCTGTGTAAGGGCTATTTGACCAAGAAGGAGATTGATGGGGTGCTACGCCAGATGACCTGGCCTCCACAGTCACCAGACCTGAACCCAATCGAGATGGTTTGGGGTGAGCTGGACCGCAGAGTGAAGGCAAAAGGGCCAACAAGTGCTAAGCATCTCTGGGAACTTCTTCAAGACTGTTGGAATACCATTTCAGGTGACTACCTTTTGAAGCTCATCAAGAGAATGCCAAGAGTGTGCAAAGCAGTAATCAAAGCAAAAGGTGGCTACTTTGAAGAACCTAGAATATAAGACATATTTTCAGATTTCCTGGTTGATGATGCAGAGCAGTTCCTCCCCGCTGTGACTCGACCAAGCTAAGCAGGTGCCAAACAGCATGCCAAATTCTGCCTTTGCAGCTCAAGGAGCGTATGTTTTGCAGTGTAAGAGTGGCTGTAGTGCATGCACAGTTTCCTAGCCATTTTCAGGATGTCTAGCAGTTAGGTAGAAGACTTCAGAAACCGGTTTATAACCAGGTTAAAGATGTGCACCATGCAGAGTGCATGGCTCAGCCCTCCTTGATGCACAACCGACACAATGTTCTTCCCGTTGTCAGGAACCATGGTTTTAAGTTGGCGAGGAGCCAGGATTCCATTTCCTCTTGAAGGACACGGAGCAGTTCCTCCCCGGTGTCACTTTGTTCACCCAGGCAAACCAGGTGCAGAACAGCGTAACAATGCTGTACTATAGATAGGTGGTATGCTATAAGACCACTCTGAACTGTGCCTACAGTGGAGGCAGAGGAGGACATTGGCGCAGAAATTCCACAATTACAACTCGGAGGCAGCATTGCTATGACCTGGCCAAGTTGCTGGTGTGCCTGGGCTGGAACTACATTTACTGAATGCTGTCAAGGACATTTATCACCTTTGACATAGTTACAACTCCACACATCAGCTCTGGCATGAACTGTACCAGACACCGATAAGCTCAAGTACTGGCCCTCCTTCTGCTCAACATATGTTTGAAGGGCTGTTACAGCTTTTTTTAGAGAAGTAATGATGGCTTGGGACTCTCCACCTTGTTTGAGCACAAGCCATCAGTTCTCTGAAATGTTCACAGTCCATGATATGAAAAGGGAGGGACTGTAGTACCAGCAACTTGGCCAGGTGCTCGTTCAGCTTCTGCATCATTGGATGAGTGCACGCATACTGTTGTCTCTTTGCAATCGCCTTGGTGATGAATTGCTGGCGAAACATATGACTGCAAGCAGGAGGAGGAGTTCAAGATCAATAGAAAAAGAGAGGAATGACAGCTTCCTTCTGCTGAGGTTGAGGAACCATGATTGCTGGAGAAGGCGTGTGGGCCGACGGGAGATGTGGAGGTTGCTGTTTCAGGCTGTACCACTATATCGGTGCCATGGTTTTCCCAGGCCATCTTATGGTGAAACTCCATGTTGATGCAGGGCACCCTGACCACACTTCACCTTCTGCCCAAATATCCTGTATACTGCCATGCTAACATTCTCTTGAAAAAAAAAAATCCCACACTGTCCAGTATGGCAATTTACCCCTAACACTCTGTGCTGACTCGGGGCTGCCGTTGCCTTTATGAACCCATACACCACTAGGTGTTTCCTGGTAGGTAGGCTCCTGAGTAGCAGATGGTCTACCCTTGACATGTTTGGCTCCAGATCTCCCACTGCTTCCACTTTGCTGGCTCATTGGCATGCTGCCACCCTGCTGCTCTCTCATGGGCCTTCTGCCACCCTTACTTTATAATGATGATGCTCCCACGTGCTATCTGCTCATCCACTAATGTTTGTTCGTCACTCATGTCACCCTCAACAGTCTCATGGCCCAGTCCCTCACTGTTCGAAATACCTGCTTGACTGTCATCATTGATTGTTGCACACCTAAGGGAGGATACAGCAGACCTCTCCTCCAAGCCAGTGCTGGTCTGTAACTGCTGACTGTCCTCACTAAGCTCGTCCTTGCTGAAAAGCTGAGAAGAGCCATCTGCATGCATTACTTCCGAGCAAAAAGAGCAGCAAAAGAAAGAGTCAGTTGCAGGACAGGTGAGGGCACAGAGGTTGTTCCCTGGCCTTGGAAACTAAGTGTGGTGTCAGAGGAACCCACCAATTCCTGGCTGTGTGTATCTGTTGTCACCCAAGATGATGTTAAAGAGTGAGTACTACTGAAAATTTGAGTAGTACTACATTCGAGTACTACTGGTTTATTGGTGAAAACACGACCACTGGATGATAATGGCAGCTCTGGCCTGTTGCTGCAGCTACTGCTACCACCACCCACCACTGCTGCTACTTGAGGGCTCAGGCAATTGTCTGGCCATAATGTACAGTAACTGAATCAGTAATGTAACAGATGAAGTATGAATTGCACAGCAGATAGACTAGAAAAATGCACCTATATATTACACCGCCTATTGACAATGGGTCTGATGCACCATACATCTATGTATAACTGAACAGATTAATTATTAATTATCCTTTCTAGGGGTACCTCAGGGTCTCTTTAAACATGAGATGGCACCCAAAAACCATTCCTGCAAAATCTGCTCTACACAAACTGTATTACACTCCTTTCCTTCTATGCCCTGTCGTGTGCCCATGAAGATATTTATAACCATATATGGGGTGTTTCTGTAAACTGCAGAATCATGGTAATACATATTGAGGTTTGTTTGTTTTTTTGCTTTATTTCCTGTGGAACACCTAAAGGGTTAACAAAGTTTGTAAAATCATTTTTGAATAAATTGAGGGCTGTTATTTCTAAAATGTAGTCATTTTTGGGTGGTTTCTATTTTCAAGAAATTCAATTTTAGAAAATTGCTAATTTCAAATTTTCTGTACATTTTGGAGTGTTTTATATGTAAAGTAAAACATATCAATTCAAATTCACGACTAACATGAAGTACAGTGTGTCACAAGAAAACAATCTTAGACTCACTTGAATCAGTAATAACATTCCACAATTATTCCAGATAAAGTGACACATGTCAATTTGAAAAACGGGCCTTCAGCAGTTCATCCAAAATGGCTTTTGCTGGAAAGAATTAATAGTTTGTAAAAAAAAAAAAAAAAAAAAAAAAAAGATATTATGCTTATTCATATGCTCGTTCCTAAGAATTTACCATGGTAAGGAATGATTTGTCCTATATATCATTTCTTTCCAATTCACTTCTGGATTTTTTTGTGGAAATTTTAACATCCTTTCTTTTATCTTGCAGTTGGTAGTAATGTACAAAGGCTAGTAGTTAGTGATATTTATCACAAAGTCATTTAAAGAGAGCTGACAAATGTTGAAGAAGATGAAGTCTTTCCTGGAATTATACAAAGAAATCTAAGAATAGGGAATAATTCTTACATCACTGAAACCCTTGTCATTGTTACGGAAATATGTTTATAGAAGCAACAAAGGATTTATGTCATTACCATAAAAGAGGAATAGAAAAAGGACATATAATTATGTGCAAGTGGCATCATTGGTGGCATGATATAGTAACCTCAGCACATACACAAATGTTTAGTGATTCATCAGAGAATTTATTTCATGATTTATTCTTATACATTTTTCATTTAAGATTTCATACATTAGCTCTTATTGGTTTCAGTAGAATGAGCAGAAGTGTGTCCAATGCAAGAATCTATTAAAAATGTTTCATCCCATCATTGTCATCAATTAATCACATGAAAATGAGACTTCAAACTTATTAGTAATGTCACTAAATTCTGACACTCAGACACTGATTAAAGAATCCGTGATATGCTGCAATATCAAATATGTGTGGTGTTTTTATAACCTCTCCTTTGTTATTCCCAACATTTTCAACTCATATCCTCTGTTACAGAATCCATTTCTATCTACTTCTTTCATATGCTGCTCATCCTAAGTGTAGCTATGTCTGGCTCCCACAAATTGCTCTTTCAGAATACTGGAGAGCCATACTGGAAGATGGCAGCTAGACATAAATATAAATACGTTAGCGTCAACTTTATAACTTTTTGTGAGAACGAGAGATGAATGAATAAGTTAATATGGCCACCAGATGAACCCAAAGCTTTTCAGGTTCACTTTAGACAAATCCATTAAAACAGCATGCAGCACCATTTTACTGCATATGTCGGCAAGAAAAAGAGCAAGGGAGGAAGAAGGAGGATGCTCCTGACCCTGAATCTTGCCCATATTGGCTCACAGGCCAATACCAAAAAGAAGACAACCTTGTTATGTTTCTCAATCTAATGAGCAAATAGGAGTATGTAAAAGATTAATGAAATACTGGCCCAAACAAAATAAAGTAATTGGAGCACACGTATCAGAAAAATTCAGATTTCTGTTAATGCAAGCAAAAACAAATGGTAACTTTACGGCACCAACAATACGGGAGAAGATGAAAAAGTCATGTGATACTAATTGGTTGCAAAAACAACCATTATTCCATGTAAAAATGTGCAATCTGACATGCATTAAAAATAAAATTGCAACAAACTATAGAAATGCTTGTTAATTTAGATGGGATGAGATCTTTTAAAAGTCGAGACAGTTTAACTCCTTCCTGACATCCACCGCACATGTACAGAGCGAAGCCAGCGCCATAGTTACCGGGTGACTGCTGTTCCACAGAGCAGACACCCGTGGCTAATGTCTGCAATTGGAGGTAATGTTGACCGCAGACATTTAACCCCTCAGATGTCATGGTCAAATGTGACCACGACATCTGAGAGGCCAAAAACCCAAAAGTGCGATCAGGAATGCCTCCCCTAGGAGGAGATCAGGGAAGGTGTTCCATGTTGGTAATGAGTCAGAGCCAGCACTAGGCTTCTAAGCTCATTACTTGTATTCAGTCCAGCAGGTGTCAGCATTAGATTGTAACATAGCAATCTATGTATAGAGTAATGGAGAAAATTCCATTACTCTATGCAAATTGCACTGCATGATTGTATGTTGGGGTCCACCTGGGAACCTAAAAAAAATGAAAAAAGCTTTAAAAATATTTTTTAAAAAATATATAAATCACCCTCCCCTCTCTCCCCAAAATAAAAATACTTAATGTAAAAAATAAACATCATGTGCACTGCCATGTGCGAAAATGCCCATACTATTAAAATATAAAAAAATGTATCCCATACGGTAAATGTCGTAATGGAAAAAAAATGGTTGATTCATACCTTACCTCCCCAAAAAAATCAAAAAGTAATACACACAAAATAGTATTACCAAAAACTACCGATCATCCCACAAAAAATGAGACCTCACACATCTCCATAGACGTAACTATTAAAAAGTTATGAGGGTCAGAATATAGCAATGAGAAGAAAAAAATAATTTTTTCAAAAGTTCTTTTTTTCAGTATCAAAATGCAAGAAAAACTGTGCAAGTGTGGTATCGTCATAATTGTACTGACACTTTTACCACGCACTGACACTTTTAGTGAACGCCGTAAAAAAAAAAAACTGTAAATCTGTGGTGGAATTGCATTTTTTTCCCAATTCCACCCTCATTTCCCAGGTTTCCAGTGCATCCTATGCAATATAAATTGGTGCCATTAGAAAATAAAATTTGTTCCGTGAAAAACAAGACCCCTTACGGCTATGTGAACGTAAAAATAAAAAAGTTATGGCTCCAGGAAGGCAGGGAACAAAAAATGAAAACACAAAAACGGAACATCACTGCTTCAGGAAAGGGTTAAAGGGGTTTTCCAGGCTGCTGATATTGATGACCTATCCTCAGAATAGATCATGAATATCTGATCAGAGAGGGTCCCACATCCTGCACCACCACCCCCACTAATCAGCTGTTCCATGCAGATTCTGGTGCTGGAACTAGCACTTTGAATGAAGCAGGAAGCACAGCTCCAATGAAAGGGTAGTGTGGGGTACTGCTGCTCAGGCCTCCATTCAAGTGAATGAGAGCTAAGCTACAGTAACCCAACATAGCATCTCCACAAGCTGTGCTTCCGGTTCAGTTTAAAGTGCTAGTTCTAGCACTGAAGGCTGCAGAGAAGAGCTGGTCAATGGGGGTGTGGAGATGTGGGACCCCCATGTTAAAAATCATGCTGGTATTGTGGAAGGAACAACTGTATGTCGTTTGCAAAAAAGAGGATACAGAAAGGGGGATTTTATTAAAAATGTCCAGGGCTGTGACAGTGATATAACATTGTTATAAATACGTATATTCTATTTTTCTATATTTGTGTGGACAGTGTATTAATTGTTTTATATCCACTTTTGCAAACAAGTATCTTCCAAGGAAAGAGAACTATCTCGTTAGCGTCACTTTGTGAAAGTGTCTTTCTATGAGTTAAAGTGCAACTTTTTATCAAGCCTTGGAAAATGAGATGGGAAAATAGCTGAGCCACATATCCATCCATAAACAGATGGTTCTCTTTCCTTGGGAGATACCTCTTTGCAGGGGCGTTGCGAGGATCTCAAAAGATCCAGGGCCCAAGCCCCAATGAATATGGCCTAATTCTCTATGTCGGCCCAATCCTGCTATACAAGAGAACATACCTCACATCCAGTGCCTCCCAGGTGACGTCTTCTGTGAAGTAGATCTTCTCTGTCATCAACTTCTCCATTCGGCCCTGACATCTTCTCTCAGTCACTCCTCGACTCTGCAGAGTGTGACACACAGACATCTTATCTACCTCACATTTCTATCATCCCCCAACCTGGAGTCCCCACAGTGTTATCCTGATGCTCACTGTGCCCCCCAAAACCTCCAAATACTATCCTGGAGAAATAATAGTGCCCCCCATAGTAATAGTCCTACCAGTAGTAATTCCCCTCATTAGTAACACTGCACCCTACAGTGACCCCAGCACTGATAATGTTCCCCAAGATTGTCCCCATTAGTAAAAGAGTCCTCCAGTATTAATAATGCCCTCACAGAGCCCCCAGTAGTAATAAGGCTCCCTATTGTTCCCCCAGTGGTAATAAAGAAGGAAGAAAGAGAAAAGGGGGACATGATTGAAACCTTTAAATATGTTAAAGGACTGAATAAAGTTCAGGAGGGAACGGTTATTAATAAGAAACTGAACACAAGAACAAGGGGGCACAATCTGAGGTTAGTTGGGGGAAAAATCAAGAACAACATTAGAAAATATTATTTCACTGAAAAAGTAGTAGAAGCTTTGAACAAACTTCCAGCAGAGGTGGTTGATAAATCCACAGTAACTGAATGTAAACATGCCTGGGATAAACATGTATCTATCCTAAGATAATAAAGGATAAAGGAATAATAAAAGGGCAGACTAGATGGACCAGGTGGTCTTTTTCTGCCGTCAATCTTCTATGTTTCTATGTAAAGCTCTCTACAGACTCCTCAGTAGTAATAATGCCCCCCATAGTGCTCTTAGTGGAAATAAGGCAGATTATAAGTCTCTCCTATAAAGCCCCCAGTAGTAATAAGAACACCTAATGTCCCCTGGATTTATAATACCCCTTCAATGCCCCTAGTATTTATATCGCCCCCCCTTACTGTTATAATGCTTGCCCTGAAGTGCCCGCTGTAGTTATATTCCTCCCTTTAGTGTCCTCAGAAATTATAATTCCTCAGCCCCTCCACCATACAGTCCGATATAAATAAAGCTATTTCCCTCCCTCCGCAGTACAGTCCTGTGTAAATAACATCAAACCATCTCTCCAGCCCCCTCCAATATACAGTCCCATGTAAATAACATCATTCCCACCCATAGCCATCATCAACATACAGTTCCATGATAACATCCCTCCCTTCTGCCCTAACATACGGTCCGAGTTAAATAACCACAACTCCAAGCACTTACCTCTTCTGATGTAGCAGAGCTCACTGCAGCTTCTTCCCCACAATTTTCCTCTTCAGTTTAGAAGACAGGAGTTGAAAAGGACCTGCGATGATGTCACAGTCCTAAGGACGGCAATACAATTGCATCTGTCTAACAGGCAGGGCATTCGGGGCCTGGGAGAAAACATCAGGGGCCCAAATTCCCTTTTGGGTCAGCGTTTGGCAATGAAGAGAAGGAGGAGGAGGAGGAGGAGTAGTAGAGGAGAGGAATCGGGTACATAAGGAATCTTATTCTTTAGCTGCATTCCCCCGGAGGAGATTTGAATTCCTGTGAAATCCAGGCTTTATTAATTTTAATAAGCGCCAGCCTGTCAGAACTGTCAGTTGACAGGCGTGTACGCTTATCGGTGATGACGCCACCAGCTGCACTGAATACCCGCTCTGACAACACGCTAGCGGCAGGGCAGGCCAGCACCTCCAAGGCATACAGCGCCAGTTCAGGCCAGTAGTTGTATGGAGCAGAATGATCACGCAGGACGTTGGTATGGTCAGCTAGGTATTCCCTCACCATCTTTCTGTACAGCTCCCCCCTACTCTGCCTAGACTGGGGACAGGTGACAGTGTCTTGCTGGGATGACAAAACTGGCAAAGGCCTTGGAGAGCGTTCCCCTGCCAGTGCTGGACAAGCTGCCTGCTCGCCTCCTCTCCCCCGCTACTTGGCCCACAGAACCACGCCCTCTGCCGCTAGCAGCGTCAGATGGGAAGGATTGTTTCAGCTTGTGCACCAGGGCCTGTTGATATTGATTCACTCTCATACTCCTTTCCTCTACAGGGATGAGAGTGGAAAGGTTCTGCTTGTACCGTGGGTCTAGGAGAGTGAACACCCAGTAATCGGTGTTTGAAAAAATGCTTCTAACATGAGGGTCACGGGTTAGGCAGCCTAACATGAAGTCTGCCATGTGCGCCAGAGTCCCAACATGCAAGAATTCCATCTCCTCACTGGCCTGACTCTCCATTTCCTCCTCCTCCAACTCCTCCTCTTCAGCCCATACACGCTCAAGAGTTAAGAAGGACTGAGCATTGGTACCCTCCTGTCTCACCAACATTCTCTTCCTCTCCCTCCTCATCCCCCTCCTCCAATACGCGCTGAGAAACAGACCGGTGGGTGCTCTGGCTATCAAGCGACGTATCTTCTTCCCCCATCTCCTGTGACAAGCGCAAAGCTTCTGACTTCATGCTGAGCAGTGAGTTTTTCAACAGGCAAAGCAGAGGGATGGTGAGGCTGATAATGGCGGCATCGCCGCTGACCATCTGTGTTGACTCCTCAAAGTTACTCAACACCTGACAGATATCAGACATCCACGTCCACTCCTCATTGTAGACTTGAGGAAGCTGACTGACCTGACTACCAGTTCTGGTGGAAGTTGACATCTGGCAGTCTACAATCGCTCTGCGCTGCTGGTAAACTCTGGATAACATGTTTAATGTCGAATTCCATCTCGTGGGCAAGTTGCACAACAGTCGGTGAGCGGGCAGTTGTAGGCGCCGCTGCGCTGCCCTGAGAGTGGCAGCATCTGTGGTTGACTTGCGGAAATGCGCACAGATGCGGCGCACCTTGGTGAGCAAATCTGACAAATTGGGGTATGTCTTGAGGAACCGCTGAACTATGAGATTGAACACGTGGCCCAGGCATGGCACATGTGTCAGTCAGTTGCAGAGCCGCCACCAGGTTACGCCGGTTGTCACACACAACCATGCCTGGCTTGAGGTTCAGCGGTGCCAGCCACAGATTGGTCTGCGCCATGATGCCCTGTAACAGCTCTTGGGTGGTGTGCCTTTTGTCACCTAAGTTCAGCAGTTTGAGCACCGCCTGCTGGCGCTTACCCACGGCAGTGCTGCTGCGCCTAGAGCTACCGACTGAAGGCGCCGTGCCCACGGATGGTAATTCGGAGGAGGAGGAGGGGGTTGGAGGAAGAGGCATAGTACATCTGAGAAACCGTGACCGAGGTAGGCCCCGCAATCCTCGGTGTGGGCAGTACATGAGCGGCCCCAGGGTCAGACTCGGTCCCAGCCTCCACCAAGTTAACCCAATGTGCCGTCAGTGAGATATAGTGTCCCTGCCCGTCAGCACTTGGCTACGTGTCCGTGGTTAGGTGGACCTTATCACTAACCGCGTTGGTCAGGGAACGGATGATGTTCTCTGACACGTGCTTGTCTGTGCCGTCCCAGCCCTATCGGGAAAAATAGTGGCGGCTGGGGACCAAGTACCGAGGGACAGCCACCGCCATCAGGTTGCGGAAAGCCTCAGTCTCTACCAGTCTATAGGGCAGCATCTCCAGGCTCAACAATTTGGAGATGTGGACGTTTTGGGCTTGAGCATGTGGGTGGCTGGAATTGTATTTGTGCTTGCGCTCAAATGTCTGCTGCAAAGACAGCTGAACGCTGCGCTGGGACACATTGGTGGAGGTTGTGGAGGATCGTGGAGGTGAAGGGGTGGTTGTAGGGTGGGAGGCGCTCGTGCCCGGGTCCTGGGCGGGGGGGTTGACTCGCCAAGCCAGCATGTGACATAGGAAAAGGGGCAGTGGTGTGACCCGCAGGAGGTGAACGGCCTTGGTTCCACTGAGTCGGGTATTTAGCACTCATATGCCTGCGCATGCTGGTAGTGGTTAGGCTGGTAGTGGTGGCTCCCCTGCTGATCCTGGTGTGGCACAGGTTGCACACCGCAGTCCGTCGGTCATCCTCACTTTCTTTAAAAAACCTCCAGACTTGCGAACATCTAGGCCTCGGCACGGGAGCTTGACTCCGTTAAACAGTTGCTGATCTACCTGCTCTGGCCCTGCTTCTCCCTCTGGCCATCCCACTGCCTCTTCCAACCTATTCTGGTGCTGCACCTGTCTCCCCCTCAGAAGCACTGTCTTGAGTTGGATTACCAACCCAGCTCGGGTCAGTCACCTCATAATCCACCAGCTCTTCCTCCAATTCCTCACTCTGCTCCCCCCTCGGACTTACTGCCCTGACAACAACGTCACTGTCTGACAACCGTGTCTCATCATCATCATCCGACACCTCTTCACGCACTACTTGCACTAAGTCCACACTCTCATCACCCACAGACTGTGAAATTTCTAAATTTTGGGCATCGGGACAGAGCAACTGCTCAGGTTGCTGTTGAGTAGTGGTTTGTGTCTCTGGGTAGGGTCCTGAAAAGAGTTCCTGTGAGTATGCCTGATCTGAATCCATACTTTCCGTGGGGGGGGGGCAGGCTGGGGGGGAAGGAGGTTGAGCTGGAGGAGACAGAGGTCTACTCCCTTGGCTAGCGTGGGTGGACTGCGTGGAAGACTGGGTGGTGGATAAATTACTGGATGCATTGTCTGCTATCCATATCATCACCTGTTCGCACTGTTGTGGTTTCAATAGTGGTGTACCACGTGAACCAGTAAGTTGCAAGATGAAGCTAGGGAGCGAAACTCTGCGGCGTTCCACTGCTCCCTCATCAAAATGTACTGTCACCCTGCCCAGGACCACGGCCTCTGCCTCCTACACTACTTGAACGCCCACGCCCTTGTCCTCGACCCTTAGCCCTTGAGTTGAACATTTTGTATGTTCACTGCACTGTATGATATATAACTGAGAGAAAAAACGTAGTCTTTAGACGGCGGCTATTGTACCGCAAACCACTCAATTTTTCACTGCAATGTATGATATATAACAGAGAAAAAAACGTATATTTTCTACACTCCGGCTAGTGTGCAGCACCCGACAGAATTTTGCACTGCACTGTAAAATGTATAACTGAGAGAAAAAACGTAGTCTTTAGACGGCGGCTATTGTACCGCAAACCACTCAATTTTTCACTGCAATGTATGATATATAACTGAGAGAAAAAAACGTATATTTTCTACACTCCGGCTAGTGTGCAGCACATGACAGAATTTTGCACTGCACTGTATAATGTATAACTGAGACGAAAAACGTATATTTTCAACACTCCGGCTAGTGTGCAGCACACAACAGAATTTTGCACTGCACTGTATAATGTATAACTGAGAGGAAAAACGTATATTTTCTACACTCCGGCTAGTGTGCAGCACCCGACAGAATTTTGCACTGCACTGTAAAATGTATAACTGAGAGGAAAAACGTAGTCTTTAGACGGCGGCTATTGCACCGCAAACCACTCAATTTTTCACTGCACTATAGGATATATAAAAAAGCGTATTCCCTAGACTGACGCTCCTGTACAGCACACTACATAATTGTTCACTGGACTGAAGTGTATAGAAATGACAGAAAAACGTATTCCCTAGACTGCACTACAGATCTCAACAAGCCAAGGTACAGCAGCAGCAAAAATGAGTACTTTGGGCAATTTATTTTGGGTCTGTGTGGACCACGTGCTGTCCCTTCTGCCACCAGTCACTGTGTACAGTGTGCAGCCAAGATGGCGGTAGCTGCACTACAAGTCCCAGCCATCAGCCTGGAGGAGACCAAAAAAAAAGGTGCTTGTAGCCCTTAAAAGGGCTGTTGGTTTCTTTGTGGGTGATTCCTGCCTAACCAACATCTAAATTCAGGCCCTAACACTCTCCCTGACAGACAGCAGCTCTATCCCTAATCTCATGCAGACGACGTAGGACGCAAGCAGTGCGGGACCAGATTCTTATATTCCCAGGTCATCTGATCTGGCCAGCCAATCCCTGCTATCGACTTGTAGGGGCCCAACGTGATGCTAGGAGGTACCAAAGACTCTCCTGCATGTTTATTGGCTGAAAAAAGGTGCCTAACAGGAAGAGGAAGTTGCCATTTCCTCAAGGATCGCGATATGCTCGTCCGAGTAGCGAGCATATGCGAATACTCTAATGCTCGAACGAGCATGTTCGCTCATCTCTAGTAGGAACAGACATAGGAAAAATTATTCACATACTTTATTAATGGATGGCCAGAAATGTCCCTTAGCAGCGCTCTCTCTCAAATTATTGTTACTAAGGCACATCCATCTTCCTAACAGCACAGTGCTGTACTGACTAGGAAGACGGGCTGGGATGGGAGCTACTGGGCATCTGTGAGTACAGTACACTATAAACTAGAAATTAAATATACATTTGATTATTTGAAAGCCGAATGGTTTGTGGTAACAAATTGATTTTCCCTGAAATGGTGTTAAAATTTAAAAAAAAATCATACCTCATCCGATTAAGGTGCAACATGTGACAGCAGCTTTATTGGTGTAGTCTTTCTATATATGTTTGAACACTTGCAGCATTTGTCATGAGTAAGGATTGTTATTCCATGATCCAAAACGAGTAGACGTGTAGAGGTTTTTTTGTCTCAATGTACCTTGTTGAACACTCAAGGCTTCATTTAAGATGGCTCAAGCATTAGAATAGAAGTCAACTGTGTGCATTAGGTTGTAGTTAATGAGCTGGCCTGTCTGAGGTTTCATCATCCACCACCACCAACAATCAGCTATTTCAAGATGCTCGAACCTCTATAAAGTACAGAAAGAAAGCAGTAGGCTGTATACACTGTGCAGTTTCACTTGAATGGGAGCTGAGTTGCAGTACCCCAGCATGGCCACTACACGACGTATTGAGACGTATTGAGCCTTCTGCTTCCTGCTTTATACCTGTATAATTTTTGGCAATGGCAGCTGCCTGAAACAGGTTATGATGGGGGTGCTGGGTTTCACCCCCAAAAATCGGATATTGATGACTTATCCTATGGATAGTTCAATATCTGTAGCCCAGAAAACCACTTCAAGTTTGCTCCCCTCCCCCCTTCTGCTCCTAAGACCTATTTGAAATCACCATGAATGAAATGTCATTGCAGAAGGCAGCAAAAGGGCATCTCAGTCATGTGACATCACATTGAATGGTAAGTTCTCTTATGGGAAGAACATGTTGGGAACATATATTTACTGTTATTCAGATCCTTCAGATTCAAAAATGATCGGTTATATGCATACTAAAATATATGATTTAGCAAGGTTTGAAATGAGCACATATAATGGAAGTCATGATCAAACAAAAACTGTACAGGAACTTATTGTACACTTCTGGAAACCACACTGCAAATTCACTTTTCTCATATTTTTTAAAGATAAATACATTTTATTTGTGACCTGATTTAATACTTCTGAAAGTGACTGTAGATACATATATTGTAGAGTAGAAAAAGCAAAGTGACATCAAATGAATATATTTTCCAGAAAATATGATAGAAGCAGAGATAACAGGGCTGATAAATGGAAATACAGCCTAGATCTTGAATTCACAAAAGGACAGAAAAAGGGATTCTAAAGCTGTTATGGGCAGTGATAGAGATATGGTATCTCGCTGGAGTGCCTGCTCTTCTCTGAAATGTCAATCAATAGACATGATACACAACCTCTATGCACTGGGCCCAAAATGAAATATTCCCCACTGGGAGCCTGCAAAGTCTAAGGCTTTAGGAAATAACCCAGGAAGTATTTCTATTAAAGCTTTTCTGTCACACGTTACAAATATATTGTCATTATCATAAAACCAATCACAGAGTAAAAACTAGGGTCAGTGCAGATGACCTGGAGTGTCATTACTATTCACTATAAAGAACATTTTATCAGTTTCCATGTCCTTTAATATTCACATTAATCGAATGTTTTAAATGTCTGTATTTAAAGTAATTAAAGAGATTTTCCAATAAAACATCGTGTCTGTCTCCATTAATGCTTGTGTTGACCAGTGATTATATCAATTAGGATTTATGTAGTTTTATTATACTGTCATAATAACATATTGTTACTATTTTTGTGCTTCCAGTTAGTGAAGTCATTATTATTCAGACCTGTTGGTTGTCAAGGACAGAGCTCCCTAACAACCACTTTTCTTTAAGATTCTATCCTTATTCACAGGCTATAATAAAGCTTAGTTAACCACTTCAGATCTGGGCCATTTACCCCCTTCCTGACCAGGCCAAATTTTGCAAATCTGACATGTGTCACTTCATGTGGTAATAACTTTGGAACGCTTTTACTTATCCAAACGATTCTGAGATTGTTTTCTCGTAACACATTGTACTTCAAGTTAATGGTAAATTTGAGTCGATAAGTTTTAATTTTATTTATTAAAAAATCCAAAAGTTAACGTTTTCTAAATTTGAATATCTCTGCTTTTAAGACAGATAGTTATACCCCAAAAAATACATTTTAATTTACATTCCCCATATGTCTACTTTACGTTTGCATCATTTTGGTAGTGTCATTTTATTTTTTTAGGACAGTAGAAGGTTTAGAATTTTATACGCAATTTTTGCAAATTTGCAAAATCAACTTTTTAAAGGACCAGTTCAGTTCTGAAGTCACTTTATGGGGCTTACATAATAGAAACCACTCATAAATTACCCCATTTTAGAAAATACACTCCTCAAACTATTCAAAACTGGTTTTAGAAATGCTGTTAACCCTTTAAGTATTCCACAGGAATTAAAGCAAAATAGATGTGAAATTTCAAAATTTCACTTTTTTTCAGATTTTCCATTTTAATCATTTTTTCCTGTAACACATCAAGGGTTAACAACAAAACAAAACTCAATATTTATTACCCCGATTCTGCAGTTTGCAGAAACACCCCACATGTGGCCATAAACTGTTATATGGGGATACGCCAGGGCTCAGAAGGGGAGGAGCAGCATCTGCATTTTCTAACATGGAATTTTCTGTCATGGTTTTTGGGAGAGATAACTTTTTAATTTTTTTGTGAACTGAGCTGCGTGAGGGCTTATTTTTTGGAGGACAAGCTCTGCTTTTTATTGGCACCATTTTGGGGTACATCCGGCTTTCTGATCACTTTTTAATCTAATTTTTGGGAGGTTAACAAAAAAAAAAGCAGTTTAGGGGCATTTTTCTATTTTTTTTTTTACACAGTTCACTTGATGGGGTAGATCATGTGATATTTTTATAGAGCCGGTCGTTGCGGACGCGGTGATACCAAATATGTCTATTTTATTTATTTATTTTTATTTGTAACATTTTTTTAATTACATATTTGGGGGGAAATTATTTTTTTTATGTGATTTTTTTTATAATACTCTTTTTTTTTTAAATTGTTTTATTTTTTATTTTACACTTTGTGTCCCCCATAAGGTCATACAAGACTTCGGGGGGACATTTAACTTCACTTACACTTCACTGTACAGCCTCAGTGCAAGGCTGATCGGGAACGGTCCCTGCCTTCTCTTTGGGGTACCCTGCTGTCACTGACAGCAGGTACCCCACTGTGCAGCTGCATGATTAGCGTGCAGCTGCTATCTCTGAATGGACGTTCAGAAACACCAGCCACCATCTTGATTGAAGATCTTGGTCGAAATCCCG
Organism: Rhinella marina; assembly: GCA_900303285.1. Classification (NCBI taxonomy): domain Eukaryota; kingdom Metazoa; phylum Chordata; class Amphibia; order Anura; family Bufonidae; genus Rhinella; species Rhinella marina. The sequence continues at coordinate 35,505 of ONZH01030234.1, forward strand.
TGCGTGGTGACGTATGACGTGTGTGTGTGTGTATGTCCGCTAAAGGAATCCGCACCGCTGCTACAATCACAAAATTTGGCACACATGTACATCAGGTGTTTCCTTGAAGGCTTTAGAACAGTTTTCAACTCTCCAGGACGTACCGTTCCTGAGATATTCCCAAAAAATGCATTAGCCAATAGTAGCCTGGTCACATGACCCTTATCAGCCAATAGAAGCTCACAGGCACACATCAGGTTTCTATGACAACCTAGCCAGTTCACTGCTTTAGGTCTGCATTAAAGAGGCAGAGCACTGTGGATGACAATGGTAAATGGGTATTCCCGGTTACCATAACTATAACTTATGCTTTAGACTAACTCATCATCAATCATTACCTCATATAATGTAAATTTTACATATTTACTGTTCAGTAGTAATAAAAGAGGTTTTCTTCCACTGCTACCCACCTTCCTCCTACATCAGGCATCGACCTGTAATTCCGGCCACCGTCAAAAGAAGGACTTAAAAGCACCACCCCCAGATCCCACTAAGTCACGCCCCTGACTCAGTCAGGCCACGCCCCTTCCATGCTGCATTTGACCGGGATTAAAAATATTGGTAAAAATCACCTTCTGTCAGCTGCAGGGGTGGGGGGAGGGTGACTTTCTCCCTGTAGCTCATTGCTCAGACTGCACAGTGCTGCTGCTGAGAGTGCTGCTGCTGTGTCCATCCAGGCCCTGCGCATGACAGAGGACAGGGAGTCTGAAAGCCAGACCGTCCAGCCTAAAACAAGACCTCTGGCCACCCTAGGGGCAGGCTGATGTTAGGGTGGCCAGATGTCCGGCTTTAGGCTGGACAGTCCAGTTTTCTGGCTACCTGTTCTCCGTCCGACGCAGTGCCTGGACAGACACAGGGATGTCCACCCTTTCAGTAGCTCACACTCAGACAGCTTCTCCTCCATGTCTTCACGGAGCCAGGGGGGGCGTGGCCTCATGTTTAGTGATGTGTCTTCATGGGAACTGGGGGACGCTGTTTCACGTTTGGGGGAATGGCCGGTGAGGTCTGGCTTTCTGGGGTGAAGACCACTCTAGCTGCTCTGGAGGTCACAGTTAAAGGGGTGGGCAGCTGTAGAGGTCACTGTTAAAGGGGCAGGCTGCTGTAGAGGTCACTGTTGAAGGGGCGGGCTGCTGTAGAGGTCACTGTTAAAGGGGCGGGCTGCTGTAGAGGTCACTGTTTAAGGGGCGGGCAGCTGTAGAGGTCACTTTTAAAGGGGCAGGCAGCTGTAGAGGTCACTGTTAAAGGGGCGGGCCGCTGTAGAGGTCACTATTAAAGGGGCTGGCCACTGTAGAGGTCACTGTTAAAGGGGCGGGCGCTGTAGAGGTCACTGTTAAAGGGGCAGGCACTGTAGAGGGCACTCTCGATATCTTTTAACGACACACACACACACAAACAGTAAAGGAAATAAATTAAATATACCCGGGCGAAGCCAGGTCCTTCAGCTAGTCTAATATATAAAGCTGAGTGTATGTGTGTGTATGTCCGCTAAAGGAATCCGCACTGTCGCAGCTACAATCAAGAAATTTGGCACACAGGTACATCAGGTGTCCGGGAAGGTTTTAGAATGGGTCTCAGCTCTCCAGGACGTACCGTTCCTGAGATATTCCAAAAAAAATGCATTAGCCAATAGAAGCCTGGTCACATGACCCTTATCAGCCAATAGAAGCTCATAGGTAGTTAGTCTCCACACACACCAGGTTCTCATAACAACCTAGCCAGTTCACTGCTGTAGGTCTGCTTTAAAGGGGCTGAGCGCTGTAGATGACACTGTCAAAAGGAATATTCCCGTTACCATAAATATAACTTATGTTTTAGACTAACTCATCATCAATCATTACCTCATATAATGTAAATTACCTCATATAATGTAAATTTCACATATTTACCGTTCAGTAGTAATAAAAGATGTTTTCTTCAGCTGCTACCCACTGTGTTTTCTCCTAAATTACTATGGCATCGACCTATAATTCAGGCCTCCCTCAAAAGAAGGACTTAAAAGCCAAACCCCCAGGTCCCACTAAGTCACGCCCCCGACTCAGTCAGGCCGCGCTCTTTCCACGCCACATCTGACCATGATTGAAAAAATGAAGGTAAAAATCAACATCTGTCAGCTGCAGGAGAGGGAGGGAGGGTGTTCTCCCTGCAGCTCATGCTCAGACTGCACAGTGCTGCTGTCTGAGAGTGAACTGTTCAAAAGGACATCCTGGTGTCCATCCAGGCCCTGCGCATGACAGAGGACAGGGAGTCTGAAAGCCAGACTGTCCAGCCTCCCCCCAACATGAAGCCGTGCCCCAGGTCCCCATGAAGCCACACCCCTAAATATGAAGCCACGCCCTCGGTCGTCATGAAGCCACATCACTAAACATGAGGCCATGCCCCCTGGCTATGTGAAGACACAGAGGAGAAGCTGTCTGAGCGTGAGCTACTGAAAGGGTGGACATCCATGTGTCTGTCCAGGCACTGTGCCGGACGGTAGACAGGGAGTCTGAAAGCCAGACTGTCCAGCATAAAACCGGACTTCTAGCCACCCTAGGGGCATGCTGATGTTAGGGTGGCCAGATATCCGTCTTTAGGCTGGACAGTCCGGTTTTCTGGCTCCCTGTGGCTTAATGGGGACTGGGGGCGCTGCTTCGCGTTTGGGGGAATGGCCGGTCAGGTCCGGCTTTCTGGGGTGAAGACAGCAGCCACCTTAGCTGCTGTGGAGGTCACAGTTAAAGGGGAGGGCGCTGTGGATGTTTTTGTTAAGGGGCGGGCTGCTGTGGAGGTCACTGTTAAAGGGGCGGGCACTGTAGAGGTCGCTCTCGATATCTTTTAACGACACACACACAAAAATTAAATGTAATAGATTGAATATACCCGGGCGAAGCCGGGTACTTCAGCTAGTTGATAACATATGGCTAAACCTTTACGCTGATGTTAAAATGAGACCTTCGCCAATATATTCTTATATCAAGAAAATACCGGAGCCCGAGCAGCCCGTCAAGGTATCTCAAAGTGGCACAGGACTTAACGCTAACCTACCTATGCCGTATGGGCAATTACGGAAGGAGCATACTGGCCGACACAGAGCGACCAACTCTTAGTTACCTCCAGCGTGAGATCACACATACAATGGGAGGAGGGAGGAGACTGTGAGTCCCACCTGCCAATGACACATGTGACTCAGGCTGCACAGGAGCACCAGAATGTTACCATAAGATCTAAGTCAAGGCACATTCAAACCTGGAGTTGCCACATCTCCAGGTGTAAATGTACAAACACAATCGTGGAAAAAAAAAGTGGTCATAAATGGCAGAAAAATGCTTAAAACCCCATATGCTGTTGCACATATCCAATCGGGAGAGCAAATCCTGCTCATGTGATCCGTTGCGAACAGCAATCCCCAGCAAAATTGCATACAATGGAGGATGCCTACAGCGGACCACATGTACCACAAAAATATCGTACACAGGATAGCCAAATGTGCGGATGTGACAAACTATATAAACAAGCAAATGTCCATAATAGAAATAAAACTCACCCAACAGTACATACCCCAAGGCCTCTCAGCTATAAAAGCTTATTCTATCTGTTTTGCTCTGTTAAAGGGGTATTCCCATCACCCACTTTAGCATTATCTTCAACTGCGTTTCTGCTCCTGCTTTCACTGCTGTGCTTGTTATGTGGGCAGAGCTATGTTATCACATAATAATATGCAGAGCTCTGGATGCGTGTTCCGATGCTGCCATACAGTACAGTGTGCAGGGACTAAACAGGGAGAAACTGAATGATGTGCTGAGTATATATAGTATATAGACAGTACTCATACCTTACACTTCTGAACCACAGGGGATCTTTCACATCCGTATAACACTTTCTGAGCTCTCATTCTCCCCAGCAAGCTTGGCTTGCTGCCTAACACTGCTCGCTCACTTTCAGGTACATAACCCAGCAGCTGTACATATATCACTAATAGTATGTCGGCTGCCTGTTGAGCACTGAAGTAGAAATCCAGCGCAGATAGCTGGATGTCAAAGGCTCCCTTTCCCCGGCTGTAGCCCGCTCCTTTTATCAGCTTCCCCTCCTCTCCTCCGCTGCTCCGTGCACACTGAAATCTGTTTATATACAGTTGTGATAACATCAAATCACACTTACGGCCCTGACAAGGGCTCTGCTGTTCTTATTTCTTTCACCTAACTTCCAAGCAGAGGTAAAAAAAAAACTGCTGCTGAACACGTCCCAGAGCCGTCCTACTGAAGTAGATGCAGAGAGGTAGCCGGGAACTACTGCGCATGATCAAACCAGGCACGCTCCTGAGAATCTAGCCAGGTTTATCACTAATGCGCAAGCTTGGCTATCACTGCAGGATGGCACAGGTGGCCGTATCCCATGGAAACCAATCATAAACAACCCAGGGAACAAAGGAGGAAATAATAAAATGGTGCAAAAAAGAAAACTAAAGGTATTTGCAGATTTCATCAGCTTTACCTAAGGGACAATGTGAGATATGATTGTTAAGATGGGAATACCCCTTTAAAGGGTTTTTGTTCTGAAAGAGCTAATTGCAGATTTGATGCTGGCTCATATATTCTCCTAGTTATCTTAAGTATATTAAGTATGATAAGTATGTTTAAAGGGCTGATCAATGACTGAATGCCCCCAACCCCCCCCCCCCCTTCCCACTGTTCCCCTGGATAAAATAAGTAGCCTTCATCGAACAAATGGCCAAAAGTGTAGCTGCTGGGACAGCAAGCAGAGCAGCTACTGTTAGGCTCAATAAACAATAATTATAGGACCTGATTTATCATGCTTTTACTCCAGAATTCTGGCTACTAAAAGTCATAAATGGAGATTTGACAACATTTTGGGCTAACTTTTGCAAATTTTTGCATTCTACACCACAAGTGGACGTGGTTAGCTATGTTAATGAGTTTCACTCCAGATTTACCACTGACGTCACAATCTCACTTCAGTAAGGGTGGAGTAGGAAAACTGGCGTAGATTTTCTAGACAAAACTGTTAGGTTTAAGGATAGACAAATTTATCAAACATGTGACATTTGATAAATGTGGCATAAAGTATGCCAACGCAGACTCAAGCAAAACTGACTTCAAATTTTATCCTCATGATAAGTTCCTCCCAACCTAATATGTGACATGTATAATAATTGTGTATCCTTATGTGGCAGCGAGACTATAGGGGCCTCTCAGAAATCAGACTTGGGTGCAACTGCTACAACTGAACCCTATAGCTAATCTCCCTATAGTGTTACTGATCGTGGAAAAGGGGATAGATCTTGGTGGAACAGAGAGAAAATTAATATATACTAGAAAGATGATAGAGGCAGCGGCTAATGAATGTAGAGCACAGGTAAGTAACGTGTTGGTGGCCCGCTGCCTTTCTCTTCCCAGCAGGTCCAGCCATCGGGTTCGTCCTGTCCCTCCAAAAGGGCTGTAGCCTACTTGCTAACAAGGCCTCTCCTCCTCTGCCCATAGGTCTCACACACGCCCTCCAGGTCTTAAAGGGCCAGCATACATGTCCTAATTCTCACCAATCACTTGCAACACTGGTGTACTTTTTGGATCTTCCACTGTGGGAAGGTGCCTGAGCAATAGGTTTCCTAGCATGCTATAATCCTGCTTAGGTGCGCTGTTTTTGTTTGTCCGTGTACCAACTTTTTCCCCATTTCCTGGGTTGTTACTCTTCTCTGCCTGACCTCCATATTGACCCTTTGCTGCCAACTTTGAACTTGGACTGTTTTTCTATATTGTATGTGCTTTGCCTGCCCTGACCTTGGACTGACCTCTCAGTGCTATGCGCTGGTGTCTCTGGTCCCAGTGGGTTAGCTGTCAATCTGTCAATACAGAGACTACTCCACAAGGTAGCAGACTGGTGGTTCCCCTGAAGGGAAGTGCAAATCCCTGTGCAGCAGCTAAAGGGTGAAAACCAAGGGACTTGAAAAATAACACCCTTAGGAGTAGCCCTAAGTTAAATCTATTGGTTGACACAGAGATTCCACACTCACTGCCCTAACATAAAGGAATGGAATAAGCAGAGCAGAAAGCCATAATACTCAAAATCTTTTAATTTCTTATATTCATTGGCTAATTTTGGTGTCGTGTCAGAGAAATATAAGGATACCATTACAATTTTTGCTATAGGGTCTTACATCTACTTAAACAGTAATATCAAGACTATTGTAGAGCATGCCTGAAAACTGATCATGAGTGATAACGATTAGATAACAGTTGTCAGCTGTTATATACTGTATATAGCTATTCAATGTAGCCAGTCTAATGCTTAATGGATTTGTAGTTTTTGCTTCATCGGCGGTAGGCAAACATTTTCAGAGGGAATCGGCAGGGGATTTTTTGTCCCCAGGCCAGAAGGTCTTTCTCTATGAGTACTGAATTTTTTTAAAGTATCGTAGAAGGTGACACACAATAATACAAACAAAACTTTATTATTATGGACTGTAAGAACCAACATGCTGAGAGAAATCCACTATTCTGGTCATTAACTGCTCGAAACTGCATTTTTTTCTTCTGAAAAATAAAATCATTTTGCTTAACAATTCTCTTCACACCAGTACATAATCTTGTTCCCCTGTGGTTAAAAGTGAAGCAGAACGCATTTTTATTTCTGATTTGAAAGCATAACATATAGAAAGGTTCTTTGTGAACAAGCTAATTATTTTACCTTTAATTTATTTAATTAGTAACATAGTAACACAGTTTATAAGGCCGTTTATTGTATAGTTTATTGTATTTTTATTGTAATTAATGCACAGGGGATATCATGCAAACTGCTATTTTACACAGCCTAGATAAAAGTTTTATTCTTCTGTGGATTGTCCAGCAATGCAATCAAAATAACATTCCCCAAAAACAGTTATGCTACCCTGCTTCTTTTGTAGCTGGTGACCAAAAGGGGTTATCCAAATCTGTAACTCCTAACCTAACCCCCTTGTAACTCCGGAAGGCCCAAGACTGCTCTCTTTCTCAACCACAACTTCTAAGTGCTCTATGCTGGACCAATTTTCTCGAGAACTCAGAGGCATACCACACTTCATCACACCATTAAAGTGACCTAAACTTCCTGTCTAGCACCACATCTATAGAGGAAAAATGTCACAGTTGTCATGAAAATGTTGCAGTTGTCATGACTTGTGACTTTTTTACGCCACAAAACTGACATATCTGATTTCATAAATAACCCCCTATGTAACATAGTAACATGGTTTATAAGGCCAAAAAAAGACATCTGTCCATCCAGTTCGGCCTGTTTTCCTATAAGTTGATCCAGAGAAAGGCAAAAAAAAACCTGTGAGGTAGAAGCCAATTTTCCCCACTTTAGGGGAAAAAAATTCCTTCCCAACTCCCAATCAGGCAATCAGAATTGCTCCCTGGATCAACAAATTCTCTCTAGTAACTATAACCTGTAATATTTTTACACTCCAGAAATACATCCATGCCTCTCTTGAACTATTTTAGTGAACTTACCATCACCACCTCCTCAGGCAGAGAGTTCCATAGTCTTGATGCACTTACCATAAAGAATTCTCTTCTATGTTTGTGTACAAACCTTCTTTCCTTCAGAAGCAGAGGATGTCTCCTCGTCACAGTCGCAGTCCTTGGGATAAAAAGATCATGGGAGAGATCTCTGTACGGACCCCTGATATATTTATACATAGTTATTAGATCTCCCCTCAGTCGTCTTTTTTCTAAAGTGAATAACCCTAATTTTGATAATCTTTCGGGGTACTGTAGTCCACCCATTCCAGTTATTACTTTAGTTGCCCTCCTCTGAACCCTCTCCAGCTCTGCTATGTCTGCCTTGTTCACAGGAGCCCAGAACTGTACACAGTACTCCATATGTGGTCTGACTAGTGATTTGTAAAGTGGCAGGACTATGTTTTCATCACGGGCATCTATGCCTCTTTTGATGCAACCCATTATCTTATTGGCCTTGGAAGCAGCTTTCTTACACTGGTTTCTACAGCTTAGTTTGCTGTTCACTAAAATTCCTAGGTCCTTTTCCATGTCAGTGTTACCTAGTGTTTTACCATTTAGTATGTACTGCTTACTTGCATTAATCCTACGTGCATAACCTTACATTTTCTTAGTGTTAAACCTCATCTTCTCTGCCCAAGCCTCCAATCTATCCTGATCCATCTGTAGCAGTATACTGTCCTCTTCCGGGTTAATTACTTTACATAGTTTAGCATCATCTGCAAAAATTGATATTTTACTGTGCAAGCCTTCTACAAGATCATTAATAAATATATTGAAGAGAATAGGGCCGAACACTGACCCCTGTGATACCCCACTAGTTACAGTGACCCAATCTGACTATGTACCGTTACTAACCACCCTCTGTTTTATCACTGAGCCAGTTACTTACCCACATACAGACATTTTCTCCCAGGCCAAGCACTCTCATTTTTTATACTAACCTTTTATGCGGTACCGTGTCAAATGCTTTGGAGAAGTCCAGATATACGACATCCATTGTTTCACCGCGGTCCAGTCTAGAACTTACCTCCTCATAGAAGCTGATTAAATTGGTTTGACAGGACCGATCCCTCATGAAGCCATGCTGATATGGCGTGATTTGCTTATTTTGATTGAGGTACTCCAAGATAGCATCTCTTCAAACAAATCTTCAAACAGTTTCCACACGACGGATGTTAAACTTACCAGCCTATAGTTTCCAGTCTCTGTTTTTGGACCCTTTTTAAATATTGGCACCACATTAGCTATGCGCCAATCCTGTGGAACACTCCCTGTCAATATAGAGTCCATAAATATCAGCAATAAGAGTCTTGCTATGACATTACTTAATTCTCTTAGGATACGAGGGTGTATGCCATCCGGTCCTGGCAATTTGTCTATTATAATCTTTTTAAGACGCCGCTGTACTTCTTCCTGGGTCAGACAGGGCAATTTTAATGGGGAATTTACTTTTAAATTCTGCATTTCATATGACAATTTATTTTCCTCAGTGAATACAGTGGAGAAAAAAATATTTAGTAGCTTTGCTTTCTCCTCATCGCTCTCTGCAACTCCTCCCTCATTACTCTGTAAAGGGCCAACACCTTAGATTTATACTTTTTACTATTTATATAATTGAAGAACATTTTAGGCTTAGTTTTACGCTCTTTGGCAATTAATCTCTCAGTCTCTAGTTTGGCTACTTTTATTTGTCTTTTACATATTCTATTTTTTTCTTATAGTTTTTCAATGCTTCCTCGCCACCCTCCTGTTTTAGTGATTTAAATGCTTTCTTTTTGTCTTTTATTGCTTTTTTTACAGTTATATTTATCCACATTGGTTTTTTCTTGTTTCTTAACATTTTATTCCCATAAGGTATGTACCTCTCACAATTAGATATTAGGATTAGAGATGAGCGAGCATACTCGTCCGAGCTTGGTGCTCGTTCGAGTATTAGGGTACTCGTAAGTGCTCGCTGCTCGGACGAGTATCTCGCCATGCTCGAGGAAATGGCAACTTCCGCATCGTGCTTTTTTGGCGCCTATAAACTCAGGCAATCACAAGCCATGAGACTCTGCGGTACACCCAGCATCACGTGGGGCCCTTACATGTCGATAGCAGGGGTTGGCTGGCCTGATCAGGTGACCCTGGAATATACTAGTGACTGGCCGCGGTGCTCGGCTCAGATGCCGTCTGGATGTCGTTAGGGATAGAGCTGCTGCGTTTCAGGGAGAGTGTTAGGGCCTGCATTTAGTTCTCTGTTAGGCAGGAATCACCCACAAAGAACCCAACAGCCCTTCTAAGGGCTACAAGACATTTTTTTTGTCTCCTGGCTTGGCTGGCTGGCACTAGTAGTGCAGCTATCGCCATATATAACCCCCTTTTTTTTTTATGTTATATCTCAGTGATACAAATCCATTGCACACAGCAGTGTGGAACCATTCTGTGTGTCACAGTTCAGCTGTCTACTCACTCCAATCCGTATTTTCTGTCCAGGTGACACTTTCTTTACGTCACTTAATACAGCCAAGTCTTTTGCTGCCTGTAACGTATATAGCTTGATCCCAAAAATCTCTGTGCGACATTTGTCTGGGTCGCAGTCTAAATAGCCACCGTCAGTAGGGTGTCAGTTAGCTCTACGATAGTTTCTGCACGTCAAGTTCCAAAAAAAACAAAACTCAAAAAAAAAAATTAAAAAAAATAGTTTTTTTGTTGTTTTAGCTCAGTGAAACAAATCCATTTCACACAGCAGTGTGGAACCATTCTGTGTGTCACAGTTCAGCTGTCCACTCACTCCAATCCGTATTTTCTGTCCAGGTGACACTTTCTGTACGTCACTTAATTAAACCAGACTGAACAAGTTTGTGGGTTTCAGTACACCAGGCCCATTTATTTTTTATATAATACACTTATATACAGAAAATGTTGAACCCCAGGGCTAAGAGTCGAGGACGAGGGCGTGGGCATTCAATTACTGCAGGGGGCAGAGGTCCTGGGCAGGGTGAGACAGTACCTGCTGATGAGGGAGCAGGGGAACGCCGCAGAGCTACACTCCCTAGCTTCATGTCTGAACTTACAGGGACACGTGGTAGAGGACTGTTGAAACCACAACAGTGCGAACAGCTGATGTCGTGGATTGCGGACAATGCTTCAAGTAATTTGTCCACCAGTCAGTCTTCCACGCAGTCCACCAATGTTACCCAAGGGAGCACTCCTCTGGCTCCTCCACCTCAACCTCCTTCCCCCCCAGTCTGCCCCCTCCCAGGAAAATTTGGAATGCGATCCGGCATACTCTGAGGAACTGTTTTCTGGACCCTTCCCAGAGTCACAAACCACTTCTCAGGTTGCTGCTGAACTCGTTCCCGATGCCCAAGTTTTCCAACTGTCGCAGTCTGTGGGTGATGATGATGATGATGACAATGTTGAGTTAGTGGAAGAAGTTTGTAAAGAGGTGTCGGACGATGAGGAGACACGGTTGTCAGACAGTGGTGAAGTTGTTGTCAGGGCAGGAAGTCCGAGGGGGGGAGCAGACTGAGGAATCGGAGGATGACGAGGTGACTGACCCAAGCTGGGTTGATATGCCGAGTGAAGACAGTGCTTCTGAGGCGGAGGCGAGTGCTGCACCAGAACAGGTTGTAAGAGGCAGTGGTGTGGCCAGAGGGAGAAGCAGGGCCAGAGCTGGTGCATCAGCAGCAACTGTTTCACGTAGTGAAGCTCCCATGGCGAGGCCTAGATGTTCGCAAATCTGGAGGTTCTTTAAAGAAAGTGAGGATGACCGACGGACTGTGGTGTGCAACCTGTGCCACACCAGGATCAGCAGGGGTGCCACCACTACTAGCCTAACCACCACCAGCATGCGCAGGCATATGAGTGCTAAACACCCCACTCAATGGAACCAAGGCCATTCACCACCTCCTGTGGGTAACACCACTGCTCCTTCCCCTGTGTCACTCGCTGCCTCTGCTAGTCAACCCCCTGCGTCACTCGCTGCCCCTGCTAGTCAACCCCCTGCCCAGGACCCCGGCACGAGCGCCTCTCGCCGGAAAACCACACCTTCGCCTCCACCATCTTCTACAGTGTCCACCAATGTGTCCCAGCGCAGTGTTCAGCTGTCTTTACAGCAGACGCTGGAGCGCAAGAGGAAATACAGTTCCACCCACCCACATGCCCAAGCCCTCAATGTCCACATCTCCAAATTGCTTAGCCTGGAGATGCTGCCCTATAGGCTGGTAGAGACCGAGGCCTTTTGCAATCTCATGGCGGTGGCTGCACCTCGGTATTCGGTCCCCAGCCGCCACTATTTTTCCCGATGTGCCGTCCCAGCCCTACACCAGCACGTGTCACAGAACATCATCTGTGCCCTGACCAACGCTGTTTCTGAGAAGGTCCACCTAACCACGGACACGTGGACAAGTGCTGCCCGGCAGGGACACTATATCTCACTGACGGCACATTGGGTTAACTTGGTGGAGGCTGGGACCGAGAATGACCCTGTGGACGCTCATGTACTGCCCACACCGAGGATTGCGGGGCCTACCTCGGTCACGGTCTCTCAGACGTACTATGCCTCCTCCTCCTCCACCGAATTACCATCCGTGGGCACGGCGCCTTCAGTCGGTAGCTCTAGGCGCAGCAGCAGTGCCGTGGGTAAGCGCCAGCAGGCGGTGCTCAAACTGCTGAGCTTAGGTGACAAAAGGCACACCGCCCAAGAGCTGTTACAGGGCATCACGGCGCAGACCGATGTGTGGCTGGCACCGCTGAACCTCAAGCCAGGCATGGTTGTGTGTGACAACGGGCGTAACCTGGTGGCGGCTCTGCAACTCGGCAGACTGACACATGTGCCATGCCTGGCCCACGTGTTCAATCTCATAGTTCAGCGGTTCCTCAAGACATACCCCAATCTGTCTGATTTGCTCACCAAGGTGCGCCGCATCTGTGCGCATTTCCGCAAGTCGACCACAGATGCTGCCACTCTCAGGGCAGCGCAGTGCCGCCTACAACTGCCCGCTCACCGACTGTTGTGCGACGTGCCCACGAGATGGAATTCCACATTAAACATGTTATCCAGAGTTTACCAGCAGCGCAGAGCGATTGTAGACTGCCAGATGTCAACTTCCACCAGAACTGGTAGTCAGGTCAGTCAGATTCCTCAAGTCTACAATGAGGAGTGGACGTGGATGTCTGATATCTGCCAGGTGTTGAGCAACTTTGAGGAGTCAACACAGATGGTCAGCGGCGATGCCGCCATTATCAGCCTCACCATCCCGCTGCTTTGCCTGTTGAAAAACTCACTGCTCAGCATGAAGTCGGATGCTTTGCGCTTGTCACAAGAGACGGTGGAGGAAGATACGTCGCTTGATAGCCAGAGCACCCTCCGGTCTGTTTCTCAGCGCGTATCGGAGGAGGGGGATAAGGATGAGGAGGAAATGGAGAGTCAGGCCAGTGAGGAGAGGGAATTCTTGCATGTTGGGACTCTGGCGCACATGGCAGACTTCATGTTAGGCTGCCTATCCCGTGACCCTCGCGTTAGAAGAATTTTTTCAAACACCGATTACTGGGTGTTCACTCTCCTGGACCCACGGTACAAGCAGAACCTTTCCACTCTCATCCGTGCAGAGGAAAGGAGTATGAGAGTGAATAGATATCAACAGGTCCTGGTGCACAAGCTGAAACAATTCTTTCCATCTGACGCCGCTAGCGGCAGAGGGCATGGTTCTGTGGGCCAAGTAGCGGGGAAGAGGAGCCGAGCAGGCAGCTTGTCCAGCACTGGCAGGGAAACGCTCTCCAAGGCCTTTGCCACTTTTATGTCACCCCAGCAAGACACTGTCACCTGTCCCCCAGTCTAGGCAGAGTAGGAGGGAGCTGTACAGAAAGATGGTGAGGGAGTACCTAGCTGACCATACCAATGTCCGTAGCGATCACTCTGCTCCATACAACTACTGGGTTTCAAAGCTGGACACGTGGCCTGAACTGGTGCTGTACGCCTTGGAGGTGCTGGCCTGCCCTGCCGCTAGCGTGCTGTCAGAGCGGGTATTCAGAGAGGGTGGCGTCATCACCGATAAGCGTACACGCCTGTCAACTGACAGCGCTGACAGGCTGACGCTTATTAAAATGAACAAAGCCTGGATGTCACCGGAATTCAAATCTCCTCCGGGGGAAAGCAGCTAAAGATTAACATTACTTATGTATCCGATTCCTCTTCTCTACTCCTCCTCCTCCTCCTCCATGTCGTCTTTGCCTAACGCTGACCAAAAAAAACGCCATTTTTTAGAGGTCCAACTGGCACTCTTTTACCTCAATTTTTCAGGAGGGCCCCCTACAGGCCCTCTCTTCAAACAATTTTTCCAGAGGTCCACCTACAGGCCCTCTCTGTAAACAATTTTTCCAGAGGTCCACCTACAGGCCCTCTCTCCAAACAATTTTTCCGGAGGTCCACCTACAGGCCCTCTCTCCAAACAATTTTTCCGGAGGTCCACCTACAGGCCCTCTCTCCAAACAATTTTTCCGGAGGTCCACCTACAGGCCCTCTCTCCAGTTCCAGTTTCCAGTTTTATTTGCGCAAACTGCGTAAATTTTTTTTTTGGGATAGGTGTGAAAAGTAATATTACCTGCGTATCTATATTGCCCAACATTGGATACGGTAGCAAAAAGAAGACCAAACACATGCTGCCCACAGGGTTCCGCAAATTCCTGGTCCACAATGTCAAGGAGCTCGAGGTTTTGTTGATGAGCAACAAGTCCTTCTGTGCAGAAATCGCCCACAACGTCTCCTCAAAGAACCTAAAGACCATTGTGGAGAGAGCGGCACAGCTCGCCATCAAAGTGACGAACCCCAACGCCAGACTGCGCAGTGAAGAGAACGAATAAATATCTCTGTGGTTATTTGTGCTAAATAAAAGTTAAATAAACACAAAAAAAAAAAAATATATGGATCTGTTCCTGTGCCTGATCCACCCAAGTTGAATCTGTCCCATCATGAGAAAGTCCCCCCAAGGAGTCCCCACTGTAACTTGCTTCCCATACAACTACCTCACCTCCCGACACCTGTGTCTCGCCATTGTCCACCACCTCCTCAGACAACACTGGTAAATCCCCACTGTCAGCACACTGAGACTGCAAAAGGTCTTGCGAATTGGGGCAGAGAATGTTCTGGTGTAGCACATCAGAGAAGGGGTGACTATGGGGTTCCAGGGAGTACGTGACCACATGCAATCTCCATCCAAAAAGTCATACTGAGGCTCACCACCATGCTTTACACTGCAATCCTATTACTGAGGCTCACCACCATGATTTACACTGCAATCTTATTTAAAGACAGACAATCAGGGGTTAACCGCCAGGTTGTCAGGCAGCATTTTTAAGTGGGTCACCATTACCGTGTCCCTGAAAATTGCCTTGGGGTCATCGCCAGACTATTTTTTATGAAAGGCCATGGGGTTCTATACACACAGTGCTGACGGAAGCCCATCAGCCTTTCTAAACACAATTGAATCTGTCCCATCATGAGAAAGTCCCCCCAAGGAGTCCCCACTGTAACTTGCTTCACTTTCAACTACCTCACCCCCCGACACCTGTGTCTCGCCATTGTCCACCACCTCAGACAACACTGGTAAATCCCCACTCTCAGCACACGGAGACTGCAAAAGGTCTTGCGAATTGGGGCAGAGAATGTTCTGGGGTAGCACATCAGAGAAGGGGTGACTATGGGGTTCCAGGGAGTACGTGACCACATGCAGTCTCCATCTAAAAAGTCATGCCACACTTGATCGAGCTCATAATTGAGAATTGTACCGGTTGATGCTAAATTTTTAAGTTGGGGTCCTGCGTCGTCATTCTAACTACATCCGGGTGTTGTCACCACCACACACGCTAGCCCAGGTGGCACTCCTCTGGCTCTTCCAGCTCAACCTCCTTCCCCCCAGCCTGCCCCCCCACCTACAGGCCCTCTCTCCAAACAATTTACGTCTTTTTCCTATCTTTCTCTCTCTCCAAACTATTTTTCCGGATAGCTGCCATATACGGTATTAAACTGAGTAGTATACATAGAACACATACCACACTTGATCTATACCAGGGGTGCACAACCTGCGGCCCGGGGGCCACATGCGGCCCTTGATACCATTCTGTGTGGCCCCGTCCATCTGGTAACAGACATGTATGTCCATGTTTTTTGGCTGCTCACATGCATTTTTCATGTATTTCTCCTATTGGATGGGACTCCTGGAACTGTAACTAGACATTAATGGTATACACTGTGTTCAATCTGCCATAAATACAGTATTTCAGTTGTTAATACCCCAAGTCTGCCTAATCTAATAGTTTCCGTGTAATTGCTCCATACTGCATGTCTTTTTCTTCTCTTTCTCGCTCTCCAAACTATTTTTCCGGATAGGTGCCGTATACGGTATTAAACTCAGAAGAATACATACCGAACCGGTTGACGCTACAGTTTTTCCAAATCCATCCGGGTGTTGTCACCACCACACACGCTAGCCCAGGGGGCACTCCTCTGGCTCTTCCAGCTCAACCTCCTTCCCCCCAGCCTGCCCCCCACCTACAGGCCCTTTCTCCAAACAATTTACCCGGATAGGGGACGTATTAGATATTATACTGATTTTTGTTTGTTCCTCTTTTAATTGCCTCCTGACCTGTGATAGGCTGAGCATGGACACGTCCCCTTAGCTGCAGTAGAAAAGATACTCCCCTGGCCAGAGCAAGCTCTTTTTCCTTTTCCGTGTTCGAAAAATCCATGAAATATATGGTCCCAAGATAGGGGACGTATACGATTTTAAACTGAGAAGAATCGATACCACACATGCCCCATTAGGAGAATTTGGGGTAATGGTGGGATTAGGCAGCCTCAGAGGCATCCATGCATGCTGCCCCTGCTGTTTCCTGTCCATTTCCGTGGTGTTTCCATCATTTTCTGAGGTTTCCAGGTTTTCACCCAGCCTTCCCTAGGCAGAGCCTTGGTCCCCTGCAAAAATGCTCGAGTCTCCCATTGACTTCAATGGGGTTCGTTATTCGAAACGAGCACCCGAGCATCGGGAAAAGTTTGACTCGAATAACGAGCACCCGAGCATTTTAGTGCTCGCTCATCTCTAATTAGGATGCTTTTAAAAATATCCCATTTTGTGGCTGTATTTTTATTTTTAGGTCTTTGTCCCATTTAGTTAGGCCTATGGCCTCTCTTAGTTGGCTAAATTTTGCTTTTTTCGTCTCCGTGACATAAAAATCCTTATTGTAGGAAGCAGCCTCACTTTTTCGTCTGAATCAAAATTCCCCAGTGGCCCTGAAAAGTCATGCATGACACTCTACGTTCCCTTAGGACTGTGTCCAATCGTTTTTTAAGCTATTTAATGCCAAGACTACATTACAAATGTCTAAATGCCAGTAACACATATAGCTATGGGTGAAGGGATATTAGACGGTGGTAATAAATAACAGCCTTTGTTTTTTGGCACCATTATATATATATATATATATATATATATATATATATATATATATATGCAATAGATATATTGCAAAACCATGAGTTAAAGCACTTCCATGCTGCCTGCTTCAAAAGGTAGCGGCATGCTATCAGCTCCAGGATTAATATTATTGAAAAAGTTTTTATTGTAAATGATGTGATGAAGATTGATGACTCACAAATTAATGTAAGAACTGGAACTGTGTAGCTATAGCAGCACTCACAGCAATTACTGCCTGTGCCTGCCTAACACACTGACACTAAGTCTAACGCCTATCTATTTATAAAATCCATAAGTCTATCAGTTTATAGTAAATCTAACCATCTATTCTCTTCTACTCACTATGAAACACGCTCACTGACATTAATCCACTATCTGTATTCTCTTATTTACTATCACTCATTCTGTGTGACATCTTCTCCCTCTCCTGTCTGTAGCCCCATAAACCAGCAATATTTCCTGGTTGGGATGTGACTGAAAACCTATAGTCTCTCACGGTTGGCTGTGCTAGAGACAAGGCTACCTATGAGGCATTATAGGGAACCACGATGGACCTCCGCCCAAGGTCAAGCAATCGTTCTCAGTCTACTGATCTGTAAAATGGCGGGATGAATCCCAAGAGTTTAAGATTCGTTAAAATCTGAAACTTTTAAGAAATTGTAATGAATTTGATTCATGCTGAATCAATTTGCTTGTAATATAATTAACTAAAATAAACATGAAGTCAGTAGAAGTGATAGGTCCTCCTTAAAGAATTCCGGAACTGAAGTTCTTGGAAGGCAGACTTGATTCCCAATCTACTCTATTAAAGGCTCACAGAGCCATCTTTAAGGGACATTGCATTGCTCTTGATTCCCAATTAAAGAAATATATTTTAAACTTAAGAGGCTCATCATAACCCAAATTATTGCAAACCTAGAATCAAAAATGTCCCAACATCCTTCAATATCGAACATCCGGGTTCTGATTGAAGCAAGAACGCATGGCAGAGATTTAGCAATAAAAGGGGTTGAAAGATAAGCACTCTATACTCATCCTAAAATCTAATTATGAAAGATACAAAAAGGTTAAGGAACAAGAAAAAACAAATGTGGATAAATAGAACTGTAAAGAAAACAATAAATGACTAAAAGAAAGCATTTAAATCACTAAAACAGGAGGGTGGCGAGGAAGCATTGAAAAACTATAGGGAAAAAAATAGAATATGTAAAAGACAAACAAAAGCAGCCAAACTAGAGATCGAGAGATTAATTGCTAAAGAGAATAAAACTAACCCTAAAATGTTATTCAATCATATAAATAGTAAAAAGTATAAATCTGAAGGTATCGGCCCTTTACAGAGTAATGAGGGGGGAGTTGCAGCAAAGCTGCTAAATATTTTTTTCTCCACTGTATTCACTGAGGAAAATAAACAGCGGCGTCTTAAAAAGATTAAAATTGACAAACCACCAGGACCGGATGGCATACACCCTCGTATCCTAAGAGAGTTAAGTAAGGTCATAGCCAGACCCTTATAGCTAATAGAGATGGGTCGTTGATCCAGGGAATTATTCTGATTGCCTGATTGGATTCAGGAAGGAATTTCCCCCCCTAAAGTGAGGAAAATTGGCTTCTACCTCACAGGGGTTTTTTGCCTTCCTCAGGATCACCTTGCAGGATAACAGGCCAAACTAGATGGACAGATGTCTTTTTTTGGCCTTATAAATAGAGATGAGCGAACATGCTCGTCCGAGCTTGGTGCTCGTTCGAGCATTAGGGTACTCGTAACTGCTCGATGCTCGGACGAGTATCTTGCCATGCTCGAGGAAATGGCAACTTCCGCATCGTGCTTTTTTGGCGCCTAAAAACACAGCCAATCACAAGCCAGGAGACTCTGCGTACCACCCAGCATCACGTGGGGCCCTTACATGTCGATAGCAGGGGTTGGCTGGCCTGATCAGGTGACCCTGGAATATACTACCGACTGGCCGCGGTGCTCGTCTCAGATGCCGTCTGGATATCGTAAGGGATAGAGCTGCTGCCTTTCAGGGACAGTGTTAGGGCCTGAATTTAGTTCTCAGTTAGGCAGGGATCACCCACAAAGAACCCAACAGCCCTTCTAAGGGCTAGAAGACATTTTATTTTATTTTTTTTTTGTCACTTGGCTTGCTGGCACTAGTAGTGCAGCTATCGCCATATCTAACCCTGTTTTTTTTTTTTGTTCTATCTCAGTGATACAAATCCATTGCACACAGCACTGTGGAACCATTCTGTGTTGTCACAGTTCAGCACTGACTCACTCCAATCCATATATACTGTCCAGGTGACACTTTCTGTACGTCACACAATACAACCAAGTCATTTGCTACCAATATCATCTACCGCTTGATCCAGAAAATTCTCTGTGTTACATTTGTCTGGGTCAAAAACTAAATAGCCACCGTTAACAGGGTGTCAGTCAGTTCTACCATATTTCCTGCACGTCACGTTCCCAAAAAAACAAAATATAAAAAAAAAAAATTATTATTTCAGTTGTTTTAGCTCAGTGATACAAATCCATTTTACTCAGCTTTGTGTAACCTGTGTGTCACAGTTCAGCACATTCGCTCCCATCTGTATATACTGTCCAGGTGACACTTTCTGTACGTCACACAATACAACCAAGTCATTTGCTACCAATATCATCTACCGCTTGATCCAGAAAATTCTCTGTGTGACATTTGTCTGGGTCACAGACTAAATAGCCAGCGTTAACAGGGTGTCAGTCAGTTCTACCATATTTCCTGCACGTCACGTTCCCAAAAAAACAAAATATAAAAAAAAAAATATTTTTTCAGTTGTTATAGCTCAGTGATACAAATCCATTTTACTCAGCTTTGTGTAACCTTTCTGTGTGTCACAGTACAGCACATTCGCTCCCATCCGTATATACTGTCCAGGTGACACTTTCTGTACGTCACACAATACAACCAAGTCATTTGCTACCAATATCATCTACCGCTTGATCCAGAAAACTCTCTGTGCGACATTTCTCTGGGTCGCAGACTAAATAGCCACCGTTAACAGGGTGTCAGTAAGTCCTACCATAGTTCCTGCACGTTACATTCCCAAAAAAACAAAATTGTAAAAAAAATATAAAAAAACAAATATAAAAAAAAAATTTTTTCAGTTGTTTTAGCTCAGTGATACAAATCCATTTTACTCAGCTGCGTGTAACCTTTCTGTGTGACGCAGTTCAGCATACTCACTCCAAACGGTATATACTGTCCAGGTGACACTGTCTGTACGTCACACAATACAACCAAGTCATTTGCTACCAATATCATCTACCGCTTGATCCAGAAAACTCTGTGCGACATTTCTCTGGGTCGCAGACTAAATAGCCACCGTTAACAGGGTGTCAGTCAGTTCTACCATATTTCCTGCACGTCACGTTCCCAAAAAAACAAAATATAAAAAAAAAAATTATTATTTCAGTTGTTTTAGCTCAGTGATACAAATCCATTTTACTCAGCTGCGTGTAACCTTTCTGTGTGTCACAGTTCAGCACATTCGCTCCCATCCGTATATACTGTCCAGGTGACACTTTCTGTACGTCACTTAATTCTACCAGACTGAACAAGTTTGTGGGTTTCAGTACACCAGGCCCGTTTAATTTTTTTTTTTATATCATACACTTATATACAAACAATGTTGAACCCCAGGGCTAAGGGTCGAGGACGAGGGCGTGGGCGTGGGCATTCAATTACTGCAGGGGGCAGAAGCCGTGGTCCTGGGCAGGGTGAGACAGTACCTGCTGATGAGGGAGCTGTGGAACGCCGCAGAGTTACACTCCCTAGCTTCATGTCTCAACTTACAGGGACACGTGGTAGAGGACTGTTGAAACCACAACAGTGCGAACAGCTGATCTCGTGGATTGCGGACAATGCTTCAAGTAATTTGTCCACCAGTCAGTCTTCCACGCAGTCCACCCACGTTACCCAAGGGAGCACTCCTCTGGCTCCTCCACCTCAACCTCCTTCCCCCCAGTCTGCCCCCTCCCAGGAAAATTTGAAATGTGATCCGGCATACTCTCAGGAACTGTTTTCTGGACCCTTCCCAGAGTCACAAACCACTTCTCAGGTTGCTGCTGACCTCGTTCCCGATGCCCAAGTTTTCCAACTGTCGCAGTCTGTGGGTGATGATGATGACAATGTTGAGTTAGTGGAAGAAGTTTGTAAAGAGGTGTCAGACGATGAGGAGACACGGTTGTCAGACAGTGGTGAAGTTTTTGTTAGGGGAGGAATTCCGAGGGGGGAGCAGACTGAGGAATCGGAGGATGACGAGGTGACTGACCCAAGCTGGGTTGATATGCCGAGTGAAGACAGTGCTTCTGAGGCGGAGGCGAGTGCTGCACCAGAACAGGTTGTAAGAGGCAGTGGTGTGGCCAGAGGGAGAAGCAGGGCCAGAGCTGGTGCATCAGCAGCAACTGTTTCACGTAGTGAAGCTCCCGTGGCGAGGCCTAGATGTTCGCAAGTCTGGAGGTTCTTTAAAGAAAGTGAGGATGACCGACGGACTGTGGTGTGCAACCTGTGCCACACCAGGATCAGCAGGGGTGCCACCACTACTAGCCTAACCACCACCAGCATGCGCAGGCATATGAGTGCTAAACACCCCACTCAATGGAACCAAGGCCGTTCACCACCTCCTGCGGGTCACACCACTGCTCCTTCCCCTGTGTCACTCGCTGCCTCTGCTAGTCAATCCCCTGCGTCACTCGCTGCCTCTGCTAGTCAACCCCCTGCCCAGGACCCCGGCACGAGCGCCTCCCGCCGGAAAACCACACCTTCGCCTCAACGATCCTCCACAGTGTCCACCAACGTGTCCCAGCGCAGCGTTCAGCTGTCTTTACAGCAGACGCTGGAGCGCAAGAGGAAATACAGTTCCACCCACCCACATGCCCAAGCCCTCAACGTCCACATCTCCAAATTGCTTAGCCTGGAGATGCTGCCCTATAGGCTGGTAGAGACCGAGGCCTTTCGCAATCTCATGGCGGTGGCTGCCCCTCGGTATTCCGTCCCCAGCCGCCACTATTTTTCCCGATGTGCCGTCCCAGCCCTACACCAGCACGTGTCGGAGAGCATCATCCGTGCCCTGACCAACGCTGTTTCTGAGAAGGTCCACCTAACCACAGACACGTGGACAAGTGCTGCCGGGCAGGGACACTATATCTCACTGACGGCACATTGGGTTAACTTGGTGGAGGCTGGGACCGAGAATGACCCTGGGGCCGCTCATGTACTGCCCACACCGAGGATTGCGGGGCCTACCTCGGTCACGGTCTCTCAGACGTACTATACCTCCTCCTCCTCCGACCCCTCCTCCTCCACCGAATTACCATCCGTGGGCACGGCGCTTTCAGTCGGTAGCTCTAGGCGCAGCAGCAGTGCCGTGGGTAAGCGCCAGCAGGCGGTGCTCAAACTGCTGAGCTTAGGTGACAAAAGGCACACCGCCCAAGAGCTGTTACAGGGCATCACGGCGCAGACCGATGTGTGGCTGGCACCGCTGAACCTCAAGCCAGGCATGGTTGTGTGTGACAACGGGCGTAACCTGGTGGCGGCTCGGCAACTCGGCAGACTGACACATGTGCCATGCCTGGCCCACGTGTTCAATCTAATAGTTCAGCGGTTCCTCAAGACATACCCCAATCTGTCTGATTTGCTCACCAAGGTGCGCCGCATCTGTGCGCATTTCCGCAAGTCGAGCACAGATGCTGCCACTCTCAGGGCAGCACTGCGCCGCCTACAACTGCCCGCTCACCGACTGTTGTGCGACGTGCCCACGAGATGGAATTCCACATTAAACATGTTATCCAGAGTTTACCAGCAGCGCAGAGCTATTGTAGACTGCCAGATGTCATCTTCCACCAGAACTGGTAGTCAGGTCAGTCAGATTCCTCAAGTCTACAATGAGGAGTGGACGTGGATGTCTGATATCTGCCAGGTGTTGAGCAACTTTGAGGAGTCAACACAGATGGTCAGCGGCGATGCCGCCATTATCAGCCTCACCATCCCGCTGCTTTGCCTGTTGAAAAACTCACTGCTCAGCATCAAGTCGGATGCTTTGTGCTTGTCACAAGAGACGGTGGAGGAAGATACGTCGCTTGATAGCCAGAGCACCCTCCGGTCTGTTTCTCAGCGCCTATCGGAGGAGGGGGATGAGGATGAGGAGGAAGAGGAAGAGAATGTCGGCGAGACAGTAGAGGGTACCAGTGCTCAGTCCTTAACTCTTGAGCGTGTATGGGCTGAAGAGGAGGACTTGGAGGAGGAGGAGGAGGAGGAGGAAATGGAGAGTCAGGTCAGTGAGGAGAGGGAATTCTTGCTTGTTGGGACTCTGGCGCACATGGTAGACTTCATGTTAGGCTGCCTATCCCGTGACCCTCGCATTAGAAGAATTTTTTCCAACACCGATTACTGGGTGTTCACTCTCCTGGACCCACGGTACAAGCAGAACCTTTCCACTCTCATCCCTGCAGAGGAAAGGAGTATGAGAGTGAATAGGTATCAACAGGCCCTGGTGCACAAGCTGAAACAATTCTTCCCATCTGACGCCGCTTGCGGCAGAGGGCATGGTTCTGTGGGCCAAGTAGCGGGGGAGAGGAGGCGAGCAGGCAGCTTGTCCAGCACTGGCAGGGGAACGCTCTCCAAGGCCTTTGCCAGTTTTATGTCACCCCAGCAAGACACTGTCACCTGTCCCCAGTCTAGGCAGAGTAGGGGGGAGCTGTACAGAAAGATGGTGAGAGAGTACCTAGCTGATCATACCAACGTCCGTAGCGATCACTGTGCTCCATACAACTACTGGGTTTCAAAGCTGGACACATGGCCTGAACTGGCGCTGTACGCCTTGGAGGTGCTGGCCTGCCCTGCCGCTAGCGTGCTGTCAGAGCGGGTATTCAGTGCAGCTGGTGGCGTCAACACCGATAAGCGTACACGCCTGTCAACTGACAGGCTGACGCTTATTAAAATGAACAAAGCCTGGATTTCACCGGAATTCAAATCTCCTCCGGGGGAAAGCAGCTAAAGATTTAAATAACTTATGTATCCGATTCCTCTTCTCTACTCCTCTTCTCTACTCCTCCATATCGTCTTTGCCTAACGCTGACCCAAAAAACGCCATTTTTTAGAGGTCCAACTGGCACTCTTTTAGCACAATTTTTCAGGAGGGCCCCCTACAGGCCCTCTCTTCAAACAATTTTTCAGGAGGGCCCCCTACAGGCCCTCTATTCAAACAATTTTTCAAGAGGTCCACCTACAGGCCCTCTATTCAAACAATTTTTCCAGAGGTCCACCTACAGGCCCTCTCTTCAAACAATTTTTCAGGAGGGCCCCCTACAGGCCCTCTATTCAAACAATTTTTCAAGAGTTCCACCTACAGGCCCTCTATTCAAACAATTTTTCCAGAGGTCCACCTACAGGCCCTCTCTTCAAACAATTTTTCAGGAGGGCCCCCTACAGGCCCTCTATTCAAACAATTTTTCCAGAGGTCCACCTACAGGCCCTCTCTTCAAACAATTTTTCAGGAGGGCCCCCTACAGGCCCTCTATTCAAACAATTTTTCCAGAGGTCCACCTATAGGCCCTCTGTCCAAACAATTTTAACGGAGGTCCACCTACAGGCCCTCTCTCCAAACAATTGTTCCGGAGGTCCACCTACAGGCCCTCTCTCCAAACAATTTTTCCGGAGGTCCACCTATAGGCCCTCTCTCCAAACAATTGACATCTTTTTCCTATCTTTCTCTCTCTCCAAACTATTTTTCCGGATAGCTGCCATATACGGTATTAAACTGAGAAGAATACAGAGAACACATGCTACACTTGATCAAGTTCTTAATTTACGACTGTACCGGTTGATGCAACAGTTTTCAAAAATCCATTCTGGCTGTTGTCACCACCACACACGCTAGCCCAGGGGGCACTCCTCTGGCTCTTCCAGCGAAACCTCCTTCCCCCAGCCTGCCCCCCACCTACAGGCCCTCTCTCCAAACAATTGACGTCTTTTTCCTATCTTTCTCTCTCTCCAAACTATTTTACCGGATAGCTGCCATATGCGGTATTAAACTGAGAAGAATACAGAGAACACATGCTACACTTGATCAAGTTCATAATTTACGACTGTACCGGTTGATGCAACAGTTTTCAAAAATCCATTCTGGCTGTTGTCACCACCACACACGCTAGCCCAGGGGGCACTCCTCTGGCTCTTCCAGCGAAACCTCCTTCCCCCCAGCCTGCCCCCCACCTACAGGCCCTCTCTCCAAACAATTGACGTCTTTTTCCTATCTTTCTCTCTCTCCAAACTATTTTTCCGGATAGCTGCCATATACGGTATTAAACTGAGAAGAATACAGAGAACACATGCTACACTTGATCAAGTTCATAATTTACGACTGTACCGGTTGATGCAACAGTTTTCAAAAATCCATTCTGGCTGTTGTCACCACCACACACACTAGCCCAGGGGGCACTCCTCTGGCTCTTCCAGCGAAACCTCCTTCCCCCCAGCCTGCCCCCCCCCCCCACCTACAGGCCCACTCTACAAACAATTTAGCCGGATAGGGGACGTATCAGAAGTTGTACTCATGTTTTTTTTTGTTCTTCTTTTATCTGCCTCCTGACCTGTGATAGGCAGAGCATGGACACGTCCCCTTAGCTGCAGTGGTAAAAACACTCCCCTGGCCAGAGCAAGCTCTTTTTCCGTTTTCCGTGTTCGAAAAATCCATTAAATATAGGGTCCCAAGATGGATGGGACGTATACGGTATTAAACTGAGAAGAATCCATACCATACGGGTTAAAGCAACAGTTTTTCCAAATCCAATCCGGCTGTTGTCACCACCACACACGCTAGCCCAGGGGGCACTCCTCTGGCTCTTCCAGCGAAACCTCCTTGCCCCATCCTGCCCCCCCACCTACAGGCCCACTCTACAAACAATTTAGCTGGATAGGGGACGTATCAGAAGTTGCACTCATGTTTGTTTTTGTTCTTCTTTTATCTGCCTCCTGACCTGTGATAGGCAGAGCATGGACACGTCCCCTTAGCTGCAGCGTTTTCCGTGTTTGAAAAATCCATTAAATATAGGGTCCCAAGATAGGGGACGTATACGGTATTAAACTGAGAAGAATCGATACCATACGGGTTAAAGCAACAGTTTTCCCAAATCCAGTCCGGCTGTTGTCACCACCACACACGCTAGACGGGGGCACTCCTCTGGCTCTTCCAGCAAAACCTCCTTCCCCCCCACCCTTTCTTGGTCTGGGTGAGCACAATTGCCATGAGGGTAACCACCAGGCTGTTGCCTGAGAATTTGGGGTAATGGTGGGATTAAGCAGCCTCAGAGGCATCCATGCATGCTGCCCCTGCTGTTTCCTGTCCATTTCCGTGGTGTTTCCATCATTTTCTGAGGTTTCCAGGTTTTCACCCACCCTTCCCTAGGCAGAGCCTTGGTCCCCCGCAAAAATGCTCGAGTCTCCCATTGACTTCAATGGGGTTCGTTATTCGAAACGAGCACTCGAGCATCGGGAAAAGTTCGACTCGAATAACGAGCACCCGAGCATTTTAGTGCTCGCTCATCTCTACTTATAAACTATGTTACTATGTTACATTGAACAGCATTATTACAAAAAAAAAAACAGTTTAAAATGTGTGTATAAGAAACTATAGAACTTACCTAGCTTGGTTCTAGAAAACCTTCAAGAACAAATTTGAGGACTGCCTCATGTCAGTGACAGAGGCGTTGCTAGGGTCTCAAAAGATCCGGGGCCCAAGCCCCAATGAATATGGCCCAATTCTCTATGTCTACCCTCGCCCCAATCCTACTATACAGCAGCACATACCTCACATCCAGGGCCTCCCGGGTGACTTCTCCTCTGATGTAGATCTTCTCTGTCATCTTCTCCACTTGGTCCAGACAACTTCTCTCAGCCGCTCCTCATCTCTGCAGAGTGTGACACACGGACATCTTAGCTTCCTCACATTTCTATCATCATCCCCAAACCTGGAGTCCCCACAGTCTTATGCTTCTGCTCACTGTGCCCCCAAAACCTCCAGATACTATCCTGGAGAAATAATACTGCCCCATAGTAATAGTCCTACCAGTAGTAATTCCATCATTAGTAACACTGCACCCTACAGTGACCCCAGCACTGATAATGCTCCCCAAGATTGTCCCCATTACTAGAAGAGTCCTCCAGTAGTAATAATGCCATCACAGAGCCTCCAGTAGTAATAAGGCCCCCTATTGTTCCCCCATTGGTAATCAAGCTCTCTACAGACCCTTCAGTAGTAATAAGGGCCCCCATAGTGCTCTTAGTAGAAATAAGGCGGATCTATAAGACACTCCTATAGAGCCCCCAGTAGTAATAAGAACGCCTAATGTCCCCTGGTATTATAATACCCCTACAGTGCCTCCAGTATTTATATCGCTCCCCCTACTGTTATAATGCTGAAGTGCCCACTGTAGTTATATTCCTCCTTTTAGTGTCCTCAGAAATTATAATTCCTCAGCCCCTCCACCATACAGTCCCATGTAAATAAAGCTATTTCCCTCCTGTGTAAACAAAATCACACCATCTCTCCAGCCCCCTCCAAATACAGTCCCATGTAAATAACATAATTCCCATATCTGTCATCAACATACAGTCCTATGTAAATATCACTCCCTCCGACAGCCGCCTTTAACATACAGTCCCATGTAAATAACATCACTTCCTTCCCACATCCACCTCCAACATGCAGTCCCATAAAAAAATAACATCACCCCACAGCCCCATGTAAATAACATAAACCTGCCCTCAGCCACATCCAACATGCAGTCCCATGTAAATAACATCACTCCACGCCACAGTCCAATGTAAATAAGGCTACTTTCACACTAGCGTTTTTGCTGGATCCGTCATGGATCAGGAAAAAACGCTTCCATCATGATAATACAACTGTCTGCATCAGTTCTGAACGGATCCGGCTGTATTATCTTTTAAATAGCCAGTTTGGATCAGTTTCTTCATGTGGACACCAAAAACACAACAAGCAGCATTTTAGTGTCCACCTCTAAAACGGAATGGACACTGAACTGAAGCAAAACTGATGCATTCTGAACGGATCCTTTTCCATTCATAATGCATTATGGAAAAACTGATCAGTTTAGGACCGTTTGTGAGAGTCTGTGATGGATCTCACAAACGGATCCTTACAACGCAAGTGTGAAAGTAGCCTAAGGCTAGTTTCACACCTGCGGCAGGGGACTCCGGCAGGCTGTTCCGGTGGGTGAACAGCCCGACAGATCCGTGCTGCAGCAGGTGCACGTGTGGGGCCAGAACTACGCTCCTGCCCCATTCACTGTAATGGGGCGGGCCACAGATCCAGCCACAGCATGGCAAACCCTGCTGAGAGGCGGGCAGAACAAAAGTACAATATGCTGTACTTTTGTTCTGGCCGCCTTGCGGCAGGAGTTGCCATGCTGTGGCCGGATCCATGGCCCGCCCCGATTACAGTGAATGGGGCAGGAGCGTAGTTCTGGCCCCACACGTGCACCAGCGGCAGCATGGATCCTAACAGCCTGCCGGAGTCCCATGCCACAGGTGTAAAAGTACCCTAACAGAACCCTGCCCAAGTCACCTCCAACACACAGTCCCATGATAACATCCCTCCCTTCTGCCCTAACATAGAGACCCAGTTAAATAACCACAACTCCCAGCATCCCTCTGCTTCTCCCTTTACTTACCTCTTCTGATGTAGCAGTGCTCACTGCAGCTTCTTCCCCACAATTCTCCTCTTCAGTTTAGAAGACAGGGGAAAGGACCTGTGATGATGTCACAGTCATGTGACCAGTGCAGGATTGGACGGCACTGATCACATGACCTGTGATGTCATCATAGGCCCTACATATCTTGCAGTCTATTGTATTTGTCTAACAGGCAGGACATTCGGGGCCTGGGAGAAAACATCAGGGGCCCAGGCCCCAAATGTTTTAGCCTAGCAACGCCCCTGGTCAGTGACCTTGTTACGTCTGCAGTCTGTGCCCACCGCTCCCTGCTGCTCCCTCTGGCTGCTGACGTTGCTTCACTTACCCTGTCATCCAGCAGCCTGGTTCCTGATGTCCTTTCCAAGCTGTTGCCTCCATGCTCCTGCCTGACTGTCCCTTATGGCGCGCATGCACTCACCTGTGGTCTTCTAAAGGGCCAGTTCATGCACTCCTAAATTCTTACCCAGCCAATAGTTGAGGGTCCCTGGGTATTTAAGGCACCCTCTCCAGCAGGAGGGTGTCAGAACTTTATGTTCCCTGGTGACCACCAAAGGTGTTTAATGCTATTACGATTTACCTGTGTTTAACCTGCGTTATCTCCTGCCTGTATTTCTGTGTGTTTCAAGTGTCTGGCTTCCTGCCTGTGTGCCCCTGCATTTTTAAGTCCAAGTTCAGTTTAGTTCATGTTTAAGTTAACACCGGTCTTTCTACTCTGTCTGTGCTTTTGTCATGCACCCTGCCTACCTGCCTCATGTTTGCTTCATCACTACTCATCACAGTCCTTCCTGCATGAACTGTGAACTGCAGGGTTGCCAACCAGAATTTTTCATTTTTCTGGACAATTTATCCCAAAATTACGGACAGCCAACACTTTTTACGGACATATTGAAAAACCATAATGAATGATAAAGATGATAAGCAATACAGGGCTACAGTTCAATATACTAACGATAATTCATTACCAGCTCTTACTGTGAGCTCTAAAATGATGATAATTACCACCAAAATAATCTACTCAAGAACCACTAGCCTAAAAAAAAAAATCATGGACACAGCTATTTTTTTTCACGGACACAGGAAAAAAAGTCACCTATTTTTACGGACTGTCCAGAAATTTCTAGACGGTTGGCAACCCTGGTGAACTGTCTGGATCTCTCAAAACCAGCATTCTACACTGTGTGCAGAATTATTAGGCAAATGAGTATTTTGATCACATCATCCTTTTTATACATGTTGTCCTACTCCATGCTGTATAGGCTTGAAAGCCAACTACCAATTAAGTAAATCGGGTGATGTGCATCTCTGTAATGAGGAGGGGTGTGGTCTAGTGACATCAACACCCTATATAAGGTGTGCTTAATTATTAGGCAATGTCCTTTCCTTTGGCAAAATGGGTCAGAAGAGAGATCTGACGGACTCTGAAAAGTCAAAAATTGTGAGATGTCTTGCAGAGGGATGCAGCAGTCTTGAAATTGCCAAACTTTTGAAGCGTGATCACCGAACAATCAAGCGTTTCATGGCAAATAGCAACAGGGTCGCAAGAAGCGTGTTGAAAAAAAAAGGCGCAAAATAGCTGCCCATGAATTGAGGAAAATAAAGCGTGAAGCTGCCAAGATGCCATTTGCCACCAGTTTGCCATATTTCAGAGCTGCAACGTTACTGGAGTATCAAAAAGCACAAGGTGTGCGATACTCAGGGACATGGCCAAGGTAAGGAAGGCTGAAAAACGATCGTATCGTTCAAGAAAAACATGATATCCATGCAGGACAATGCTCCATCACATGCATCCAAATACTCCACAGCGTGGCTGGCCAGTAAAGGTCTAAAAGAAGAAAAAATAATGACATGGCCCCCTTGTTCACCTGATCTGAACCCCATAGAGAACCTGTGGTCCCTCATAAAATGTGAGATCTACAGGGAGGGAAAACAGTACACCTCTCGGAACAGTGTCTGGGAGGCTGTGGTGGCTACTGCACGCAATGTTGATCGTAAACAGATCAAGCAACTGACAGAATCTATGGATGGAAGGCTTTTGAGTGTCATCGTAAAGAAAGGTGGCTATATTGGTCACTGATTTTTTTGTTTTTGAATGTCAGAAATGTTTATTTCTAAATTTTGTGTTGTTATATTGGTTTACCTGGTGAAAATAAACAAGTGAGATGGGTATATATTTGGTTTTTATTAAGTTGCCTAATAATTCTGCACAGTAATAGTTACCTGCACAAACAGATATCCTCCTAAGATAGCCAAATCTAAAAAAAAAACGACTCCAACTTCCAAAAATATTAAGCTTTGATATTTATGAGTCTTTTGGGTTGATTGAGAACATAGTTGTTGTTTAATAATAAAAAGAATCCTCTCAAATACAACTTGCCTAATAATTCTGCACACAGTGTAGTCTTGGTGACTGTTTACTATGACTGCATTTTTTGGTATGTTTTCTGTACACTGAGCTTCTGGCATTTGCACAAGAGTCTCTCACCCCAGTGGGTCAGCTGCCAACTATACCAGGATTACCCCAGGAAGTAGCGGTCCAGTTGCTTTCCTGCAGCAATGTCGAGATCCCTGTGTAAGGGTTAAAGGGTGAATACCAAGGGAGCACCGAATAATGCCCTTAGGTTTTAGCCCAAAGCCAAGCAAGTTAGTTGGCACAGTAGGTTTATACTCACTGATTCGTAGCATACCTGTTCTTTCACCGGAAGCCCTGTCCTTTTTAAATAACCAGTGCCAGATTCTAGATATTGTTCTAAGTGTATCAAATGGCAAATCACCTGTTCCAGATGGATTAACATTCTCATACAGGGTGAGCACAAAAACACTCCTTGATTTTAGGTAGTTATAAAATCAACACTTAATGGATAGGGTGCATGTTGAGTGCGTATGTGTGATACCAACTGATATCACATGAAACTTTATCAGATGATGCAACTGTAGACACTAATGTGTAAGAATATTCCGATAAAGTTATATTCCATATCTGCTGGAAATCAAGGACTGTTTTTAAACTCACCTTGTACTATAAAACATTTGGGGGTGAATGCTATTCAAGTCCTTTTTTAAGTTTTTCCATCTGGGTTCTCCTGTTCCTAACTCTCTACCTCACTCGCATATTACTCTATTTCCTGCCTAGCTGCATCTCAGTCTCACTTAAGTGCTGTAATACCAAGTACAGCCACTCTTTAATGGGCAGCACAGTGCTTGGTGCAAGAAGGGCACAGTGCTCACTGGAGCAACATGGCCTACTTAAACAGCAGATATTATCTGATATTGATGACCTATCCCCTTTAACCCCTTACTGACACAACTGTTTTCCGCTTTTTGTTTTTTTTCTTTTACCCCCTGCCTTTCAGGAAACATAACTTTTTATTTTTTGTTCACATAGCCAAATCAGTTTTTTTTTCCAGGATAAGTTGCACTTTCTAATGGCACCACTAAATATTCCATAGGATATAGCAGGAAGCTGGAAGAAAATGTAAATGGGATAGAATTAGAAAACAAAAAAAAAACAATTCCAGCTTCACTTTTATGGTGTTCCCTATCTGGTAAGTATGATTACAGCAATTCCAATTTTTTTTTTAGTTTTAATATTTAAAAATAAAAAGCTTTGCCATATTGTGACATTCGAAACATTTTTACTTTTAAATCTGTAACGCGTGTAAAGATGATCTATAGTTTTCATTGAAGCCATTTTTGAGGATGTATGAATTTTTGATCACTTTTTACTAAAAAAATTTTTGGAACACGAAGCAAAACGAAAACAACATTATTGTTTTTTCCATTCACCATACCGAAAAAAATACTTTATATTTACTTTATATTTATATTTTTTATATTGTTATAGTTCCGACATTTTCAGACACAGAAATACCAATGTTCTTTAATTTTTTTTTATAGTTCACCTATTTTTATTTGTAAAAAAGGAGAAAGGGGAGTGAGTTGCATTTTTTAATTCTTTTTATTTATTTATTTTATATTTTAAAAAACTTTTCTTACCCTTATTTTTAGTCCCCCTAGAGGACTTTAAGATGTGATCATTAGATTGCTTACATCATAGACTGCAATAGTTTAACAGTGCAATTTATCTGAAAATCACTGCATTACTATTAAGGGCTTGATAGGAACTCAGTGCCACAATCTCAATGCAATTGGAGGGGGGGGGGCGGTTTGGTCCCTATCTCATTAAATAACCTTTTACCATGGCATATGAGGGGTTAAAAGACTGTGATCAGAGCTGTCTCCATGATCTTCTAAAAGGTGACTGCTTTGTAAAATAGAAGGTACCCACCAGCTATGATGCCCACTTAACTCCTCAGTGGGCACCACCATTAACCACTTCCCATCCGGGCCATTTACCCCCTTCCTGACCAGGCCTAATTTTGCAAATCTGACATGTGTGACTTCATGTAGTAATAACTTTGGAACGCTTTTACTTATCCAAACGATTCTGAGACTGTTTTCTCGTGACACATTGTACTTCAAGTTAATGGTAAATTTGAGTCTATAAGTTTTAATTTTATTTATAAAAAAATTCCAAAAGTTAACGAAAATTTGAAAAAATTCACTGTTTTCTAAATTTGAATCTCTCTGCTTTTAAGACAGACAGTGATACCCCATAAAATCCTTTTTAATTTACATTCCCCATATGTCTACTTTATGTCGGCATCATTTTGGTAGTTTCATTTTATTTTTTTAGGACAGTAGAAGGTTTAGAATTTTAGATGCAATTTTAGCAAATTTGCAAAATCAACTTTTTTAAGGACCAGTTCAGTTCTGGTCAGTTTGTGAGGCTTACATAATAAAAACCACCCATAAATTACCCTATTTTAGAAACTACACCCCTCAAACTATTCAAAACTGGTTTTAGAAATGCTGTTAACCCTTTAAGTATTCCACAGGAATTAAAGCAAAATAGATGTGAAATTTCAAAATTTCACCTTTTTTGCAGATTTTCCATTTTAATCATTTTTTTCCTGTAACACATCAAGGGTTAACAACAAAACAAAACTCAATATTTATTACCCCGATTCTGCAGTTTGCAGAAACACCCCACATGTGGTCGTTAACTGTTATTTGGGGATACGGCAGGGCTCAGAAGGGGAGGAGCAGCATCTGCATTTTCTAACATGGAATTTTTTGTCATGGTTTGTAGGAGTGATAACTTTTTAATTTTTTTGTGGACTGAGCTGTGTGAGGGCTTATTTTTTGCGGGACAAGCTGTGCTTTTTATTGGCACCATTTTGGGGTACATATGCCTTTCTGATCACTTCTTAATCTAATTTTTGGAAGGTTAACTAAAAAAAAAAAAAAAAGCAGTTTAGGGGCATTTTTCTATATTTTTTTTTTACACCGTTCACTTGATGGGGTAGATCATGTGATATTTTTGTAGAGCCAGTTGTTACGGACGCAACAATACCAAATATGTCTATTTGTTTTGTTTTTTTTTTACGTTTTACACAATAAGAGCATTTTTAGAAAAAAAAATCATGTTTTTGTGTTGCAATTTTTTAAGAGACATTTTTTTCATTTTTCGGGCTATGATCTTGTGTCAGGGCTTATTTTTTGCGGGATGAGGTAACGTTTTTATTGCTAGCATTTTGGGATGCATACGACTTTTTGATTGTTTGATATTATGCTTTTTGGTATGTGAGGCGGCAAAAAAAAGCTGTTTTGGCATAATTTTTATTAGATTTTTTTTACGCAGTTCACTTGATGGGGTAGATCATGTGATATTTTTATAGAGCCGGTCGTTTTGGACGAGGTGATACCAAATATGTCTATTTTATTTATTTATTTTTATTTGTAACTTTTTTTAATGACATATTTGGGGGAATTTTTTTTTTTTATATGTGATTTTTATTTTTTTATATAATACTCTATTTTTTTTATTATTTTTTTATTTTTTATTTTACACTTTGTGTCCCCCATAAGGTCATACAAGACCTCAGGGGGACATTTAACTTCACTTTTTTTTTTTTTTTTAACACTTGATTTCTCCTGTAACTGGGGCTGGCATAGTAGCCCCAGTTACAGGGGAAATACATCCCCAGAAAGGCTATACAGCATAATACTATGCTGTACAGCCTCAGTGCAGGGCTGATCGGGTCTATGAGAGACCCGGCAGCTCCTGCACGCTCCCGGCCCCGGCGATCACGTGACCGCCGGGCCGGAACAGGAAGCGCAATAGCATTTCCTGCTCTGTATACACAGCGCTCAGTGAGCGATGTGCATACAGCAATCTACAAGGCAGGGACCCCTGGGAACGGTCCCTGCCTTCTCTTTGGGGTACCCTGTTGTCACTGACAGCAGGTACCCCACTGTGCAGGTGCACGATTAGGCTACATTCACACGTCCGTATGTGTGCACATCCTGGAAAACGGTCAGTTTTTTGCGGATCAGTTGTTCCGCAAAAAACTCCGTTTTTCCAGGACATCCGTTCCGTCTTTCCGCAAAAAACGGAAGGATGAATAACATCTTTTTTTTCACCCCTCCTGGAACG
This sequence comes from Rhinella marina, assembly GCA_900303285.1. Taxonomy (NCBI): domain Eukaryota; kingdom Metazoa; phylum Chordata; class Amphibia; order Anura; family Bufonidae; genus Rhinella; species Rhinella marina. The sequence continues at coordinate 70,743 of ONZH01030234.1, forward strand.
GAATCCGCAAATACGGATGACTTGCGGATGCCTTTCCCCATGTCTTCCGCATTTTTTGCGGATCCATAGACTTTCATTGCGCTATGGACTGCAATTCGGGAGAAAAGTGGGACAGGAGGATTTTTGTTTGCGGATCCGCAAAACGGAAAGGAACAGATTAACGGATGCGGACAACATACGGTGCAATGTCCGCAGATTATCAGGACCCATTGAAATGAAATGAATGGATCAGCAAAATATCCGCAATTGCGGAACGGATGCGGATAGATTGCGGATGTTTTAAGCGGACGTGTGAATGTAGCCTTAGCGTGCAGCTGCTATTTCTGAACGGACGTTCAGAAACGTCCATTCAGAAATAAACAACCACTTCACGGACGTTTATAGTCAATGGGCGGACGTGAAGTGGTTAAAGACCTGACATTCCCCATAAATGTATGGCAGATGTCAGGAGGGGTACGACTGGTCTGTCCACCTAAGGCATAGCCCATCATGGACTTCACACTTAACCATTAACAAGTGGACCGAAATTGAAAAATTATGGTTGGTGCCCATCAAACCTTGGCTCATTCCTAAAGAATAATCTTTCTTTCCCCATCACACTTTTTATTATGCCCCATGAAATTTACTTGGGATCTCTGGCATTATTGCTAGTACCATTTTCCCTAGTCTTAGAACACTCTCCAATAACATCTACAGTCTATACACCCTTAATACCTGATAATCTTCAAGCTAACATGGTAAGGACATGGGTACAGCAGGTATTTTTCTTTAGCATATATAATGGATGTCCATAGCATGGAAATATTTTCTTTTCCTCCCCTTACAGACAGATTCAGTCTACTACAATCATACTTTTTCCACAATTTTCAGGTGAGACACCTTATGCTTTATAACTTTGCTTACACTAAGATATCGCTACCAACAGAATTTGAGATCTGTAGAATGAGAACATCAAGTAAGGTTCTCATCTGTTATATCTTCATTATTAAATGCACCTAAGGCAAATTTCCCCCACATATGCAAATATGTAAATATTTGGGAGGACATCTTGGGGAGGACCATCTCACTGGAGCTCTGGCATCCTCTGCTGGACAAATGTTGCTAAAGTCTCTATTTGTACAGCTTATACAGAAAACCAGTACAATGTGTTAATGTTTTTGTATCATACACCAGCCCCTTTCTATCAAATCCACATCACCATTCCATCTGTTTGTTAGAGGTGCCTTACAGAGAAAATTACAGTATTTCACATATTCTGGAAGTGTCCTTTGATTAGGCTTTTCTGGGATGAGATGAGATATACAGTAACACTGCAGTAATTCAGACACTGCGTCCAGGCTCGGACTGGCCCACAGGGGAACAGGTGAATCCCCCGGTGGGCCCCTGAGTTAGGTAGGCCTCTAGTCCCCCACCTCCTGCACAAGTGACACATGGCACAGTAGACTGACCTATAAATAGGCTGCCTAAGATGCTATGCAGTACATTGCCTATGTCCATATAAAAGACTGGATAGTGTGGGCAGGTAGCATATGCATGTGGGCCCCCAGAGTGACCTTTACAGTGGGCCCCCAGAGGGAATTTTACTGGTGGGCCCTAGACACCCCAGTCCGACCCTGACTGCGTCCATCTAAATACAATAATTATTTAATGTTTCATTGAGGGCTTTGAGAAGTGGTCTGCCAGACTGATCCAATATTTCCTTAGTGCAGAAAAGAGTCTTATAGTACTGAACTGGAATCCAACTCTACCCATCATTCATACTGAGCTACCCTCTTGGAGTTAAGAACTCTAAACCCGTAACAGGATTTCTTAATAATAGGCTAGTCCAATCTATACCTGGCACACACGCCATTCTTGATCTTTGCAGGATCATGGTCAGGTAAGTTCCTGACAGTGCCTCCATTTTATGAGAGGCCACTGGACTTACATCTAGGAGCAGATTTAAAGAAGAACTCCCACAAAAATTTTTATTCTCTGACCTGTTAGAAAGGTGCATGACGTAATCTGTAGTGAATGCAATCTTCTCATTAGTGACTGTATCTGTGAGCTATCCCCTCTCTTCTAATTGTAGCTGTGTCATGTGACCAACTCTCTGGTCTCCAACTGACACGGCACAGGAAGTCAGTTACTTCTCTATTCATTCCTATGAGACTGAGAGTGAGGCTCCCATAGGAATGCATAGAGAAATAGACTTCCTGTCCACACATAAGATGCTGTGTCAGTTGGTGAGTAATGATTGCAGGTCACATGACACATATGAGAAGCATCAGGGAGATATAACAAATACAACCACTTGAAGAAAATTACATTCATTACAGATTACATCATGTACCTTTCTTTTTTGAATTCTTTATTTAATATTTTTATATTAAGTAACAAATAAATGGGACGCAGCCCATCGAATAAATTGTATATAAAAACTTATGAAACCACCAGATAGTGTCCATCTGTTATTTGCTCTTATTTGCGATAGTCTGTTATCGGGAAAAAACATACATAGCTTAAATATCAAGCTCTCCTGAATAGTCTCTCTAGTATAAACACATTACTATTGTGCATAACATACAAAAGTAAAAACCACAGAACATTCCTCAAGGGAAGAGTAATCAAAAAGAGTGTCACTCTAGTAAGCATAATAACTAGAGTTGAGCGAACGTGCTCGTAACGAGCACTGTAGTGCTCGGATCCCTTGCGCTCGCATGGCCGCAGGCATCCGGATCCGTCCTCACCTGACTGTAAGTCAATGGGGGCGGATCCGTTTGGTATGACACACGAGTGTCATACCAAACGGATCCGTCCCCACCGACTTGCAGTCGGGTGAGTAGGACGGATCCAGATGGCTGCGCCCATGTGAGCGCAGGGGATCCGAGCACCTCAGTGCTCGTTACGAGCACGTTCGCTCAACTCTAATAACCATATTTATCTGAAAAAAGGCTTCTTGATGTATTATCCAAAGCGAGAAACCCTTGTAGATTCTGGTTAATGTATTTCTTATGGCTGCATCAGAATGAAGAAGGAAAGTAAGCGAACAGAGTGTCAGTGATGGATAAGGAAGGGGGAGAACAAAAAACAAATAACCACTTTATAGAGGTATTATAATAATAATAATAATAATAATAATAATAATAATAAATGTATTCCCAACTCGTTTTCTTGAGAATTTGGATTTTATTATAACAATAAATGGATCAAACAAACAAATCACTCTGTAAGAATTCGCATATTTGAAAAGACCAAACTGTATAACTGCATGTAAAAATACAGACATTTTCCGCAAAATGCTAAGTTTCCTATTAAAATATTAATAGCAAGTAAAAACAGAATTATGGTAATAACTTAAATGATAAGCTGTGAATATATTTTCTTCCAGAACGTAGTTAACATCATTTTATATTCTTGAGTTTCTTGAAATGTTATCCAATGCTGCCAGGTTTTTTGAAATTTAGTATTGAACCTCTTAGAAAGGCAGTACGATCCTCCATCCTCATGACCTCCTGAAGTTTATTGATCCACATTGCTATTGTGGGTGCAGAGGTCTGTTTCCACATGCAAGGGATGCAAGCTCTCGTGGAGTTGACCATGTGTCTTACCACTGATTTCTTGTACGAAGACATAGGAATCTCGCTATGGTGGAGGAGGAAGAATGCTGGATTCTTAGGGAGGGTACAGGAACTGAATTTTGACGTAATGCGCCAGACCTCCTGCCAGAAGTCGACTAGCACTGGACACTCCCTGAACACATGTAGAATGGAGCTTCTATCCCTTCCACAACGCCAACAAACTGGCGAAATTGATGGGAAGAGGGTGTGAAGTTTGGACGGAACCATGTACCACCTGGAGAGTATCTTAAAGCCCATTTCCTGTATGTTACTAGCTATAGACGTTTTATGCATAAGAGTGAATATGCAATCTTTTTGTTCTGTAGTGAATGTCAGCCCAAGATCCCTTTCCCAGTTGAGTAGATACATCGAAGAGGATTGGTTAGAAAGGGCTACCAGTATGCTATATAAGCGAGATAGCGAATGTCTGATTAAACCCCGAGAATCACAGAGTTGCTTGAAATCAGTCTTCTGTCTGGTATATGTAGTAGCATGAGGAAGTGATGTGAGAAAATGTTGAAGTTGATTTAAATGAAAGGAGGATAAATTGACTGGATCCGTGATGTCCTGTAGAGTATGTTGTGGTATCCATGCGCCCAATTCTATGAATTGATGTGCTCTGAACCGATTAGACGCTATCCACCTTCTAAAGGGGCCTGAGTCTAGACCTGGTTGAAATAGAGGGTTACCCAGAATGGGGAACATTGGTGATGGGGAAGGTGAAATGTCCTGTAGATTACGAACGGATGCTGACACTTTGAGTGTTGGACCTATGGTAGGGTGTGCTTGGGCCGCTAACAGTGTTTGAGGGCCTAGCCATGGAGTAGCTGCCAGAGGTGTGGGCAAAAAGGATTGTTCGAGAGCTATCCATTATTTGTTCTGTGAATGTCGACACCAGTCCACTATCCTTAAAGGGGTTTTCCGAGTTATAAATATTGATGACCTATCCTCAGGTCCTCAGGATAGGTCATCAATATCAGATCGGCAGGGGTCCGACATCCGGCACCCCCGCCGATCAGCTGTTTGAAGAGGAGGCGCGCGCCGCATCAGCGCTGCCTCCTCTTCACTGTTTACATGCTGGCCGACTCGGGGGTAGTGGTGAGTAGGTGTAATTACACCTCACTGCCCCATTCATTTCTATGGATAGAATCGCTTCCATAGACTAGTATGGGAGCGATTCTTCCCATAGAAATGAATGGGGCAGTGAGGTGTAATTACACCTACTCACCACTACCCGCGAGTCGGCCAGCATGTAAACACTGAAGAGGAGGCAGCGCTGATACGGCGCGCGCCTCCTCTTCAAACAGCTGATCGGCGGGGGGTGCCAGGTGTCGGACCCCTGCCGATCTGATATTGATGACCTATCCTGAGGATAGGTCATCAATATTTATAACTCGGAGAACCCCTTTAACAGATGAGTCGCTCTATGGTAAGAGAGGAAGTCAGGGAGGCCCAGCCCTCCCCTTGATTTAGGTCTGAATAGAATAGAGCGTGCTATTCTTGAGTTTTTCCCTGCCCATATAAAGCGCGTGAGTGTTGATAGCAGGGTGTGAAAAAATAATCTGGGGATGTGTATTGGTAATGCTTGCAGAAAATAGAGTATTCTGGGAAAAATATTCATTTTAAAGATAGCAATCCGCCCGAACCAGGTAATGGTGCCCTTATTCCAGCGATCAATGTCTAGTTTTATCGCTCTTGAGAGGGGGGTAGTTAGCTGGATATAGAGAGGCTATCATTGGTGTTAATTGTATACCTAAGTATTTTAGTGATGATCTTGCCCATTTGAATGGGAAGCTGTCCGCTCAGGGGCATAGCTATAGGGGGTGCAGAGGTAGCAGTCGCTACCGGGCCTAGGAGCCTGAAAGGCCCCAAAAACACTTGGGCCACATAAGAAGACACTGGTATTATAGAAAGTGCATGCTGGTCATTACACCTCTGGCTGGAGGGAAGGGGCTAGGTCAAGAATTTGTCATGGGGGAGTGGGGGCATTGGAGGGTTAGGGGGGTGATGTTTAAATTTTTGCCTCAGGCAGCATGAAGGCTTTGTGCTTCCCTGCCCCTGGCCACAAAGCACTGAGGGAAGGGGGGCCCCAAACTGAACTCTTGCCCCAGGGCCCATGAGCCTTTAGCTACGCCCCTGTGTCCGCTAGTTCTGCTACTAAACTGGATGGGAGAGATATATTCATGGCTTCCGATTTCTGAAAGTTTATTTTGAAATTCGATAAGAAGGAGTAGAGTAAATTCTAAGTTCTTTCATGAGGTTTGGCAGAGATATTCTCGGACTAGTGAGGAAGAATAAAAGATCGTCTGCATAGGCTGCTACTTTTTGAGAAGTTCCTGGTATCTTAATCCCCACAATATCAGGATTAGTTCTAATGTGACATAATAGCGGTTCTAGGCATAAAATGAAGATCAATGGGGAAAGAGGACATCCCTGTCTCGTTATTTATGGGGAATGACACAGAGTACTGACCATTTACTTTCACTATCGCTGAGGGGTTTGAGTATAGATTACGTATGCGAGCTAGCATTGTCTCTCCCAATCTCACGTAACCTAGAGTCTTGAACTTGAAAAGTCCTTCATCTGAGTAGTAGGATTTTCCACAGCAACTGAGATGGACGCCATTGTGGATTTGGATTCGGACAGTTGCTGTTCAAGGGTGTTAACCCTGTCAGCCAGTGATTGCACCGAGTCTTGTACATTCTGTTACGCCTGGGCTTGTTTCTGTTCAATAGGGCTATTTGGGCCTCTAGGTCTGTCTTAATGGGAAGGGACCGTTGTGTGAATGGGGCCTTAATGGTTGGTAGGGGATCAAATACTTATTTCTCTGTGCAAAATGCAAATAAATATATATAATTTAGACAATGTGAGTTTCTGGATTTTTTTTTTTTTTTTTGGATATTCTATCCTTCACTGTTAAAATTAACCTACCCTAAAAATTATAGACTGTTCATGTCTTTGACAGTGGGCAAGCTTACAAAATCAGCAAGGGATCAAATACTTATTTCCTTCACTGTAAGGCCCGTTTCACACGAGCGAGTTTTCCGCGAGGGTGCAATGCGTGACGTGAACGCATAGCACCCGCACTGAATCCTGACACATTCATTTCAATGGGTCTGTTTACATGAGCATTTTTTTCACACATCAGTTCTGCGTTGCATGAAAAACGCAGCATGTTGTATATTCTGCGTTTTTCATGCAGCCCTGGTCCCATAGAAGTGAATGGGGCTTCAGTGAAAAACACATTGTATCCTGAAGCAAGTGCAGATGCAATGCGTTTTTCACTCATGGTTGCTAGGAGATGTTGTTTGTAAACCTTCAGTTTTTTATCACGCATGTGAAAAACACATCAAAACGCATTGCACCCGCACGGAAAAAACTGCCCAACAACTGAACGCAATCGCAGACGAAACTGGCTGAACAGACGAAACTGGCTGAAACTGGCGTTCAGGAAAATGGTGCGAGTTTTCCTGAACGCACCCTGAACGCATCCTGACCTAATCCGTCACACTCGTGTGAAAGGGGCCTAATTCAGGATAGTGGAAGGATATGTTCCTGAATGGAATAAAGTGAAACCAGCATTATGTGGCAGGAATGAGAGTGGCTTAAAGGGAACCTGTCATCTCCAAAACACCCCCTGAACTAGAATAAGCAGTGTATAGTGTAAGTGACGCTGAATCCGAATATGTAAGTTTTATCTTCATACTCACTTCCATTCTGACACTGTGCTCTGACAAACCTGCAGTAAAATGCACTCACTGGACTCCAGTGCTCACTCACATAATGGAGAGGACTCGAAGAGTCCAGTGAGTGCATTTTACTGCAAGTTTGTGGGAGCACAGCGTCGGAATGGAAGTGAGTATGAAGATAAAACTTACATATTCTGATTCAGCACCACTTACACTATACAACACTTACTCTAGTTCAGGGAATGTTTCTGAGATGACAGGTTCCCTTTAAATATGACAAATATCAAAATGACTTTTTGGCTTGTTAGCCGAAATGAGCATCAGGGCAGGTGATTGCTTCTATTCCTGGTGTGCACTTAGAATTTAGCACTGTGCACTTAATTTTTTACACCCCAGTATATTGTGATGTATGCAATTGCATAATCACATGAATTACTTTATTTTTAAATAGTTATAATTATCACCATTTTGTTTCACTGCCTAATATATATATATATATATATATATATATATATATATATATATATATATATATATATATTAATGAATCTGTTATGAATAGCTGCTTGAACCTTGCACTTTAAGGTAGTTGTCTGTACTGGCAATTATACAGTTGTGTGAGCTGTTTTGTTTCCTTTATTATATTAACATACAATTATATTATATGCTAATTTAGGTATATATATTGGTAATAATTACTACTGTTACATGCATTATGGGGGGGGCTGTCTTTTGATATACAGTGCCTTGCGAAAGTGTTCGGCCCCCTGGAACTTTTCAACCTTTTGCCACATTTCGGCCCCCTTGCATTAATACTTTGTTGCGCCACCTTTTGCTGCGATTACAGCTTGGGGTATGTCTCTATCAGTTTTGCACATCTAGAGACTGAAATTCTTGCCCATTCTTCCTTTCAAAACAGCTTGAGCTCTTTGGGGTTGGATGGAGAGCGTTTGTGAACAGCAGTTTTCAGCTCTTTCCACATATTCTCAATTGGATTCAGGTCTGGACTTTGACTTGGCCATTCTAAGACCTGGATACGTTTATTTTTGAACCACTCCATTGTAGATTTTGCTTTATGTTTGGGATTATTGTCTTGTTGGAAGATAAATCTCCGTCCTAGTCTCAGGTCTTTTGCAGAATCCAACAGGTTCTCATTCAGAATGGTCCTGTATTTGGCTCCATCCATCTTCCCATCAATTTTAACCATCTTCCCTGTCCCTGCTGATGAAAAGCAGGCCCAAACCATGATGCTGCCACCACCATGTTTGACAGTGGGGATGGTGTGTTCAGGGTGATGAGCTGTGTTGCTTTTACGCCAAACATATCGTTTTGCATTGTTTCCAAAAAGTTGGATTTTGGTTTCATCTGACCAGAGCACCTTCTTCCACATGTTTGGTGCGTCTCCCAGGTGGCTTGTGGCAAACTGTAAACAAGACTTTTTATGGATATCTTTGAGAAATGGCTTTCTTCTTGCCACTCTTCCATAAAGGCCAGTTTTGTGAGGTGTTCACCTGATTGTTGTCCTATGGACAGACTCTCCCACCTCAGCTGTAGATCTCTGCAGTTCATCCAGAGTGATCATGGGCCTCTTGGCTGCATCTCTGATCAGTCTTCTCCTTGTTTGAGATGAAAGTTTAGAGGGATGGCCAGGTCTTGGTAGATTTGCAGTGGTGTGATACTCCTATCATTTCAATATGATCGCTTGCACAGTGCTCCTTGGGATGTTTAAAGCTTGGGAAATCTTTTGGTATCCAAATCCGGCTTTAAACTTCTCTACAACAGTATCACGGACCTGCCTGGTGTGTTCCTTGGTCTTCATGATGCAGAACCCTGAGACTATCACAGAGCAGGTGCATTTATACGAAGACTTGATTACACACAGGTGGATTCTATTTATCTTCATCAGTCATTTAGGACAACATTGGATCATTCAGAGATCCTCAATGAACTTCTGGAGTGAGTTTTCTGAACTGAAAGTAAATGGGCCGAATAATTTTGCACGCCCCACTTTTCAGTTTTATTATTACAAAAAAAGTTTAAATGATCCAATAAATTTCGTTCCACTTCACAATTGTGACTCACTTGGTGATTCTTCACCAAAAATTTAAAATGTTATATCTTTTTGTTTGAAGCCTGAAATGTGGCAAAAGGTTGAAAAGTTCCAGGGGGCTGAATACTTTCGCAAGGCACTGTATTTTTCAATAAAGATTATATATTTGAATTTTCTGTCCATTTGTGTATTTATCTTTGTAGGGTTTATGCTATGCAGGTGCATTGGATATATGATATACTAATCCCAGTTGTATCATTATACAGAAATTTATCTGATTCTGTTGTTTTTTTGTTTGTTTTTATGGTGTATAAGTATCATATTATAGTATCACATATCTTGCACCAAACATTTGGCAACATAGGCCACACAATACAGTAGGGTGCAAAAGTTTTAGGCAGGTGTGAAAAAAATGCTTTCAATAATAGAAGTGTTAATAGTTTATTTTTATCAATTAACAAAATGCAAAATGAATGAACAAAAGACAAATCTAAAGCCAAAACAAAACAAGTTTACTGGCACTGTCACTTAAAAATAATTCCTGTGCTTACTCTCTGACTGCACGGCAGCAGGTTTCCTATTCAAAAAAGCTTGCACTCCAGATCAAAGCGCCAGTGACTTCACACTAGCTTACAGCCAATCATTATTTGGTGATTCCACCCTTTGCCTTCAAAACCACATCAATTCTTCTAGGTACACTTGTACACATGAACTTTACAGGGACCTATATCACTGTATCCAGAATATTTAGGGTCCTTTAGTATCTATCACAGAAATTTAAATAATCCCTACTTAAACTCTTAAAACTCCTACTTAAAACTCCACACTGTTATCAAAACTACACAATATTATAGAAACAATTCAGTCTGATATCACCTTTAGATATGTAGAAGTCCATATAACATTAGGGACTAAGAATGGACATAGATGTATTTACATCTAGCCCTTCTTTACTCACAGTTCTACCCAGTTTTGTGTCTCCAGATCGGTAGCAGCCTGAAGTAGAAGGATTTCCACAGTTTTGATAAAATTCAATCATTCATTTCATATGAGGTTCAATGGTTCCTCCTGGTTCCACCTGAGAAGTGGGGTCAAAGCTGTAAGATCCAGTGTCTTTGATTTCTCCCTTAGATACCCCTACCTGCAAGCATAGTACCTGTCCTGAAAAGGGATGACCCCACTTCTCAGTAGCTAAACCCTTACAGTCCTTATAGTGGCCCTATTCGGATGCCAAACCTCCAATAATGTTGTGTCCCGTCCCAACAGGTTTCTCCAGTGCCTAAAATCAACTGGTTCTTCAGGGGACCAATATAGACTAAATCAAATACAACTAACAGATGTGTCTGGTGGCCTCCTTAAATGAGGTGGATGAGCACACTGTCCACTGTCCTAAGTGTTCTTAAATCTACCCCTTACACCACTTACTGATTAACTCTGTATGTGCTATAGAGTGGAGCACACACCACTTTTTCTTATTTTCTCCCTTCATGCAGTTGATTCATCTTCCATCACTTCCTATGTGTTCCACCAATGAACGCATGTGGTATCTGCCTCAGTTGCCACAAAAACATGCTGGATATTTTCTCCTAGGCCACATCTTCCCAACAGGCCATTGCCGCCGCTGCCAGAAGTGCGTCACCGCTAGTGCACTCCGCCTTAGAACGCACCTCCTCCTCATTATACTCGCTTCTTCTGCAGACCGCTCCCCACCAGAAGTGCGTCCCTGGTGGTATGTTCCACCCTCGGATGCACTTCCAGCATCATGACTGTCTTTAATCCTCCATGATGTGGGCTCTGCATTCCAAGATGGAATGCAGACCTTCCTTCCTTAAGGAATATGTCAATGAACCCCTTCCTCATCTTTTGAAATGCTTAATAGCCATTACCAAATTAAACACAAATATTGCCTCCGATTACCAATCATTTTATGCATTATGTGTTTTAAAAAATGAGAGTGCATATCTGAACATAGATTAACTCTATCCTGACGACTCAGATTGTATATTAACCGTGGATTATCCAGGTCTGAACACATACTGTGTCCTTGATACCCACTGGATAAATAAACTAGGGTACTATATTGCAAGTGGTTATCAGGATGGATATAAGGTTAACATTTTTTGTTCCGGTTAGGAGTACAGTTAGGCATATGTCGGAAAGGAGGGAGGGCTGGGGAAAGGAAGTGGAGATGATTAATAAAGGTATAGTTAGGATTCATCCTCAGCTCATACAGGATAGGGCAGTTAAAGCATGACACCATTTTTTTTAAATTAAACAGTGTGTGATATTCAGGATGTCTGTACTCCATAGTTTGATCTTGGTTGCGGACCATCCCTACATACTATCACAACAAACTGGACTGGACATCTCCCTTTCCAATATTCCCAGACTTTCACTGGATCCATAATTAACACGTTTTCAAGCTTCATATGAAGCATCCAAAAGTCAGTTGTTAATTTAGACCCAACAGACTTACAGCCTTCATCCTTCCTGTAAAGCTATTGGGCCTCCTTCTGTTGAATACATCTGTTCCAGTCGACCTTTCTGGGAGACTGGCATACCACCTTTATCACCTGGAATTTTAGGCAGTCTGAATTCTCATTATGGTACTCTAGGACATGTCTAGCTATGGCCGTGTCCCTTTTATGAGCAATGTCCACCAAATGGTCTCCAACTCTCCTCCTTAACTCTTTTTTTGTTTTTTGCCCACGTGATTTAGCAGATTACTACAGGTACACATAAAGACCATGCCCTGGAATTTGCAATTTGAAAAGTCCCTCATGAGGTATTCCTTGCCAGTTACCACACCAGTAAACTTTTTAGTATATGTTCCCAGTGGCCAGGTGCCCTTGATCCTTGGCTTCTGATACATACTGTGCAGCAGGCGGTCTCTCAGGGATCTCCCTTTTCTAAGGATTACTGCAGGATATGGGGCTACTATTTCCTTCTCATCTGGGTCCATGAGGAGAATTCCCCAATATCTTTGCAGGATACCCATGACCAGTTCATTCTGATTATCATATGTCCCTATCATCCGATCAACTCCTCTCCCTTCATCTCCTCCTATCTCCTTTGGCTGCAGAAGGGAGTCCCTATCAAGTGAAAATCTTGGGATGCTGGCACAATTTCTCCTTACTCTCATATATTGTCCCTTTGGGATCCCCCTCTTGAATGGCAGTGGGTGGTGGCTGTCCCATCATAAGCTGTTTTTCACCACGGGTTTGTAATATATTCCTTCTGCAAGCCATCCACCTGCTTGCTAATTGCCACATAAAGAAAAAGGATCCTCATCTCATCTGCCTCACATGTGAATTTCTGTTCATGGTTTCGACAAATTACTGAATAGATCCTTTGACAAATTCCACAGCATCAAAACATCGTCTCTAAATCGACCCCAATATAGGATTTTAGACACCCAATTGGTCCCTCCCTCCTGGAATACTATTGAGTCTTTCCACCAGACCTGAAGCAAGTTAGCATAGGTTGGTGCATATGGGCTCCCTATTGCAGTGTCCCTGAGCTGGTAGCAGGGGCGTAGCAATAGGGGAAGCAGGGAAAGCAGCTGCTTTGGGGCCCAGACCCACAAGGGGGCCCCTCAAGAGGGAGACTAAAAGATTTTGTCAGGGCCCCCTCAACAGTATTATACAATGACATTATATACAGTGACACTATAGGAAACGGATGGAGCAGCTGTCAGGCCTTGTCTGGGAGAGCTCAATCTTGACTAGCCACAAGAGTGACGGTTGCATGTGAGTTGTGGGTTGCGAAGAAGTTTCTAGGGGGGGTCCCGTTTAAAAATTTGCTGTGGGGCCCAGTTAGTTGTAGTTACGCCACTGGCTGGTAGTAATAGTCAAACTCAAAGATGAAGTAGTTATGAGTCAATATAAATTCCAGGAGTCTGAGGACCAGTTGGTTGTGAGGTCAATGGGTGCCTCTGGTTTTTAGGAAGTAGCCCACGGCACGGAGGCCCCACTTGTGTGGAATACTACTATACAGGGCCTCCACATTTATAGATGCCAGTAAGACATGTTCATCCACTGGTATGCTGTCTATCTTCCTCAGAAGGTCAGTGGTGTTGTGCATGTATGACGGCACTGATAAAACGTACAGACAGAGGATCCTATCAATATACATGCTGGTATTCTGGGAGATTGAGTCAATGACAGATACTACCTGTCTTCCCCTTAGAGTGGATACCCCTTTGTGGATCTTTGGGAGGGAGTTGGGAAGATGTGGCTTAGGAGGAAATATCTGTCATGTTTTCACGGCAACTAAGGCAGATACCACATGCATTCCATGGCGAAATACATAGGCAGTGATGGGGAGACCAATCAACCTCATGGATGGAGGAAATAACAAAAAGTGGCATGCGCTCCAATCTAGAGAACACAGAGGTAATGAGTAACAGGTGCAATGGGGTAGATTTAAAAGTACTTAGGACAGCAGATAGTGTGCTCATCTCCCTCATCTAAGGGGGCCACCAGACACATGTTTTAGTAGTATTTGATTTAGTCTTTTTGTATCTAAGGTCCCCTGAAGAACCAGTTTATTTTAGGCACTGGAGAAACGCGTTGGAACGGAACATTATTGGAGGTTTGGCATCCTAATAGGGTCACTATAGGGACTGTAATGGTTTAGCCACTGAGAAGTGGCGTCGCCCCTTTTGGGGCAGGTGCTCTGCTTGCAGGTAGGGGTAGCTAAGGGAGAAATGAGGGACAGTCGACCTAACTCCAACAGTAATATAACAGCTTGGACCCCACTTCTCAGGTGGAACCAGGGGAAACCATTGGACTTCAGACGAAATGAATGATTGAATTTTATGATCCTTCTACCTCAGACTGCTACCAATCTGGAGACACAGAACACGGTAGAACTGTGAGTAAAGACAGGCTGGATATAAATGCATCTATGCCCCATCTTAGTCCCTAATGTTATGTGAGCTTCTATCTAAAGGTGATATCAGATCAAATTGTTTGTATAACAATGTACAGTTTTTTTATAACAGTGTGGGGTTTTAACTGTTATTATTAAAAGTTATATTTTAATAGGGGTTGTTCCAAACATCTGGGAGAACTAACTGTAGATCTTCTGTGAATGTAGGCGTGCTCAACAGACTTGATAATATTGAGATCAGTGCTCTCTAGGGGTCATATCACTTTCAGGACTCCTTGTTTTCCTTTAAGCTGAGGGTAGATCTTAATTACATTGGATGCATATTTGGGCTAATTGACCAGCTGCTGAATAAATTCTAGTGTTATAGTAATCAATGGGGTTCTCAGCACTCCGGCCCCCAGCAATCAAAATTATGGATATGACATATCTATGACATTAAAAATTTTCTGAAAACTCAATGACCCTTTAAGTAAAAAGAATTGAAGATATTTTTCTCATTTCGATTGACTGTAAGGAGCACATGAAAGAGAACCACATGGGGCCCCTATAGGTGACAGAAATTAGAGCCCATGTGGCAGGTACACACATCTTGCAATCAAAACTGCAGACATGAGCATGCAATTACTTTACATAAGGACTCACATTATAAGGTTTTCATTTTGGCTGGAAGTACAGCAAAGAATTTGACATTGTAAAATATTTCACTGTTTGCTAAACTTAGCTAGTGCATAGCCGGTAAATCTCCATATACATTATATCAACTTAAGGAAAGAAATATTATTTTGGCCCCATCTAATCAAATTCCTTCTTAAAGGGGTTGTCCGGGTTCAGAGAAGAACCCGGACATACCTGCAATTTCACCCAGGCAGCCCGCCTGAAGAGGGCATCGGAGCATCCTATGCTCCGATGCCCTCCTTTGCCCTGCGCTAATTAGCGCAGGGCAAAGGAATTTCGCCGGGTTCCGGTGACGTACCGGTCCCTGCCGGGCAGAGGCTTCCGCCCGGCAGTGAGTCGGTGACGTCATCGGCGCTGATGGACAGGCTTCAGCGCTGCCCTAGCCAGTAAAACGGCTAGGGCAGCGCTAAAGCCGGCCCATTAAGGCCGGTGACGTCACCGAACTCACTGCCGGGCGGAAGTACCCGCCCGGCAGCGAGTATTTACAAAACAAGAGACCTTGCCCTGCGCGATCTAGCGCAGGGCAAGGGGGGGGCATCGGAGCATGAGATGCTCCGATGTCCTCTTCAGGCAGGCTGCCTGGGTGAAATTGCAGGTATGTCCGGGTTCTTCTCTGAACCCGGACAACCCCTTTAAGCAATATAATGTCCCTAATGGTAAAAAAAAAAATTCTCAGAACATTCTGCTATAAATAAGCTAAACCAATATTTTGGACTAAAGTATGTTTTGCTCTCTTATCCATGAAATATTAAAAAGTCCTGAACATTCTGAAATGTCTTGGAACTGGAATAGGTACTAACTGTTACTCCTCTGTCACTTCTGCAAGATATAACCTATTCTTTTATTTCCCATGGGACCTCTCATAGCGTTACAGCAGTCCGTTTTATTGATACAGCATATATGTAAATGTGTAAACTTCGTAGTGAAACTTCTATTTCCAGAATGTTATGTGTGGTATAGGAAGCAAATTAGATAACATCCGTATTAACATATTTTATATACTTATTTACTTGGGCGTATTTCTGACTTTCTTAAAAACAGGAGATTTGTGGCATTGTATCTCATCCATTTCTAAAATTGTAAACCATATATAGTAGATCATATAAAACATATATATCATATAGCAGCTAAATACCAAGGTGCAGTGGAGTGATTCTCATCCTTACTTTGATCTCAGCTGATTGTCTAGCTTAATTTTTTTTTTTTGTCATACTACAGTAGTGATTGCATTTAAATAAATAAATAAAATAATAAAATACCCTAGACATGTTAGGTATCGCCGTAACAACCTGCTCTACAAAAATCTCACATGACCTAACCCCTCAGATGAACACAGTAAAAAAATAAAATAAAAACTATGTCAAAAAAGCCATTTTTTGTCACCTTACATCACAAAAAGTGTAATACCAAGCGATCAAAAAGGCATATTCCCCCCAAAATAGTACCAATCTAACCGTCATCTCATCCCGCAAAAAAGTAGCCTCTACCGGAGACAATCGCCCAAAAAATATAAAAATTACAGCTCTCACACTATGGAGATACTAAAACATGATTTTTTTGTTTTAAAAATTATATTATTGTGTAAAACTTGAATTAAAAAAAAAAATCTCAAATGACCTAACCCCTCAGGTGAACGCAGTAAAAATTAATAAATAAAAGCTGTGCCAAAATTACTAATTTTTTGGTCACCTTGCCCCAAAAAGTGTAATAATGAATAATCAAAAAAATCATATGTGCCCAAAAATGGTACCAATAAAAAATTTCAACTCTTCCTGCAAAAAATGAGCCACTACTCAAAATAAAAAAGATATGGCGTTCAGAAAATGGAGACACAAAAACATATTTTTTCTCAAAAATGCTTTATTATGTAAAACTGAAACAAAGAAAGTAGACATATTTGATATCATCACATCTGCTCTATAAAAATACCACATGATCTAACCTGTCAGATGAACATGATAAAAAACAAAAAATAAATACAGTGCCAAAAACATCCATTCTTCGGTTACTTTGCCTCCCAAAAAAATAATATAGAGCGATTAAAAATCATATGTACCCAAAAATAGTACCAATAAAACTGTCATTTTATCCCATAGTTTCCAAATTGGGGTCACTTTTTGATTGTTTGTACTATAGGGTGCATCTGGGGGGCTTCAAATGGGACATGGTGTCTAAAAACCAGTCCAGCAAAATCTGCCTTCCAAAAACCATACGGCGCTCCTTTCCTTCTGCGCCCTGCCATGCACCCATACAGCAGTTTACCACCACATGTGGGGTGTTTCTGTAAACCTCAGAATCAGGGTAATAAATATTTGAGTTTTGTTTAGCTGTTAACCTTAGATGTGTTAAAGAAAAAATGGACCAAAATGGAAAAATCTGCCAAAAAAGTGAAATTAAGAAATTTCATCTCCATTTTCTTTTGATTCTTGTAGAATACTTAAAGGGTTAACAAAGTTTATAAAATCAGTGTTAAGTAACTTGAGGGGTGTAGTTTCCAAAATGGGATCATTTATGGGGGGTTCAACTATGTGAGCCCCACAAAGTGACTTCAGACCTGAACTGGTCCTTAAAAAGTGGGTTTTGGAAATTTTCTTAAAAATTGCCTCTAAAATTCTAAGCCTTCTAATGTCCCAAAAAAAATAAAATGACATTTACAAAATGATGCAAGCATAAAGTAGACATATGGGGAATGTTAAATATTAAATATTTTATGAGGAATCACTTTCAATTTTAAAAGCAGAGAAATTGAAATTTTGAAAATTGTGAATTTTTCAAAATTTTTGATAAAGTTGGGATTTTTTCATAAATAAAGGTGACATATATTGACTCAAATTTATGACTGTCATGAAGTACAATGTGTCACGAGAAAACAGTCTCAGAATGGCTTGGATAAGTAAAAGTGTTCCAAAGTTATTACCACATAGAGTATAAGCCTGGTCACGAAGGTGCAAAATGGCCCGGTCATTAAGGGGTTAAACAGAACCCTGAGACTATCACAGAGCAGGTGCATTTATACGAAGACTTGATTACACACAGGTGGATTCTATTTATCTTCATCAGTCATTTAGGACAACATTGGATCATTCAGAGATCCTCAATGAACTTCTGGAGTGAGTTTTCTGAACTGAAAGTAAATGGGCCACATAATTTTGCACCCCCAACTTTTCAGTTTTATTATTACAAAAAAAGTTTAAATGATCCATTAAATTTCGTTCCACTTCACAATTGTGACCCACTTGTTGTTGATTCTTCACCAAAAATTTAAAATGTTATATCTTTTTGTTTGAAGCCTGAAATGTGGCAAAAGGTTGAAAAGTTCCAGGGGACCGAATACTTTTGCAAGGCACTGTAACATTATATGCACCTATACCATACTTCAATCTTTCACAATGGTGTTGATGAATATTGATTCACTCTTCTCAGAAATGTTTCAAAGGGTTATTTTGATATTTATTACCTCGAAATTCCAAATCTACAGCAAGAAGGTATGGGTGTGTGGCTCTCACCATATCCTGTGGCATCCCCGTTCATGCAGGCAAGATGGTAGTCTTTCTTTCATTAACTTTCTATTTCATGTCCATGTCAGGAGTTGAGCAAATTCCAAACTTCAGTTTTTTCTTTGTGCCCAGCCATTCAGATTTTTTGTCTTTAGATCATTGTCTTGCTGTTCATTTGTTAAAAATGTGCTCTGTGTTTACTCAGCAACTACATACAACGATAGAGAAATTCAGAAAAAAAAGGATATGTTAGCGACATGCTGCTTATACAGTTCCTAAATATATTAGCATAAATTCACCCAAGGTGAACAAGTAAGACTTATTTTACACCTACACTAAATATTTCAGTTGTTATGCTCTCTTATAGGAGCAAAACAAAAAAACTAAATGAAAAGTGCTGATCTGCGGCAAACATTTCTTATTTCTACGGGAAAACTCACACTAGGCATATTTTGGACACCATTTCAGGTGTTTTGACTGATTTTTCATTAATAAATGCAGCGAGCCCATGAGAAGCCAGTGCAAAGGATGGGAGTGGTAGTGGCCCTGATGAGATGTTGTGCCACAGTGTACTCGCTCAGGCCATCACTCTCAAAGGTTTAGTGCAGTAAAATGTAGTTTGAAGAATCAGTCTAGAAGTAAATGTGTAACAGTCACTCTTTAGTTGGTGCAAAATATAACTTGTGGCACATCCAGCAGCAATAAATACAAAGTGCAGTTTCACTGACACCAGATGAAAAGGTATGGTAGCTGGTTGGATGGCAATATGCTGGGCCAATAGCTACTATCCTGAGACATCAGAACAATTAAAATCCTACCTTCTCATTTCATGTGTATATAGGTATATTAGTATACATAAATACAAGCACTCTTTTGCGATCCCACTTCTTTACCTGGATACCCCAGTGTGCACAGGGTTTTCTAGGCACAACAAAGAAGACAGAGGAATTTCCATTATCAGGGCAGCAGCTCTACCACTAGGTAGAGTGAAAAAGGGACATTGTAGAGTTTTTCTGGGGGTTTTCTTGGTTATATTTTTTTGATCTTTTTAATTGTAGTAATAAAGGTTACATTTTAGGGGAAGTTTTTTTTGTTTTCTATGATATCATTTTTTGAGTACTTCTCCCAGATCTTTGGACCCACTTAGGATAGACTTCTCATGTCTGTGATACAATAGGTTGGTACTAGCAAGCACTAGTGGATAAAGGTGTCCACTGTAGTACAGGCTTAAAGTTAAACTGGCCTAGACGGTTTAGGTAGGTGGTGGTGTCTGAGCTTTTGTCCTTCACCTTGCAGCAGTATCTGTTAAGTTGTATTTTGCTGATTAGGCTATTTTCACACTAGCGGCAGTAGGGTCCGGCAGGCTGTTCCAGCAGGGGAATAGCCTGCCGGATCCATGCTAATGCTAGCCCAGTGTGCCGATGGA
Source organism: Rhinella marina (assembly GCA_900303285.1). Taxonomy (NCBI): domain Eukaryota; kingdom Metazoa; phylum Chordata; class Amphibia; order Anura; family Bufonidae; genus Rhinella; species Rhinella marina. Next base: position 90,572 of record ONZH01030234.1, read on the forward strand.
AGTCCGCTCTGGCCCCATTCACTATAATGGGGGTAGGCCAGAGATCTGACAGCAGCACGGCAAAGAAGCCGAGAGGCGGCCGGAAAAAAAACGCAACATGCTGTATTTTTTGACCGGCCGGCTCTCGGTATGTTTGCCGTGCTGCGGCCGGACCTCCGGCCCGTCCCTATTATAGTGAATGGGGCCGAAGCGGACTTCCAATGGCACAGTGGGTTAGCATCAGCATCGATCTGGGAGGCTGTTCCCCCGCCGGAACAGCCTGCCGAACCCTGCTACCGCTATTGTGAACGTAGCCTTACTCTGCTGTCTTGTCGTACTGATTCTTTCTTAAAGCTGAATTTCATTGGTCTCTTTGGAGTATTGATTTCAAAGGACAACAATATCTGTTTTTTGAGTTTCCCTGTGCACAAGCTCAGGGCAGGTAGACTTGTGGAGTGTTGGTCTCACACGGGAATAAGATACGGATCCTGGCACTAGGAGCTCTGCATGTGCTCTCTCACTCCCCCACTATTTCAGCAAGACCAGCCCCCTCCTACCAAGAGGGGAGGAACAGGGTTGTTAGTCCTTTTCCTGCCGACCATTGCCAACCATTCTTCCTCTGCTGCAATGAATCGCCCAACCATAAAAATACAATACAATACATCTAAAACACAACAATTACAGATACCCCCAGGTATGAGGTACTGCAAAAATAGTCTTTGCAAAGAATTTTCCATGCTTTTAGAGCATTCTAAGTTGTTTTTAATAGCATTTTGTGCTTCATAATTTTACAGCACACCCCTGGGTGTTGACTAGAGATGAGCGAGTAGTGAAATATTCGAAAGTTCGAAATTCGATTCGAATAGACCGCGATATTCGACTATTCGACTGAATATCGAATCCCATTAAAGTCTATGGGAAAAAAATGCTCGCCACTTGGAAATCTCAATTCGACCACTTGGAGGTCACCAAGTCCACCCTGAAACCTCACAAAAAGGATGCCAACACTGTTGGAATGCAACTGGGACAGCAGGGGAAGCATGTCTGGGTGCATATAACGCGCCCCAAGTCGCACTATTACGCCACTATCACAGCCTCTCAACAATACACTCCAAAGACAATATAACCTCTCTGTAAAGTGAGACCATACAAGGAAACCTTCTTTCCTCTACATTACCATGGACCCCAAGCCAAACTAGACAAAAAAGAAGATAAAATTCTGCACCCCTTAAAATCACGTTGCCTATGACAACCACAGATGGCATAGGCAAGGGGGAAAGCAATCAAGCCATCACTATTTTTCCCTCTGTGCCATCCCTGCCTTGCCCAGGCACATGTCCCAAAACATCATCCACGCCCGAGTAACACGGTTACTGCAAAAGGCCATTTGACCACCAACACTTTGGTTTGAGGCCGGGGATGCTACATCTCCCTGACAGCACACTGGGTGAATGTTGTGGAGGCGGGGACGGGCAAACCTGCTACCCCCACCCAAGTTTTGGGCCTTGATTCTGTCTGGATTTCCGCAACCCTTACAGACAGCTCGGCAAACCCCTCCTTCTCCTTCTAGATTTGTTAAATCTGTCCACCACCCAGTCAAGTCCACAAAGTCCAGTCTCGTCGATAGCCTGCAGAAACTGCAGGGACCTCACTCTGACCCTCCTTCCTCCCACCCTGCCCAATGTTATCAACCCAGTGTTCCCACCCATGCAAGAATCGCAGGAGCTATCTGAGGATTTTGTTTGTTCTGATGCCCAAACACTGGAGCAAGCTCCATCTCTAGCTGATGGTGGTGTGGAACGGGCACTAAAGTGTAAAATGATTAGGGACGATGATGAGACACAGTTGCCAGCAAGGGAGGCTGTTGGAGCAAAGTGAGGCAGTGTAAGAGGAGGTGGTTGAGTATGACGAAGTCAGTGACCCGACCTGGCCCAGTGTCATGTCTAGCAGGTAAAGCAGTGGGGATGTTGAGGGATGCGTAGGACCGCAAAAGGCAGGAAGAGGCCGTGGGCTGGCCAGAGGCTCATGGAGAAGGCAGGCTAGAGCCCGCAGGGCCGCATCTCTTCCCTATAACAGGCCCCCACACAAAGCTCTCCCATCGAGGGCTCTTAGGTCCTTGTTGTGAAAATATTTTAATGAGTGCGCAAAGTTAGCTTGAGGTGAGCCCTCGAAAAAATTATATGGAGGCCCAAGAGGTGAGCCCTCGAAAAAATTAAGTGGAGGCCAAAGAGGTGAGACCTCTTAAAAATTGTATTAAGGCCCAAGAGGTGAGCCATAATAAAAATTGTTTGTAGGCCCAAGAGGTGAGCCATGATAAAAATTGCTTGTAGGCCCAAGAGGTGAGCCATGATAAAAATTGCTTGTAGGCCCAAGAGGTGAGCCATGATAAAAATTGCTTGTAGGCCCAAGAGGTGAGCCATGAGAAAAATTGCTTGTAGGCCCAAGAGGTGAGCCATGATAAAAATTGCTTGTAGGCTCAAGAGGTGAGCCATGATAAAAATTGCTTGTAGGCCCAAGAGGTGAGCCATGATAAAAATTGCTTGTAGGCCCAAGAGGTGAGCCATGATAAAAATTGCTTGTAGGCCCAAGAGGTGAGCCATGATAAAAATTGCTTGTAGGCCCAAGAGGTGAGCCACAAATTTTTTTTTTTTTTTTTTTACGGAGCAATTATACGGCGGTTAAGGAGGAGGAGGAGGAGGTGGAGGAGGAAATGGCACTTCATACAGATGGCACTTCACTACTTCACTTTTGGCTGCTTTCCACTGTTGGAGAAGCAAAGTCCGGGTCAATCCACTTGCTGTTCATTTTGATTAGCGTCAGCCTGTCGGCACTGTCGGTTGACAGGCGGCTGCGCTTATCGGTTATAATGCCCCCGGCTGCGCTGAACACCCTTTCTGATAGCACGCTGGCGGCAGGGCAGGCAAGCACCTCCAAGGCGTACAGGGACAGTTCCAGCCACGTGTCCAACTTGGAGACCCAGTAAGTGTAGGACGCCGAGGGATCGGGGAGGACAGGGGTACGGTCTGCCAGGTACTCCCGCAACATCCGCCGATACTTGTCCCTCCTGCTGATAGCGGGCCCCGCAGTGATGGAAGTTGCACGAGGGGGTGCCATGAACGTGTCCCACACCTTGGAGAGTGTTCCCCTGGTGGCTGTGGGCCTGATCGATGTTGTGGGACTCTGGGAGACCCTCTCCTCTCTGCCGCCAGCGATGGTGGGTGGGAAAATCTCCATCATGTTCTGCACGAGTTCCCTCTGGTATTCCAGCAATCGATTCGTCCTCTCCTCTACCGGAATAAAAGAGGAGACGTTATCTTTATACCGGGGGTCCAGGAGTGCGAAGACCCAGTACAGTTTGTTCTCCACTATCCGGACAACACGTGTGTCCCGGGAAAAGCAGCCCAGCATGAAGTCAGCCATGTGTGCCAGACTCTGAATAGGCATGACGTCACTGCCCCCACCAGAAGGATCACTTGCCATTTCCTCCTCTTCCTCTTCCGCCTCCTCTCCGCCCCATCCGCGCTGAACCAATGGGACGCACACAGCCTGACTGCTACCCTCGCCGCCAGCATCCTCCTCCTCTTCCACAGCCACCTCCACGTCGTCCTCCTCCTCCTCATCCTCCTCCTCCTCCTGCAACTGCCACCGAGAAGCAGACAAAAGTGTGGTCTGACTGTGTAGCTCCGTTGCGTCTCCTCCTACCCCCGTCTCCTCTGCGTGCAATGCGTTCTCCCTTATTGCGATGAGCGATTCTTTAAGGACGCATAGGAGCGGGATGGTTACGCTCACTATAGCGTCCTCGCTGCTGACCTTCTTGGTGGACTCCTCAAAGATACGCAGTACATCGCATATGTCTGCCATCCATGGCCACTCGTGGTTGGCAAACTGAGGGAGCTGAGTTGGAGGCACGCGTGGATTCATAATCTGGTACTCCATCAATGCTCTCTGCTGCTCACACACCCTGGCCAACATGGAATAGGTGGAATTCCAGCGAGTCGGCAGGTCGCACAACAGCCGATGTTCAGGCAAATGGAGGCGTTGCTGGAGTTTTTTTAAGCTAGCAGCAGCTACAGTTGACTTCCGAAAGTGAGCGCACAAGCGCCGCACTTTCACCAGTAGCTCTGCCAGGTTGGGGTAAGTCTTTAGAAATTTTTGGACTACCAGATTAAAAACGTGGGCCAGGCATGGTACGTGATTGAGTTCGGCAAGCTCCAGAGCCGCCACCAGGTTACGGCTGTTATCGCACACGACCATGCCTGGTCCTAGCTGCAGCGGCGACAGCCACATCTCCGTCTGCTGCAATATGGCGTCCCTCACCTCTGGGGCGCTCTGCTTCCTGTCGCCCAAGCTGATGAGCTTAAGCACCGCCTGCTGACGTCTCCCCGCGCCAGTGCTGCAACGCTTCCAGCAAGCAGCTGAGGGCGATGTTAAGGCAGAGGAGGAGGAGGAGGAGGAAGAGGAGGGGGGTTTATCAGAACCCCTGCTGGCAATCTTGGGCGGGGGTGGTAGGTAGGCCGTCTCTCTTTGCGACCCCGTCCCCGCTTCCACAACATTCACCCAGTGTGCCATCAAAGAGATGTATCGTCCCTGGCCGCAAGCTCTTGTCCACGGTCGGTGGTCAAGTGGACCTTTGCGCTGACTGCGTACCTCAGGGCCCGCCTGATGTTACGCGACACGTGCTGGTGCAGGGCGGGGACGGCACTCCGGGAAAAGTAGTGGCGGCTGGGGACGGAATAGCGAGCTGCGGCAGCCGCCATCAGGTCGCGGAAGGCCTGCGTCTCCACAAGCCTAAACGGCAACATCTCCAGGGCCAGCAGTTTGGAGATGTGGCAGTTTAAGGCTTGGGCTTGGGGGTGACTCGAGGTGTACTTCTGCCTGCGGTCGAACGCCTGCGAGATGGACAGTTGATGGGACGAGGAGTGTGAAGGTGCAGGCGAAGATGCGGGGGAAGGGGAGGCAGCAGGAGAAGGCCCCAAAGTAGTCGAGGCAGAGGCAGATGTGGAGGTGTCCTGGCTGGAGGTCTGGACCGCAGTGGCAGCACACAACAAAGGGGAAGAGGCAGTGGCAGGAAGACCTGGCGCAGGTTGTATTGCGTTTGCTCTCTCCCACTCAGCCCAGTGCTTGACTTCCAAGTGACGCCGCATGCCTGAGGTGGTCATATTGCTCTTCTCAGAGCCCCTACTCAGTTTTGAGTGGCAGAGTGTGCAAACCGCGCTCAGTTTGTCATCCGCACAAACATTAAAAAATCTCCACACCACAGAAGTACGAGGCCTCGATGGGGGAGCTTCGCGCGACTGCCTGCTGCCGGGAACAGCTTCGGCCCTGCTGGCTGTGGCCTCACTTCTCTGTCTGGACTGTCCTCTGCCTCTGGACATCCCTCTGCCTGTGGACATCCCTCTGCCTCTGGACATCCCTCTGCCTCTGGACATCCCTCTGCCTCTTGCTGCCTTTTTCGGTGCTGCGCAGACCACCACCTCTCCACTGCTTTCCCCGCTGGACATCACCCCTGGCCAAGTGGGGTCGGTCATTTCGTCATCCACCACCTCCTCTTCCACTTCCTCACTCTGCTCCTCCTCCTGCCCACTGGACATTCCAACAGCCTCCCTTGATGGCAACTGCGTCTCATCATCATCATCGCTCATGATAACAGATGCTGGTTCAGGGTCCACATCAGCAGGAGATGGCGAATACTCAAGTGGTTGGGCATCACTACAAACAAATTCCTCTGGTAGCTCCAGGGATTCTTCCGGCACATCTGAAAAAGGACCCGAAAAGAGCTCCTGGGAGGGGTCAAGGGTGGGATGACTCTGTTGGCCAGGTGTGGAGGAAGGAGGGTCAGAGTGAGACTGTGTGGATGACTGGCTGGTGGACAACTGTGTGGAAGCGCTATCGGCTATCCATTGCACCACCTGTTCACACTGCTCAGGCCTCAACAGCGGTGTAACCCGCCCCCTGCTTAACTGTCCCATAAAGGCAGGGATTCTGGATGAGCGGAATCCTGGCTGCCCCTCACCAGCACGCATTGTATCCCCACTGGCTTCAACAAGGCCCCCAACAGCATTTCCGCGCCCCCGTCCTCGTCCACGTCCGATTCCGCTAGCCCTCCGCATTTTTTTTTTTTGGTTACAATATTTGGCGTACACAGCCGTATACTACCAGGTCAGACGGTGTGTATTAACACCACGTATATAAAAGAGTTTTGCAGGCACGCAGAACGCACAGTACAGGTGCCAAATAAAAGGACTTTTTTTTTAATATTTCTAGGTACACAGCCGTGTACTACAAGGTCAGACGGTGTGTATTAACACCACGTATATAAAAGAGTTTTGCAGGCACGCAGAACGCACAATACAGGTGCCAAATAAAAGGCCTTTTTTTAATATTTCTAGGTACACAGCCATGTACTACAAGGTCAGACGGTGTGTATTAACACCACGTATATAAAAGAGTTTTGCAGGCACGCAGAACGCACAGTACAGGTGCCAAATAAAAGGACTTTTTTTTTAATATGTCTGATTACACAGCCGTGTACTAACAGGTCAGACGGTGGGTATTAACAGCACGTATATAAAAGAGTTTTGCAGGCACGCAGAACGCACAATACAGGTGCCAAATAAAAGGACTTTTTTTTAATATTTCTAGGTACACAGCCGTGTACTACAAGGTCAGACGGTGTGTATTAACACCACGTATATAAAAGAGTTTTGCAGGCACGCAGAACGCACAATACAGGTGCCAAATAAAAGGACTTTTTTTTTTATATTTCTAGGTACACAGCCATGTACTACCAGGTCAGACGGTGTGTATTAACACCACGAATATAAAAGTTTTGCAGGCACGCAGAACGCACAGTACAGGTGCCAAATAACAGGACTTTTTTTTAAATATGTCTGATTACACAGCCGTGTACTAACAGGTCAGACGGTGGGTATTAACACCACGTATATAAAAGAGTTTTGCAGGCACGCAGAATGCACAATACAGGTGCCAAATAAAAGGACTTTTTTTTTAATATTTCTAGGTACACAGCCGTGTACTACCAGGTCAGACGGTGTGTATTAACACCACGTATATAAAAGAGTTTTGCAGGCACGCAGAACGCACAGTACAGGTGCCAAATAACAGGACTTTTTTTTAAATATGTCTGATTACACAGCCGTGTACTAACAGGTCAGACGGTGGGTATTAACAGCACGTATATAAAAGAGTTTTGCAGGCACGCAGAACGCACAATACAGGTGCCAAATAAAAGGCCTTTTTTTTTAAATATGTCTGATTACACAGCCGTGTACTAACAGGTCAGACGGTGGGTATTAACACCACGTATATAAAAGAGTTTTGCAGGCACGCAGAACGCACAATACAGGTGCCAAATAAAAGGCCTTTTTTTTAAATATGTCTGATTACACAGCCGTGTACTAACAGGTCAGACGGTGGGTATTAACAGCACGTATATAAAAGAGTTTTGCAGGCACGCAGAACGCACAATACAGGTGCCAAATAACAGGACTTTTTTTTAAATATGTCTGAGTACACAGCCGTGTACTAACAGGTCAGACGGTGGGTATTTACACCTGGTATACAAAAAGGGTATTGCAGGCACACAGAACCCAGAACACTAGAGCCAAAGAAACTGTATTTAAAAAAAAAAATGTACACAGCCGTATACTGCCAGAAGATCAGATGGTGCATTTAAACACTAGGTATATAACAGGGTTTTGCAGCCAAAAAGAACGCAGAACAGTAGTGCCAAATATAGTTTGGTATGTAGCAGAGCACCTAATACACCACTAATGCCTCTCTCTGTCCCTACTCCAGCAGCTATCCCTGAATACAGCAGCCGTTCTCTGCAGAGTGTATATAGTAGTAAAGCTATCACTGTACTGCACTATAGTAGCCCAGATAAGGGCTTTTAATCACGCTCCTGCCTGTCCAACAGCTAAAACCTATCTCTCCCTTCTCCAGCCTCTGTCCCTGACTAAGTTCACGCAGCATATGCGAACGAGCAGGAAGACCTGAGTTATTAATATTCGAGGTCACGTGGTTTTTCCAGCCAATCCATGTAAACGCCGTTTTCGCGCTGCCAGCGTGCTCCGCGGGCCTGTCATACCCCCCCTGCATGGTGATTGGTGGAAAAAGAGCGCCAGGGAAGGTGGGAGGGGAAACGAATTCTAAGTGCGCCATCGCCGTTATACTCGATCGAAATCGAGTATGCCGAATAGCGTAGTATTCGATCGAATACCGGCTCGATCGAACACTACTCGCTCATCTCTAGTGTTGACATTTTTGTGTTGTATAAAATGACAATAATAAAGAATTTAGCTAACAGGGCAGACATCCAAAAAGTGCTATCCCATGCACGTTATTAATTTTATTAAATAAGATAACTTTTAATGTTGCATATAATGCAATGAATAATAATACCATATGATGACTAAAGAAGGCTAGTTTCACACCATGCAGGAACAGACAAGGCAGCACAAGGCATAAGAGAAAATAATGTCTGATCTTTTAAAGAACCTTGAAACAACTCAAGTTATCAGCCAAATTGGAGACCTCAATCTCTACACATCACTGTTCTAGAGTTTCATCTCCTCATCAGTAAAGAATAGGGTTTTGTTTTGGTTGTATGATTATCAATGGCAGAAATACAGCTTTAGAGAATCTTTAGGGAAGTATTCCCTGGGAGTAAGTATGCAAAATAGCTCTCCTGTCTTTCAAGTACCTTTTTCGCCCTATAAGACGCATTTTTTCCCCCAAAAGTGGGGGAAAAGTGTCTCTGCGTCTTATGGGGTGAATGGAAGCACTCATTAGCACCGGAGGACTGCGCACAGCGTGAGGGCGCTCTGTGACCTCACGCTGTGCGCGCCAGTTCACAGCACAGTCGACAGCAGGAGGAAGCAGAGCGCGGGCGGTGAGGAGCGGCGGCGTCCAGGAGCAGGGGAGGTAAGTGGCTTTTTTATTTTATGTGTTCTGCGGCTGCTAGCTGACAAAGGAGGCATGAGGGCTAACACAGGAGGCACGGGAGCTGACAAAGGAGGCACGGGGGCTGACAAAGGAGGCACGGGGGCTGACAAAGGAGGCACGGGGGCTGACAAAGGAGGCATGGGGGCTGATAAAGGAGGCACTGAGGGCTGACATAAGAGGCGCTGAGGGCTGACATAAGAGGCACTGAGGGCTGAAATTGGAGGCACTGGGGGCTGAAATTGGAGGCACTGGGGGCTGAAATTGGAGGCACTGGGGGCTGAAATTGAGGTCTTATTGGGGTCTTATTAACATTGGGGGTCTGATTGGGGCTGTGAGCTGATGAAAAATATTTTTTTCTTATTGTCCTCCTCTAAAACCTAGGTACGTCTTATGGGCCGGTGCGTCTTATAGGGCGAAAAATACGTTACTTCTATAGATGGCAATCCTGAAGTCAATGCCTGACCCTTTTAAGGAAACCTGTTAGTTTATGCTGCCATAAAGTAGTCACAGATGCATTTATTTCACCAGTCTGTTATTTATGTGTGAATATGTTTTCATTTTGTAGAACTTACTGTCTGATTTTCGTACTGACCCTGAGTTGCCTGCCCTGATCCTTGGACTGAATTAGGATTGCACAAATTCTACCTGCCCTGAGCTTGTCCTTGACTATGGCTTTGACCTCTCAGTTTTTCACGCCAGTGTCTCTTGACCACCATGGGTCAGCAGTAGAGATGAGCGAATCTATTTGCCGCTTCATAGATTCGATACGAATCTTCATTATTTCCTACACCGAAGCGAATCCGAATCTTTTCAGATTTTCTTCGGAAGATTCTTCTTAAATCTTTGTACGTTAACGCTACGTACGCATCATATAATTTGTACGCTAATGCTATGCATCTGATAATTTGTACGCTAATGCGTACTTATTCAGTTAAGTAGCGTACTTTTACTGTATATTCGTTATTTGTGCGGGCCTAGACAATAATACACTAAAGCTTCATACGTACTTTGTACACTCATGTATTCGCGGGAATGTTCGCAGAACACAAGATTTTTTTTTTTAACGCAACTTGGACCAAATCGAATCTTATCCGAAGCTAATCTTTTTAAAAAATTTGGCGAATATTCGCTGAAGTGAATCTTTGAAGATTCGCTCATCTCTAGTCAGCGGTTTACTGAACAGCAACTACTCCAAGAGGCAGCAACCTGGTGGTTTCTTCTTGTATATGGGTTAAAGAACAAGCGGCCACTTAGATATTGTCCTTAGGAGTAGCCCCAGGTCAAATTATTTCAAGTGATACAGCAGATCCAGATCCACTTGCCAGTGGCATACCACCTTGCCAGTGGCATACCACCAATCATGAATTGTTTTCCTCCGGACTCCCTGCCCCCATTTTCCCTCTGAAAGGCTCCAGGCCTCAATGCCTGTGCCTGTAACCTATGAGATCCCGGCACAGACGGCACAATGACGTAATCATCATCATGCTGCCTGAGCCGGGGAGTATACAGCTCAGGAAACAGGTCAGAAGAGGCCTGCACTGCGTCGCTGACAGCGGAGGTAAGTATGTGTGTTTATTGATTTTTATTTGGCATCATACTGTTGGGCCATCATGGGGGGAGTACTATTGGGGCATCTACAGGGGGCATGTTCTTGTACTGGCACACATTATGGGGATGCTATGGGTACATTGGCTCTACTGGGGGCACTAAGAGGGAGCATTTCTTGTACTGGGACCCAGAAGGGGACTTTTTTTTATACTGGAACACATTTTTTGCACTGGTACACATTATAAGGAGGTATTTCTTGTGCTTATGCATAATATAAGGGATATTTTTGTACTAGTGCAAACTATAAAGGGGTGTTTTTGGATTGGCACACATTATAAGGGGGTCATTTTTGTATTGGCACACATTCTAAGGGGGTATTTTTTGTATTGGAATACATTATAAGGGGGTATTTTTGAGTTCAAATTAGGGGTCATTGTTTTAGTGGCACATATTATAAGGAGAGATATTACTACCAAGGGACTATGGGGAACATGATTATTAGTATGGGCACTATGGGGACATTATTACTATTGGGGTCACTGTTAACACTAAGTGCACTCTGGGAAGCACTATCACTGTGGGGTCACCGTGCCACAGTATCAGATTAACAATTACTTTTGGGGTAGATTATGTTTACAATATTAGTGTCAGGGACACAATATGCTGGCCGCAGTTATTTTTTAGATCACTTTGTGCCAATACTTATTAGAGGGGGCACTATCTGCATAATGGATAATGGAAAAGTAGGAAACTAATATGTCTGTTTGTCAAATTATGCAGAGACAAGCGATGACTGAAAAATCATCATGGTGGTCTGGTCTGAATGGAAGAAGATGAGGAAAGGAAGCATCTACATCTACTACATGTTTTGTAGCTGTCATGGCCGGAGCAGTGTACCCTAACCTACCCGTTTCCACTGTCCCTACCTAATTGCACACAACTGGTCGGCAGTCCCTTCTCAAATAAGTGCAGGGGTCTTTATGGGAGGGAGGACAGGAAGAAAAAAACAATAAACTATTGACACATTGGCAGCCACAAAAACAGGCATATGACAGAAAAAAACAAACCAGGTCAAAACAAGGAGAGACAAAACTGAACCAAATCCGAAACCACAAAACAGAGTCAGAACCCTGCCAAAGTCAATACCAGGATAACAGACAGGGAAAACCAGAAATAGACAAATACAATACCAAGACAGAGTCCAAACCAAGAAGAAATGTCAGACTCCAAATCGTCAGGCAAAGGTCAAGGCCCAAATTGGAGGTCAAGAATCCAGTAGGTAATAATGCAGAGGCTAGTGAGGTAATCCAGGAAGCTAACACCAATCACAGGCAACCAGTGGCCAGCAGGTGTCATTTCCTAGTGTCACGATACAGGGAGTAGTGAGCCCTAACTTAAAGGGGTATTCCCATCTCACAAATGTAGTTTGTATAGATAGTAATATTATTGGTATGGCTATATCTAATAGAATGTTTTTATATAAAATGTACCATATAGAAGATTTGCCTATTTGTATATCCATTGTCCCACGCACATCAGTCGGGCCGTTGCCCCTAGTTACGACCACCGCGGCCATGTAGTAGTGGTGGTCAGCTTGCTCTTGTTCAAACCCGCTCTGAGGTAACTGCTGTATTGTGAACTCACATTGCATGAGCATGTGCAGGCACACTTTAGGGTTGTAGCATTTTTCTCTGCGCTTCCAAAATGCAGAGAAACGGATCCTGTTCCAAGATCAATTCATCTCTATGGAGCAGGATCCATTTATAAAGTCTGCGTTTTGGACAGATCCTGACCATTACCTTTTGGACTGATAGCGTCCAAACCGCAGATGTGACAGTACCCTAAGATGTGTCTCCGCATGTTCATGCAATGTGCATTCACAATACAGCAGTTACCTTAGAGCGGGTTTGGAAAAGAGCAAGCTGACCACCACTACTACATGGCCATGGTGGCCATAACTAGGGGCAACGGCCTGATTGATGTGTGTGGGACAATGGATATACAAATAGGCAAATCTACTAAACGGTACATTTTATATAAATACATTCTATTAGTAATAATATTGGTATGGCTATATCTATCTATACAAACTACATTTGTGAGATGGGAATACCCCTTTAAGCCCCAACCTCTGTCCCTGCCTACTTACACGGCCCGTCCTATGTAACGGCGCGTAACTGGGCGACAATCCCTAGCCTGAATAAGTGCTGGGGCATAAAGGGAAGGGGAACAAGAGGAAAATACAACAAAGACAGAACACAAACACAATATCAGAGGGTCAGCATGCCAAAAGTCGTACCAGGAAGTCTCGTCAAAACCAGGGGAGAGAGCAAAAGCAAGGTCAAAAATACACAGCCGAAGTCCAAAACACAGTAATCACAATGAGGATTAGCAAACACTAGCACGGGAGGTATAGACTAGTGTTGAGCGAACATGTTCGGCTGAATACACTATTCGGCCGAACATGGTGGTGCTCGGAACCACGCGGTATTCAGCCGAATACCGTGTGTGCTCGAATGCCATGCTCGAGTCCCCTCCCCGCACGCTAATTAGCCAATTAGCGTGCGGGAAGGTGCTGGCATTCACTGTAATGCCAGTAGCCATGTTGGCTACTGGCATTACACTGATTGGATGGCCGGGAACGCGTCATCGGGTGCTATAAAGCACCCGGTGACATGTGACCGGCTCATACCGAGCCAGGGACAGCTGCAGCAAGGAGGGACAGAGAGTGTAGGGAGAGAAGCACGCTAGGCAGGGATAGAAATCGCTCAGAAAAGACCCAAAAGCCCTTTTAAGGGCTATTATATCTGGCACAAACCTTTATTTAGTTATATTTGAGGACTTTAAAGGTGGTGAAAATAGCACTAGGTGGCCTGCCATTAATACCACAAGTCCTGCTGCTGCTGCTGCATGCTGTAGGATACTCTCTATATACTATATACCTGACATACTTTGCTATAATTTCTGCTGTTAAGCCCGCACTACTTCTTTTGCGTCTTGCTGTATAACATTTGCATATTGATAGATTTTCTATAGGCAGGGTCAGTATCATTGTTCAAAAGTCCATTGTTAAATGCTTCTGCATTTTTTATTTTTCTTTTGGGTGGCAAAAATAACCCAAGTGTGCCCTGTCAGTAACGCTAGGTGCACAGCGTATTACAACCGTTCAAAAGTCTATGTAGCTGACATCCGTATTTAATACCGTTAATTTAGGCTGAAGTTCCTCATTTGCATCTGCAGTTTAATTTAAGTAAGTAGGGAATAAAACTATAGGGATAGGATTTGGGTAGGTAGAAAGATTGTTTCTGTTCCAAAAAGACCGAAGTCCATTGTGAAATACATCTGCTTTTTTTTTTTGGGTGGCAAAAATAACCCAAGTGTGCCCCGTCAGTAACGCTAGATGCACAGCGTATTACAACCGTTCAAAAGTCTATGTAGTTGATATCCGTTGTTACATTCTTCACAAGCGACGAGTGGGCATTGATGTCTGACCTCTGTGAGGTGTTACGCAACTTTGATGAATCTACACAGATGGTGAACGGCGATAATGCCATTATCAGCGTAACCATCCCACTTCTGTGTCTACTAAAAAGCTCGCTGCTCACAATAAATTGTACTTGCCCCCCTTTTTTTTTTTTAACGGAGCACACTTTATAAAATTGTTAACAAAGACTCTTTCCAACAGCTCAATAAAGTAATCTATTACATTTACTGTACATTTGCCATACAAAAAAAGAAAGTATCAAGAAAGGGTCCTCGCCTAGCCCTATACACCGTTATTTACAAGACCACACCCTCTACTACGCCCTGACCGATAACACCTTTAGAAAATAGGAAAAATAAAACTACATATTCCATTATTACTGATCAATCTACAAGTATTGATTTGTGACATTAATTATATTACATTATTATCTTGTCGGCAAGCTACAATATGTGTCATAGCCTATTGTGCACATAATCGTTTACAAAGTGTAAAAGAATAAAAATAGACATTTAAACTGAGATATACATTAATATTTTGGTTTATAAATACTTTGCAAAAACATACAGATTTTGATATTATTATAGCAAAAGTAAATAATGTATTTAAAAAAAAAATAACCAAAAAAATAGGACCCAAAAAATTGATTTAAAAAAAAAAAAAAAAAAAAAAAAACTAACTAACATGGACATGGCTTTCGATTTTCAATCATCTGTAGTGCTGATGTTGTGTATATCCAATACAGATAAATATATAAAACAGTCTTATCTTCGTATATTTCTACAGCTTTCTGCATATCAGTACGATTTATAAAGAAGCTTTTTGTGGGAAAAATATAAAGCTGCAAAAGGAAGACTACAGTAAGTTTTAACTGCAAAGTGCATGCATCTGCGGGTCACCCATAAATTTTTTGTACGGTCAGCTCGGCAGCAGAATGGAGTCCTATTCCATTATTCATAGCTCAAGTATTGAGGCGACCCGGCCTGGTTTGAACACTCGAATTTTTTAAGTTAACGATTCCGGCCCCCGGGACACTCAGCGAAGAGCATCTGGGAGGCGCCAAGAGGCAGGGGCTCCGACAGGTGGTAGCTCACCTCCCTGCAGACCGCCAGCTCGATCTCAAGATCGAACTCCGAGCTTTCTTGGATTACTGCATCAATACCTCCATTTTGTCACAGTCCAGGCAAAGCTGGAACCTTCAGTGCATCATGTCACTGCCTGAGAGTCAGTTTGGGTATTCCCTTTTTCACACAGTTGAAATTTAAATATTTTCTTGGGGGAGTTAAATTTGTTTAAGGTGCAGCATAAATGTACGGGATTACTGTATCAATACAGAAATTTTTTCCTATCTGGCATACATCTGAGTCGCTCATCATGCGGGCCCACATCTGATTTGTGTCCTGTATTTGTAGGACATATATGGAGGACTTTTTATTACCTTGATACATTCTATGGATTACTTAAATTCTTTTTTACGGTCTGCTCTTCGGCAGAATGTCACATTAAGAATAACATTTTTTGGATGGTCAGCTCGGCATCTGCAAGTCCCCCCTAAATTTTTTGGACGGTCTGCGCAGCAGAAGCATGTCCCCCCTAATGTTTTAGACTGTCACCAGAAGGCCATCAATCATAATTTTTCAAGGGTGTGTATGATGCCCTCCTTTATGTGTAATAAAATGTGTATTGGATTGTCTGTTCCTTGTAATTTTTGGCAGCCCTTTCACTTAGTGCATAGGCTTTATGAGTGTCGAAGTCCCACAATTATACCACAATGTGAATGAGGCCCTCCTTTATATGATTTACCGATTGTATGGGAGTGCCTCATCCGTGTAATTTTTGGCAGCACTAGCGCTTAACGTACAAGTAAATCTATGTGTCCTAACAATATTTCCTGTAAAATCGATGTTATCTTGGGTTTTGGGGGGGTATTTTTGTCATTCCGTAAAAGTGGCATAATAGCCGGACATCATCTTTAATAGCAGCGACTTCGGTGTCCAAGATGCATCCAGACATCCTCCCCATGCTGTTCCCTAACCATTTCTGTGGTGTTTCCACCATTTTCTGACGTTTCCCTATGGACCAGACACCCTCCCCTCTGCAGAGCAGGGGGTGCCCGGTCTTCTCCCATTGACTTCCATTATACTCGGGTGCTCGGCCGAGCACCACCTAGTGTTCGGCCAGAGCACCCGAGCACCTAAACATCGGGGTGCTCGATCATCACTAGTATAGACCAATCTCAGGCAACCTGTGGCTGGCAGGCTGCCTGTTTAAATAGGGCTCCAAGTAGGTCATGTGACGAGGTGGCATCACATGACCTCCAAAAGTGAAACAGGAAGTGCTGGCTTTCTTGCCAGTACTCAGAGGTAGGTCACGTGACGTGGCCAGCGTCACGTGACCTATAGCACATATATTCATAGCTGAAGCTCCTCCTGCCTGTTGTCAAGGAGATGGGGAGGACGCCGGCCACGCAGAGACTGAACGTGCGCCGGGTCCTCCCTGCCCCTGTTGTCATGGAGACGAGGTTGCACATCTCGTCCTCGCTCCTGAACAACAGTGGGAGTCCAGTGGGAGGTGCTGCACGGAGGAAGCACGCCGCCGGCTCCCTGTGACACCTAGTCATGTGATTCATTTAGCGTCATGGGGGGGCATTTCAATTTTTGCCTCAGGCAGCAGAAAGGCTATGTGCTCCCCTGCCCTTTGCCACAAAGCACTGAGGGAAGGGGGTCCCAAGCTGAACTCGTACCAGGGCCCATGAGCCTTTAGCTACACCCCTGGTTGGCACTGCTGAGCTTCATAGCCCACTAGTAAATTTAAGGGCCCAAAAGGGCAGAGAAAACACAACTCAGTACACAGATTCCACATACTTCATACATAAAAATAATTAACAAAATAACACAAAACATATGTCACATATACAGCAGTCTACTATCCTCATAGATGTTGTCCTCCCATACTGTAATCTCTCATATCAGCAGCCACCTTTCACTGGGGTTGAGTTGAAGTATGTTGCAAACACTTCCTCACTAGCAGGTCCCTCTAAAGCTACATCATTCTTCACTGTATTCCCTTTGTCGGGGTCTCTATTTAGGAGCTGCTTTATCATGCCTCCAGCCCAGTTTTTTTTAAATTCAGTAACATTCCACCACTGTCTACTATGCTGCTGCAATCATAAAATGCTTCACTTCCTGCTAATAGATTTATATCATTCTCTCCTAGATTCTGCAACAACAGAACATGTAGTGACAACAGTTAATTTAATATTACAGTATTAACTCATACCAAGTAAATATTCATAGGAGAGGCAGCAGTGGACACATTTACATAGGCAAACAGTTACAATTGTAAGACTTGGTAAGATTTACCCCCATTACATGATAATCATTGATATGTTTGTCAACCAATGAAACTTCATGTATACAACTGTAGGCAGTGCCACAAATGGACTTCACTTACATATATCAGTCACCTTTCTCAAATTCTGTGATTCTTGGTACTAAGATACTGTACTTCCATGATATATAGTAACTGCACAAGAACAGGATGGTTTAAAAAAAAAAAAAACAGAGAACTGCGCAAACATTTAAGGCAGGTGAGGAAAATGCTGCAAAGTAAAATTACTTTCAAGAGTAGAAGTGTTAATAGTTTGTTTTTATCAATCAACAAAACGCAAAGTGAATGAACAAAAAATATATTTAAATCAAATCAATGTTTGGTGTGACAACCCTTTGCCTTCAAAACAGCCTCAGTTCTTCTAGGTACACACAGTTTTGGAAGGAACTCAGCAGGGGGATTGTTCCAAATATCTTGGATAACTAAACAAAGATCTTCAGTAGATTTAGGATTGCTCAAATCCTTCCATTTCTTCATGTAATCCCAGTCAGACTGTCACGCTCTGGTGTGGAGGGTATAGCCACACCAAGCATAAGAGGGAAGGGAACAGACCGGAGAAGGGAAGTGGTCACCTCCTGCAGGAATCTCTGAGACTAGGCCCTGGCTGACTACCAGTATGAACAGGCCTTAGTTGTAGGAGAGTTCATACACAGGAACCTAATTTCTAACTGACCCTGTAGTTAGTGATAGGGGAAGGAGTCAACCCGTTCCTCCAACAGGACGGAGGAATAGGAGACTCCAAACAACGGATAAACACGATAGGGAAAATAACACTTATCTTTATGCAGAAATAGCAGCAACTGGATCTCAGCCAAGAACAGCTCCAAACAACAGCAAGAAAGTATAAACCGCAGAAAGTATAAACCGCAGTGAATACTGGGAAATGAAGGAATAAATAGAGGAGAGAAAATTACCACACCTACAACAGCTGAGAGGAAGGGGTGTGGTAAACAGCAACCAAACCAAGGGGAAAACATGTCAAATTATGTCACTTTTGAAAGCCGCGCAGAACGTCTTATACCAGACGCAAGCCCACTCGTGCCATTATTACCACTTTTACGGGTGACCTCCGGGCACCCAGGACCATATTTATCACGATGACACCTGTGAAAGGCTTTCACCAAACGACTGGCATTCACGTCAGATGCCGGTACCCATGACCTCTCCTCAGGTCCATAACCCTTCCAATGAACAAGATATTGAAGAGTCCCACAGAGAACTCGAGAATCAATGATCTTGACAATTTGGAATTCCAAATTACCATCCACCAAGACAGGCGCGGGTGGCAAGGGAGATGGCTCCAGAGGTTCAACATATCTCTTCAACAAAGATCTGTGAAACACATGGATTTTCAGGGCCTGAGGAAGTTCAAGACGAAATGCTACAGGATTAATAATGGCCGTGATCTTATATGGGCCAATAAATCTTGGACCCAACTTCCAAGAAGGAACTTTCAACTTAATGTTCCTAGTAGACAGCCACACAGAATCACCCACACTTAGGTCTGGACCATTCATACGTTTCCTGTCAGCCACATGTTTGTACTTGTTACCCATATTTATCAAGTTATTTTGAATTTTTTGCCATATAGAAGACAATGATGACGAAAAACGTTCTTCCTCAGGAATACCAGAAGTATCAGAACCAGAAAATATGCCAAACTGCAGGTGAAAACCATATGCACCAAAAAATGGCGACTTACCAGTGGAGTCCTGTCTGCGATTATTTATGGCAAACTCAGCCAGAGACAAAACGAGGACCACTCCTCCTGGTTCTCAGAGACAAAACATCTCAAGTAAGTCTCCAGACTCTGATTGGTACGCTCAGTCTGTCCATTCATCTGGGGATGAAAGGCAGAGGAAAAAGACAGTTGTACCCCGAGCCGAGTACAGAACGCCCTCCAGAATCTGGACACAAACTGAGTCCGACGATCAGAGACCACGTCAGTGGGAATGCCATGAAGTTTCACAATGTTGTCAACAAACACTTGTGCAAGAGTTTTAGCATTGGGGAGTCCGGGTAATGCAATAAAGTGCGCCATTTTACTAAAACGATCTACAACCACCAGAATAACTGTCTTACCAGATGACTCAGGCAGATCAGTGATGAAGTCCATGGATAGGTGAGTCCATGGTCTGGACGGGATGGGTAGTGGAAGTAGGGGTCCAGAAGGTCAAGTATGTGTCACCTTAGCGCGTGCACAGACACTACAGGCTGACACATAGTCCTCAACACACTTACGCAGCCCTGGCCACCAGAATCTACGAGAGATGAGATCGACAGTGGATTTACTCCCAGGGTGTCCCGCAAGCACCGAAGAATGATGCTCCTCAAACACCTTATGACGCAAAGCAGAAGGAACAAACAACTTCCCAGGAGGGCAAGACTCCGGCGCATCTCCCTGGGCCTCAAACACTTTAGCCTCAAGATCAGGGTAAAGAGCAGATATCACCACTCCTTCAGACAGTATAGAGCTCGGATCTTCAAAATCACCACCTCCGGGAAAACTATGTGACAAGGCATCTGCCTTCACATTCTTAACCCCAGGACGATATGTGACAATGAAATTGAATCTGGTGAAGAACAAAGACCATCTGGCCTGCCTCGGATTAAGTCATTCAGCCGACTCCAGGTAAGCCAGATTTTTGTGATCAGTGAATACCGTGATTGGGTGAATCGCCCCTTCCAACCAATGACGCCATTCCTTAAAAGCCAACTTAATGGCCAGTAACTCTCTGTTACCCACATCATAATTTCTCTCCGCAGCAGAGTTTTTCGGAAAAAAAAACACATGGGCGCCATTTACCAGGTGACGGGCCCTGTGATAAAACTGCTCCTACCCCCACCTCGGATGTGTCAACCTCCACAATGTAAGGTTGTGACACATCTGGCTACACCAATATAGGGGCAGAAGAAAAGCACTCCTTAACAGCGGAGAAGGCTTGCAACGTTGCATCAGACCACACAGACATCCGTCCCTTTCTTAGTCATGTCAGTTAAGGGTTTAACTATTGTCGAATATTTCTTAATAAATTTTCGGTAATAGTTGGTGAACCCCAAAAATCGCATAAGAGCCTTCAGATATTCAGGTCGGTCCCAGTTCAGAACAGCACAGACTTTCTCTGGATCCTTTCGAAAACCTGAAGATGAAAGCAAGTATCCTAAGAATTGCACCTCATGTACAGCAAAAACACATTTCTCTAATTTTGCATACAACTTGTTATCTCTTAAGATTTGCAACACCTGCCTCACGTGATCCTGATGTGTCACAATATCTGGAGAATAGATTAGTATGTCATCCAAATACACGACTACAAACCTCCCCACAAGATGATGAAAAATGTCATTAACAAAATGCTGGAAGACAGCAGGAGCATTGGTCAACCCAAAAGGCATGACCAGGTTCTCAAAGTGGCCCTCAGGAGTGTTAAAGGCCGTCTTCCATTCATCCCCTTCCTTGATCCTGACCAGATTATATGCCCCCCTTAAGTCCATCACCATTTATTTTACCCTTCTTTTAATCTGTCAGAAGGGCAGAAAAATTAAAAACACAATGGATCCGGTCTTTGGGGCATCCGTAAGGCCTCTATAACTTGGTCCCTATTTTGCATCAGAATATGCTTCTAATTTAGAAGCCAAAAGCAGGAGTGGGTCCAAAACACAGAAGACATGCATATATTCCAATCACGTGTCATCTCTGTTTTGGATCCACTCCTGTTTTTTTTTTTTTGCCTTAGCAATACTGATGGATTACTGTCCATGTGAAGGTGGATGTTCAAAAGACAGGATCCATTTTTTGGGGTCGTTCTTGTGACGGATCATTAGAAGGGAAACATAAACAGTGACATAAACACAAACTTATTGCTGACACCCTCTCCACTTTGCCACAGGTCCACAACTTGTATCAGCGTGTAACAACACAGGTTCTGAAGAAATCTTTGTGGAACCAGCTGACAGTGTAAAAGGAGTGCGCTATTTCACTTTATAGTAGAATCTTGGGCCACTGCACTGTTCTTTATACCTAACTCTAACCTTGACCTGTAAAGCTGAGTTCACACTTGAGTTATTTGGTCAGTTTTGGCCCCGTAACTGACCAAATAAGTGAAGTGGGAAGTGATTCTAAGAGTGATGCCTGTCAACTGACTGCCATACTGATGAACAGTAACTGTTTCACTATCCAGAGGACTAGCTATGAATGTTTCTGCAATGCACAGTGTTGTACACCGATATATAGGCTAACTGAAACTTATATAACTATAGCTTATTTTTAATGAGCTTTGTCACAAATAAATTCAGATGGAATCACATTTTTTGGGAACATTCTGTGAATTGTCTGAATCGAATTTTTGAAAATTTTTGCTAATCTCTAATTATTGCTACAGACGTGGTCTGCATATTTTACTGTAAAGATCACATATGGACAGGATGGAGACAGTGTAAAATGTTAACTTTATTGCTGCTTGTGTGTTTGTGGTGTATTTAGTGCAACTTATTTGCCGTTGTGATCCAGACAATGGTTAATGTCTGGGTCACGGTTTCAATAAACAGCCTAATTAGGTGTAGAGGGGTAATTAGATGAATAAGTGCTCATCTTCTCAATCCGTTTCTGGAAATAAAAACCTCTGATATGTGACAATTAGAGAGCAAGTATGCTCTGTAATTGATGTGAAAAGGAGGATTGATAACATGCACAAAAGTCCATGTTATTTGTCCTGTTTAAACATGTACAGTTACACATGGAAAGTGAAGGCTCTGTGTGTCACTTTCTCCTCCAGGCACCTCCTCCAGGCTAGTTGACATCTCAGCTGGCTGAAGGGGAGGGCTGCTTTAGTAGGGCATATCTTGGACCATGTAGCAGCTATAGATGTGAGCCAGGTTGTTTTCTTAGCTTACAGTCTAAGCTTTCAAACAAAACCAAGATTACAATCCTAGCTGCTCTAAATTGGGATATATAACCTTTAAAATTAGGTTGTGAATCAGAGCTGAATGTATATGCAGCCCTTGCTGGGACCCATTTCTAGATGTTGCAACTCTCCATATCTCCATATATGGTCTTGTTTTAAAGCTTCAAAACAAGCCCTGGTCAATATCTCTAGCTGCTAATGTGAATGAACCCAACTAGCATAATAACATATATAGTAACATAGTTTATAAGGCCGAAAAAAGACATCTGTCCATCCAGTTCGGCCTGTTTTCCTACAAGTTGATCCAGAGGAAGGCCAAAAAACCCTGTGAGGTAGAAGCCAATTTTCCCCACTTTAGGGAAAAAAATTCCTTCCCGACTCCAATCAGGCAATTAGAATTACTCCCTGGATCAATGACCCATCTCTAGTAACTATAACCTGTAATATTATTACCCTCCAGAAATACATCCAGGCCCCTCTTGAACTCTTTTAGTGAACTTACCATCACCACCTCCTCAGGGAGAGAGTTCCATAGTCTCACTGCTCTTACCGTAAAGAATCCTCTTCTATGTTTGTGTACAAACCTTCTTTCCTCCAGACGCAGAGGATGTCCCCTCATCACAGTCCTGGGGATAAATAGATCATGGGAGAGATCTCTGTACTGACCTCTGATATATTTATACATAGTTATTAGATCTCTCCTCAGTCGTCTTTTTTCTAAAGTGAAATCTGGGTACTGTAGTCCACCCATTCCAGTTATTACTTTAGTTGCCCTCCTCTGAACCCTCTCCAGATCTGCTATGTCTGCTTTGTTCACAGGAGCCCAGAACTGTACACAGTACTCCATGTGTGGTCTGACTAGTGATTTGTAAAGTGGCAGGACTATGTTCTCATCACGGGCATCTATGCCTCTTTTGATGCAACCCATTATCTTATTGACCTTGGCAGCAGCTGTCTGACACTGGTTTCTACAGCTTAGTTTGCTGTTCACTAAAATTCCTAGGTCCTTTTCCATGTCAGAGTTACCTAATATTTTACCATTTAGTATGTACTGGTGACTTGCATTATTCCTTCCCATATGCATAACCTTACATTTGTCAGTGTTAAACCTCATCTACCATTAATAACCACCCTGTTTTCGATCACTGAGCCAGTTACTTACCCACATACAGACATTTTCTCCCAGGCCAAGCATTCTCATTTTATATACTAACCTTTTATGTGGTACCGTGTCAAATGCTTTGGAGAAGTCCAGATATACGACATCCATTGATTCGCCGTGGTCCATTCTAGAACTTACCTCCTCATAGAAACTGATTAAATTGGTTTAACATGACCGATCCCTCATGAAGCCATGCTGATATGGAGTTATTTGCTTATTTTCATTGAGGTACTCCAAGATAGCATCTCTTAGAAAACCCTCAAACAGTTTACCCACGACAGATGTTAAACTGTGATTACATGGCTGAAGGCATTGTCACTATCACTAAAGGTTTTAGCTGACAGTCTAATGTGTTTGAGGAGCTCCAGAGTGTCTCCCAACAGATGATGTGGGGGGAGAGAAAGATCAGGCAAAATAAAATTTTCACCAATCCTTTTGTTTTCACTGAACATAAACTACCAGCAGTGGTGTCTGGCAGCGACCTTCTCCTATCTCCCCATTGAAAATACATATGTATTCAGTCAAACCGAACTTGCATGTGTATGGGACAGTCGGGGGAGGTCTGGAGAGATAGTTGTCAGCTAAACGATCATTTGGAAGACAGCTATTGAATGTGTATGGCTGCCTTAAACTAGGGCATAAAAAGCAAAACAATATGCTTTCTGTTTAATCCTCTGTATTATTTTACCTTAGAATGTAAAAATTATAGTATACTAGCAGAAAGACCCGGCTTCGCCTGGGTATATTTCATCTATTTATTTAATGTTTCTGTGTGTCGTTGCAGAGAGAAAGTCAATGCAGCTGACAGAAATTGATTTTTACCTTCATTTTTTCAATCCCTATTGGCTGCGGAGTGGGAGGGGGTGTGGTTTGATGGGACACGGGGGGGGGTTAAGTCCTTCATTTCAGGGTGGCCTGAATTATAGGTTAATGCCATGGTAATTTGAGGAAACACAATGGGTAGCAGTGGAAGAAAACATTGCTTTGCGCGGGTATATTTCATCTATTTCATTTAATGTTTCTGTGTGTCGTTGCAGAGAGAAAGTCATCCTCCCTCCCATCCCTGCAGCTGACAGATGTTGATTTTTACCTTCAATTGTTCAATCTCCATTGGCTGCGGAGTGGGAGGGGTCATGGCCTGACTGAGTCGGGGGCGTGACGTTGCAAGACCTGGGGCAGGGTTTTAAGTCCTTCTTTTGATGGTGGGCAGAATTACAGGTCGATGCCATGGTAATTTATGAGGACACGCCATGGGTAACAGTGGAAGAAAACATTGCTTTGCACGGGTATATTTAATCTATTTCATTTAATGTTTCTGTATGTTGTTGCAGAAAGAAATCCAACTTCCCTCCCACCCCTGCAGCTGACAGAAGTTGATTTTTACCTTCATTTTTTCAATCCCTGTTGGCTGCGGAGTGGGAGGGGGCGTGGCCTGACAGAGTCAGGGGCGTGGATTAGCAAGACGCTTAACATGGGTGTATTTAATCTATTTCATTTAATGTTTCTGTGTGTCGTTGCAGAAAGAAAGTCAACCTCCCACCCATCCCTGCAGCTGACAGAAGTTGATTTTTACCTTTATTTTTTCAATCCCTGTTGGCTGCGAAGTGGGAGGGGGCGTGGCCTGACAGAGTCGGAGCGTGGTTTCGCGAGATCTGGGGCGGGGGTCAGAGTGGCATGAATTACAGATCGATGAAATGGTAATTTATGGGGACCCGCAATGGGTGGCAGTGGAAAAAAACATCTTTTATTAGTACTGAATGGTCGTAGTCTAAAATTAGTCAATTTCATCTACGATTTTTGTGTGTCGTTGCAGAGAGAAATTCACCCTCCCACCCCTGCAGCTGATTTTTTTCAATCCCCGTTGCCTGCGGAGTGGGAGGGGGCGTGGCCTGGCAGAGTTGGGGGTGTGGATCATCAAGATGCTTCGAACGGTTGTAGTCTGAAATTAGTCTATTTCATCTAAAATTTTGTGCGTCATTGCAGAGAGAAATTCACCCTCCCACCCCTGCAGCTGAGAGAAGTTTATTTTTCCCTTCATTCTTTCAATCCCTGTTGGCTGCGGAGTGGGAGGGGGCATGACCTGACAGAGTTGGGGGTGTGGCTTAGCAAAGCGCTTCGCATAGGTGATTTAATCTATTTCATTTAATGGTTCTGTGTGTCGTTGCAGAATGGCTGCAGAGTGGGAGGGGGCGTGGTCTGACAGAGTTGGGGACGTGACTTAGCAAGACGATTCGAACAGTTGTAGTCTATAATTAGTCTATTTTATCTAAAATTTTTGTGTGTCGTTGCAGAAAGAAATTCACCCTCCCACCCCTGCAGCAAACAGAAGTTTATTTTTGATAGACTGGTTTAACTTGGTAGAGGGCACACAATATATCTGATACCATAGGTGAAGCAATAGTTTTTAATAGATAAAAAACAGATATAGTCCAAAAAGGCTAAACCATAAAATCATAAAAATACTAAAAACATGCAAATCTAATTCATCTACACGTAACATATCACTCAAACATAGTCCATATCTGTAATGAAAAATGGAGTAATCCGATAGATAATATTATTCCTTATATGCAGATACCATGCACTGGATGCTTCCTCCAATAGTAACTGCACTCAGGTTGATTATGCTGGGGTTAGTAGTTAGTCACCACTTTCTCTGGTATTGGTTACCCACAGACTGACTCCTGGAATTAGTAGTCACGGAAGTGTTAAATTCACATACAAGAACCTGGGGTTAGTGCTTGTATCAAACACCTCTTGATCGAGGTATTAAATAGAGACAGTTTAAGTACTTTACCCTCCTGTAGTGCGGGCTGTCCGTTTTGGTTTCTCACGTAAGCCGAATCACCAACGTGGCGTCCCACGTGGGTACGGCGTGTGGTTGATCTTGTATTCACACAGCAGCGTATCCGGTCACGTGTTGTGACCATGTGACTGTCTCTCCGATCACGGGATATGTACGTCACCTACTCATGTGACTTAGATTTCACAGGTCCTGGAAGGTAAAGAGGAGAATACCAAAAATGTTCACAGGTCCTGGAAATTCGCAGTAATTCCCCGATAGTTCTTAAATTCCAATTAGGTGGTTTCTCCACGATTAATGTT
Organism: Rhinella marina; assembly: GCA_900303285.1. Lineage (NCBI taxonomy): Eukaryota > Metazoa > Chordata > Amphibia > Anura > Bufonidae > Rhinella > Rhinella marina. The sequence goes on from ONZH01030234.1 coordinate 117,111, forward strand.
GACTCTATCAGTACTCGAATGCCGGCATTAATTTTCCAAAAGTCTCCCTCTGTGTACCAGACGCGTTTCGGAACTCTACGGTTCCTTCCTCAGTGGTCGAGGTTGACTTGTGGATACTGCGTTTTTATGCTCAGTATTTGATTGATTAATTAATGGGGCGGATTCTCACTATTACTTGCAGATAATCTAAAAGTATGGACCGGATTCCATTCATAGAATGTTAGAAGTGCAATATAACACATTTATAAAAAATAATAAAATAGGTCAATTCCTAATAACAGTACAAATCCTTCATTGAGGTCTACTCAGACAACTTCTGATCAAACAGAATACTTCAAGTGAGGATATTAAATGAACTACTCAGAATGCAATAATGATGCGGTTTCTACACATTTTTTATATATGTTTTTTATTATTCGTGCAGTTTTTGTGCGTTTTTTGTTATTTATATCTCTTTTTGTAAAACTGATTGATATTACTTTCTTGTTTACACCTATTTTACTACTGGATACTTCCAGAATCTAATTTACATATGATGATACAAGAAGTTGTGGGGGGCAGCCCGCTCAGAAGGGGGGATCGTCGTGCTGGGAAATATAAACAGCCGGACGGCGATCCCACGTCCCCAGCGGGCAAGCCAACCAATTCTCCACGTCAAATGTTTCATACAGAGCCAAAACACTGTCTTTATAAAAAGCCAAAAATTTCCAATTCGGCATTAAGACCCTTCGGAATCAATGTATCAAAGTCAAAGATCATTTTAGATTCAGCCCTTGACATTTTTGCGACATGATTGCCGCCTCTCCAGGATTTTTTGATACATTCCAAAGCTGCAAAACATAATTTCGAAGGGTCTTTGTTATGGCATTCCTTAAAATGCTTGGAAACGGAATGCATCTCATAACCCTTCTTAATATTGTTTATATGTTCAGAGATACGTGTCTTAAAAGTCCTTTTAGTGCGGCCGATGTATTGTTTAGGACATGGGCAGCTTAGGATATAAATAACTTCAGTTGAATTACATGATAGTGTGCTTTTAATAGAGTGTGAGTGTTCATTATGTACAGAGTTAACTTTTATCGTTCTTTTGGGAAAATTGGTGGTTCTGCAGTTACTGCAAAAACCACATCTAAAGAATCCTGCCATAGAAAGCCAACTAGGTTTCTTCTCAGTCCTAGGATTGATAGTGGTTGGAGCTACCTTCAGGCCTAAATGTGGGGCCCTAGTGTATATAAAGGTAGGTTTCACAGGTAAAATTGGGCCAGCTATTTTATCTTCCAATATATGATGCCAGTAGTTACAGATGATTTTTTCAATTTGTTTATATTGTGCTTGATACGGTAAGATGATTTTGATTTCCTGGTCTTGTTTATTAGTACTGGTATTGGATCCTTCATTGACTGTCCTGTTTTCAATTTCCTTTTTAAAGAAACTCTGTCTTGATTTTTCTCTTATTTTACTCAGTGCTGAATCTATAATTTGTGGCGGGTACTTTTTCTGTGCAAATTGTTCAGTCAAAATTTTTGCTTCTTTTTCAAACTGTGTATCAAGTGTACAGTTCCTTTTGAGGCGTCTAAACTGGCTTAGTGGGATATTTGTGAGCCATTTTGTGAGATGTCCACTAGAGAACAGAATATAACTGTTTCTGGCCACCTCTTTTTGGTATGTACTACATATTAGATTATTTCCAAAAACGTCGACCTTTAGGTCCAAGAACTCCACTGATTTTTTACTTATATGTGACGTAAATCTAAGGTTCCTTTCATTTATATTCAGACTCTCCAAAAAGAGGTTTAGGTCCTCTAAGGAATCTCGCCAAATAAATATGACGTCGCCAATATAACGTCGCCAGAGCACCAGACCTGCTCCCAGCCTTGGGGCAATGATCTCGGACTCCCATTGAGCCATAAATAAGTTGGCATAGCTGGGAGCAAATCTGGTGCCCATGGCTGTACCCCGACATTGTACATAAAATGTGTCATCATAACTGAAGTAATTGTGATTCAAAATGAATGTCACACTATCGATAATAAATTGAATCTGTTCTGGGTATAACTTACTTAATTCCGTCAGTTGCTTAGAGAGTGCGTCTACCCCCTGTTTGTGGTCAATCACTGTATACAGCGAATTGACATCTATCGTCCCCAAGTACCAGTGATCTTGAAAGTCAATCTGTTCTAGAACTACTATTATATCAGTCGTGTCCTTTATGTAGGAGGGGATCTTTTTAACTGTTGGCTGAATCATCTTGTCTATATACTGAGACAGATTTGAGGTAAGTGAGTTGATTCCCGATATTATAGGTCTTCCAGGCGGTTGTTCAAGATTTTTGTGTATCTTCGGGATACAATAGAATATCTTTTTTCCGTTCCTGTTAAATAATGGAACTCTTGTTCCAATAAAATTTGCTCATTTAATCCCCTCCTATATAAGTCTACCAGTTTAGACTGAAAACTAGCTGTGGGGTCTCCTTTCAATTTTTTGTACGTCGAATTATCTGAGAGTTGTCTAAGACATTCTTGTTCATATTGCTCAAAGTCCTGTATAACAATCGCCCCCCCCCTTATCGGCCGGGCGAATAATAATATTGTTATTTTTTTGAAGTTCACGTATCGCTTCCCACTCTTTTCTTGTCAAATTATTATTACTATTTTTTGGCTTCAGTCTTCTTATGTCGGATTCTACACACTTTTTAAAAGTAGCAATATTTTGACTAATCTCCTGTCTTGGATATTTAGTAGATCGTAATTTTAAGTCTGTATGAATGTATTGTGTTGATGATCCATTATGATATGTTAGTGTCTCTACCGGATTCTTCAAAAAGTATTTTTTTAAACAAACCTTGCGAATGAATTTTTCTAAACCAATATATGTGGAAAATCTATCAAATTTCACAGTAGGGGCAAATTTAAGGCCCTTATTTAACAATTGTTTTTGTGCTTCAGATAGTGTAGTGTGACTAATATTAACTATCAACTCATCTCCTAATGACGACGTGTTCTGTGATGATTGTGAGGTCTGTCTAATTCTCCTTCTTCCTCTCCGTGTCTTCTTTTGTGTCGATTGGGTCTCATCTGAGCGTTGTATTGTTGTGTCCTGGAATATGGGTTCACTGATTGATCCCACCTTTCCTGTGTTCTCTGTCGTGGATACTCTATTTTGTGACGAAGATTGTAATTGTGTGGTCTTATGTAATTTCTGTGATTCTTGTCTGATGTTTGAATTGGTGAGTGCTGTCTCCTTGTTCTGTGGTGAGGGGGTGTTTGATCTAAAAAACCTGGTGATTCAAGTGCTTCATAGCGATTATATGTTGTAACACTATATAGATTCTGTGAAGCACTTGGATTCGTGTCTTGTCTAGTCTGACCTATATTTTGTGCTATAGTGAAATTTGTCTCTACTTCTTTGCTATTTGTCTTCCCCAATGGTTTTTGGTGTTTAGATAATTTTTTGTTGTTTTTCTTGGAGATAATCTCTCTTTCTAAATTGTCCAATCCCTTACAAATTCTATTCTGCCACATCATAAATTCATCATCTTTAGGTAATGTATCAACAATCAGTTTTATTGATGAGATTTCTTCTGTTACCTCATCCAAAATTTGTGAACGTCTTTTGATAATCATTTGGATTAGTGTTTTTGATTGACCTTTCAAAAATTCATTCCATTCTGCTGTAAACTCATCATTATAGAGATCTTGCGCCGCCTCCTTATTTAATAGGAGGCCCTTGGGGATAATGTCACTGGATAGATATTGATTCAGTGATCTTATTTCCCACTTATTACGTAATTGCTTAAAGAGTAATTTCTCTAATCTTTTGAAAATTTCTGGCATGGATCTATTTTGGATGATGGTATCGTCTGACATCTCAACGTTAGAAAAATTAAATGTATCAATTTTCTTAAATTTTGTTTCCATATGGTTCCAGATATCCATGGTGAAAAGACAGAGCTTAAACTGTAGGGTGCAGTAAGTAATCGTAATCAATAATAATTTCAGTAGCTCATCTGTAAATTCCCACTCAATTGGTGCTCACTCTCACGGTACACCCCAACCGTGTATATATAATGATAGACTGGTTTAACTTGGTAGAGGGCACACAATATATCTGATACCATAGGTGAAGCAATAGTTTTTAATAGATAAAAAACAGATATAGTCCAAAAAGGCTAAACCATAAAATCATAAAAATACTAAAAACATGCAAATCTAATTCATCTACACGTAACATATCACTCAAACATAGTCCATATCTGTAATGAAAAATGGAGTAATCCGATAGATAATATTATTCCTTATATGCACATACCATGCACTGGATGCTTCCTCCAATAGTAACTGCACTCAGGTTGATTATGCTGGGGTTAGTAGTTAGTCACCACTTTCTCTGGTATTGGTTACCCACAGACTGACTCCTGGAATTAGTAGTCACGGAAGTGTTAAATTCACATACAAGAACCTGGGGTTAGTGCTTGTATCAAACACCTCTTGATCGAGGTATTAAATAGAGACAGTTTAAGTACTTTACCCTCCTGTAGTGCGGGCTGTCCGTCCTGCCGGCATTCGAGTACTGATAGAGTCAACATTAATCGTGGAGAAACCACCTAATTGGAATTTAAGAACTATCGGGGAATTACTGCGAATTTCCAGGACCTGTGAACATTTTTGGTATTCTCCTCTTTACCTTCCAGGACCTGTGAAATCTAAGTCACATGAGTAGGTGACGTACATATCCCGTGATCGGAGAGACAGTCACATGGTCACAACACGTGACCGGATACGCTGCTGTGTGAATACAAGATCAACCACACGCCGTACCCACGTGGGACGCCACGTTGGTGATTCGGCTTACGTGAGAAACCAAAACGGACAGCCCGCACTACAGGAGGGTAAAGTACTTAAACTGTCTCTATTTAATACCTCGATCAAGAGGTGTTTGATACAAGCACTAACCCCAGGTTCTTGTATGTGAATTTAACACTTCCGTGACTACTAATTCCAGGAGTCAGTCTGTGGGTAACCAATACCAGAGAAAGTGGTGACTAACTACTAACCCCAGCATAATCAACCTGAGTGCAGTTACTATTGGAGGAAGCATCCAGTGCATGGTATCTGCATATAAGGAATAATATTATCTATTGGATTACTCCATTTTTCATTACAGATATGGACTATGTTTGAGTGATATGTTACGTGTAGATGAATTAGATTTGCATGTTTTTAGTATTTTTATGATTTTATGGTTTAGCCTTTTTGGACTATATCTGTTTTTTATCTATTAAAAACTATTGCTTCACCTATGGTATCAGATATATTGTGTGCCCTCTACCAAATTAAACCAGTCTATCATTATATATACACGGTTGGGGTGTACCGTGAGAGTGAGCACCAATTGAGTGTGAATTTACAGATGAGCTACTGAAATTATTATTGATTACGAGAAGTTTATTTTTACCTTTATTTTTTCAATCCCCGTTGGCTGCGGAGTGGGAGGGGGCGTAACCTGACAGAGTCGGGGGCGTGGATTAGCAAGACGCTTAACATGGGTGTATTTAATCTATTTAATTTAATGTTTCTGTGTGTCGTTGCAGAAAGAAAGTCAACCTCCCACCCATCCCTGCAGCTGACAGAAGTTGATTTTTACCTTTATTTTTTCAATCCCTGTAGGCTGCGGAGTGGGAGGGGGCGTGGCCTTACAGAGTCGGGGCGTGGCTTAGCAAAGCGCTTCGCATAGGTGCATTTAATCTATTTCATTTAATGTTTCTGTGTGTCGTTGCAGAATGGCTGCGGAGTGAGAGGGGGCGTGGCCTGACAGACGGGGCATGGCTTAGCAAAAGGCTTCGAACGGTTTGTAGTCTATAATTAGTCTATTTTATCTAAATTTTTGTGTGTCGTTGCAGAGAGAAATTCACCCTCCCACCCCTGCAGCAAACAGAAGTTTATTTTTACCTTCATTTTTTCAATTCCCATTGGCTGCGGAGTGGGAGGGGGCGTGACCTGACAGAGTCGGGGGCGTGGATTAGCAAGACGCTTCGCATGGGTGTATTTAATCTATTTTATTTAATGTTTCTGTGTGTTGTTGCAGAAAGGAAAGTCAACCTCCCACCCATCCCTGCAGCTGACAGAAGTTGATTTTACCTTTATTTTTTCAATCTCTGTTGGCTGCGGAGTGAAAGGGGGTGTGACCTGACAGAGTTGGGGGTGTGGCTTAGTGAGACCTGGGGCGGAGGTTTTAAGTACTTCTTTTAGGGTGGCCTAAATTAAAGGTCAATACCATGCTTATTTATGAGCCCACGCAATAGGCAGCAGTGGAGGAAAACATCTTTTATTACTACTGAACTGTAGTAATAGAAAAACACATAAGTTATATTTATGGTAACCGGAATACCTTTAACAGTGTCAGTGAATAGAAATGGATGAGATCCTCAGCTGCTGATAATTACCTGGTTGTTATGGAAACCTGCCCTCCCTGTGTGTGCCTTTGCAGAGAATGGCAGTTGGCGTTTAAAACCAAAGTTCCCAGTTGTAATGTTGGCTAATGGAGATCATATTTTGGGAATATCTCAGGAACGGTATGTCCTAGAGAGATGAGACCTGGTCTAAAACCTTCCCGGACACCTGATGTACCTGTGTGCCGAATTTGGTGAAAATCGGTCCAGTAGTTTGGTCGCGAATAGAGAACAGACAGACAGACAGAAACTCATTTTTATATTATTAAGAGATTAATTTTAATATTCAACCAAAGCTATAACTCAACATCATAATGGATTATGAGATACGATTGACATATACTAATAGTGTATGTGTTAACTGATAATTCTTCAGAATTATGTCGCATTCCATATTGTAGAATGTGGATGTATTTTATTTTTCATATATACTCCATAAATATCATTGTCAACTACCATAAACCTATATAAACCTCCATATTTAGACCTAGCTGTCCTTTTACTGCAAAAAATATCACCATTTCAGTTATTATAGCAGCTTCCTGCTGGGTGTTCTGCAAGTTTGCCTGTTAATTGGGTATATCATCAGTCAGTTTATTGAAACATGTTGTCAATTATCCATGTCCTCTGAAGATGTGAAATACTCAGCAATTCCTTCATAATCATTAGAGATGAGCGAGCACTAAAATGCTCGGGTGCTCGTTATTCAAGTCGTATTTTTCCCGATGCTCGGGTGCTCGTTTCGAATAACGAACCCTATTGAAGTCAATGGGAGACTAGAGCATTTTTTGCAGGGGGCCAAAGCTCTGCACAGGGAAGGTTGCGTGAAAACCTGGAAACCTCAGAAAATGATGGAAACACCACGGAAATGGACAGGAAACATAATGAACAGCATGCATGGATGCCTCTGAGGCTGCCTAATCGCACCATTACGCCAAATTCTGGGCAACAGCCTGGTGGTGACCCTCAAGACAATTGTGCTGACCCAGACCAAGATGGGCAAGGCACATGCGCTGGCACATGTTAGGAAAGCACCCAACTAGGTGCAACGAAAGTCCATCACTGCCTGTGGGTGACACCACTGCCCATGCTGGCACTGCTGTCCTATCCCCCGCCCCAGGACGCAGGCATAAGCGTCTCCCTCCCCGCACCCACCCAGTAGTCCACAGCGTACACAAAGTTCTCCCAGCACAGTGCCCAGCTCTCCCCATCCCAGACGGGCAAACACGCACCCCACACCCACCCTGTCCACAGCAGACACAAAGACCTCCAAGCACAGTGCCCAGCTTTCCTAATTCCAGACGGGCTAAGACGCACACTGCACCCACCCATTAGTCTCCACACGTGGGTGGGTGCAGAGCCTTTTAGTGCCCCTCAAGACAATGTTTGTGTGCCAGGGCCGGGTAGTAACCCTCCTTGAAGTTGTGGGGGAGAGGCCTCCGGTGACCCTCAAGACAATTTTGGGCGACAGTGTGTAGTGGTGAGCCTC
>ONZH01030235.1:0-28565 GCA_900303285.1 Rhinella marina
TGAATAATAAAACTATATGATTTGGAGATAATCTAGCTTTTATTACTAGGATAGATTTATAGCTGGCTTCATTCTTGCCTAGTAAGGTTTTTTTACCCCTGGAGCACAAAAAATGTAGCAATGAAAGACAGTTTTCTAATTCTTTTCTCGTTTTCCCTCAAGGTAATGTCCAATGTATTTTTCACAGACCTAAACATTGTAATCAATTTTCCCACAACAAAATATCAAAGGTTGAAGGAAACACACCTAGGCTAATTGGCTTTTCATAAACCTATAATGGAAGCAAACATTTTACGCATCTGCCAAAGCAACAGATTAATTCCTGTAATACTGATGGATCGCCGAGCTACAACAAATTTGCTGATCAATAATCAAGTAATTTGTAGGAAGGATTCAATTGTATTGACCCACAAGCAACAGTTCAGGTCTTGATTGAAGAACCTATAAGCTGTTAGTCTTAATAACTGATATTTGTAGATAAAACAGACCCAAATTTATACTTACATCCTAAAGATAAATGAACAATTACACAGACTTAAATCTCCCAAAAATCTGTATTTGCTTGAAGGGGTAGTCCTAGTGATATGGTATCAAAAATATCTCATAGAATGATGGCATATTGCTAGGGTAAGACATCATTTTCTGATTGATGAGAGTCTGATGTCTAGGACCCTCGCATATAACAGTGAATGAGACTGTCTTGTAGTTACTTGCTAGTATCTGGTTGATAGTGGTGCTGAGAAGGGACAATCTATGAAGGAACCTGAGCAATCATTCCCGAGACTAATGGAGGTTCCACCAGTCAATTTTCCATTGCTCTTTGAGGTGGGAAAGTCATTTCAGCTGATTTTGCCCAGAGCATGGTTTGGTGATTTTCATTTAGATTTTTTTTTTTTACCTGAGTATGTTTATGCTAAATATGTACACATTATGTCCTGACTAATGCAACCATGAATGCCCATAAACCTATTATGGTTTTCGGCCTACCTCCATTACCTAGAATCTACAGTATGAGGAATCTGTATACTGTATTGCAGTAAAAAAAGGTATCAAACATTTTTTGGTTAAGGCTGGGTTCACATCACCATTTATTTTTCCGTTCTTATGATCTTTCAGAATAATAGAAAAATAAACAAAAAACGGATCCTGTATTTTAAGCATCCATTATCCTCAGTTATGCACATTTTTCACCCGTTTTAGCCATTTCCGTCTGAGATCCTTTATAGAATGAAAAAATAAATGGTGATGTAAAACCAGCCTGTTTTAGAGCAGATAGGGTGCTTACCCAAAAGAAGTGTCAAGAGTGTAATTACTAGAGATGAGCGAGCACTAAAATGCTCGGGTGCTCGTTATTCGAGACAAACTTTTCCCGATGCTCGGGTGCTCGTTTCGAGTAACGAACCCCATTGAAGTCAATGGGAGACTCGAGCATTTTTGCAGGGGACCAAGGCTCTGCCTAGGGAAGGCTGGGTGAAAACCTGGAAACATCAGAAAATGATGGAAACACCACAGAAATGGACAGGAAACAGCAGGGGCAGCATGCATGGATGCCTCTGAGGCTGCCTAATCCCACCATTACCCCAAATTCTCAGGCAACAGCCTAGTGGTTACCCTCATGGCAATTGTGTTCACCCAGACCAAGAAAGGTGAGGCACATACCCATCACATGTTAGGGAAGTACCCAACTAGGTGCAAAGAAAAATTGTTTAGAGAGAGGGCCTGTAGGTGGACCTCCGGAAAAATTGTTTGGAGAGAGGGCCTGTAGGTGGACCTCCGGAAAAATTGTTTACAGAGAGGGCCTGTAGGTGGACCTCCGGAAAAATTGTGGTAAAAGAGTGCCAGTTGGACCTCTAAAAAATGGCGTTTTTTGGGTCAGCGTTAGGCAAAGACGACAAGGAGGAGGAGTAGGAGGAGTAGAGAAGAGGAATTGGATACATAAGTAATGTTAATCATTAGCTGCTTTCCCCCGGAGGAGATTTGAATTCCGGTGAAATCCAGGCTTTGTTCATTTTAATAAGCGTCAGCCTGTCAGCGCTGTCAGTCAGGGGCGGACATACGCCTGTGCAGCCAGTTTGGCTGCACAGGGGCCCAGTGCAACAGGGGGGCCCGTGGGAGGTCCGGTGGCAGTAGGAGATGAGCGCTTCCATTGTGGAAGCGCTCATCTCCATTATTCATCTGTATCACCGTCCTCAGGACAGCAATGCAGATTATTGCTGGGGCAGGGCAGGGGAGAGGTGTTTCCCTTACCTGCTCCTCTGATAGACTGCAGGCCTAGTGCCTTCAGCCTATCAGAGGCCGGCTCAGTCGGTGCGATGACGTCATCGCGCCGCCTGAGCTGAACAGCACCGGAAGAGGCCTGCATCGCATCACTGACAGGCTCATGGAGGTAAGTATAAGTGTTTTTTTTAATTAACACCACACTGTTGCCCAGTATGGAGGCAGCTACCAGGGGGCATTATACTGGCACACACGGGGGAAAGGAGCACTATGGAGGAATCTACAAGGGGGCATTATATACTGGCACAAATGGGGGAGCCCTATGGGGGCATCTACAAGGGGGCATTATATACTGGCACAGATGGGGGGAGAGGAGCACTATGGGGGCATCTACAAGGGGGAATTATACTGGCATACATGGGGGAAAGGAGCACTATGGGGGCATCTACAAGGGGGCATTATATACTGGCACAGATGGGGAGAAAGGAGCACTATAGAGGCATCTATTAGGGAGCATTTTAATGGCACACATCGGGGAAAGGAGAACTATGGAAGAATCTACAAGGGGGCATTATATACTGGCACAGATAGGGGAGCCCTATGGGGGCATCTAAAATGGGGCATTATATACTGGCACAGATGGGGAGCATCTACAAGATCACTATGGGGGCATCTACAAGGGGGCATTATACTGGCACACATGGGGGAAAGGAGCACTATGGGGGCATCTACAAGGGGCATTATATACTGGCACAGATGGGGAGAAAGGAGCACTATAGAGGCATCTATTAGGGAGCATTTTAGTGGCACACATGGGGGAAAAGAGAACTATGGAGGAATCTACAAGGGGGCATTATATACTGGCACAGATAGGGGAGCCCTATGGGGGCATCTAAAATGGGGCATTATATACTGGCACAGATGGGGGAGAGGAGCACTATGGGGGCATCTACAAGGGGGCATTATATTGGCACACATGGGGGAAAGGAGCACTATGGGGGCATCTACAAGGGGCATTATATTGGCACACATGGGGGAAAGGAGCACTATGGGGGCATCTACAAGGGGGCATTATATACTGGCACAGATGGGGGAAGCACTATGGGGGCAGCTACAAGGGGACATTATATACTGGCACACAAGGGGGAGCACTATGGGGGCATCTACTGGGGGCCCTATATATTGGCATTATATACTGTCATATGGGGGCACTATGGAGAAGTAGGGGAGAGGAGCACTATGGGGGCATCTACTGGGGGGCATTATATAGGGGCATTTTATACTGGCACAAACTATATGTGCAATGTGGGGGTAAATAGGGACATTTTATACTTGCACACCTTATGGGGAGAGGAGCATTATAGGAGCATTTTATACTGGTACATTATGTCAGGCACCATGGGACGGGGAGGAGCACTATGGGGGCATCTACATTATGAGGGCACTATAGGGACATTGCCTCCACTGGGGGCGCTAAGAGGAGGTATTTTTTACTGCCACACAACAGGGCATTAGTTGTATCATTATTTTTGGGGGACTTTATGTTTACACTATTAGTGTCGGGACACAGTTTCCTGGGTGCAGTTATTTTAGGACCCTCTGTGCCAATAATTATTGAAGGTGGCGCTATCTGTGTGGTACTAGTATTTTCAGGGGGACTGTTTCTGCAGTATAGTTATGGGGGGCACGGCGGGCAAAGTATTAGAGGTGGAAGGATGGGGAGTTCAAGAAGGTGGGAGAATGATGGAAAAGTAGGAAACTAAGATGTCTGTCTGTGAAACTCTGCAGAGAGAAGAGATTGCTGAAAGAAATTATCATGGCGGCCGGTCTAAAAGGAGAAGATGAGGAAAGAGAATGTCTACATCTAAGGAGATGTCACTGGATGTACGAGGTATGGGGCGATGTATTAGGCTACCTTCACATCTGCGTTAGTGATTCTGGCAGGCTGTTCTAGCAGAGAACAGCCTGCTTGAATTCACTGGATCCGGCACTGCTGGATGCAGAATGCCCACCTCCCCATTAAAGGGGTTATCCCACGAATAATGTAAAAAATGAAAATCAGACATCACATAGTACATGACAACCTCTTTCTAACAAAGCTAGAATCAGCCCTGTACCACACATGGATCCAGAGATCTCCCCATTCATTGCTCTGCTACATTTACATCAAGCTGACAGCTCAAGGGGAGTGTCTTTTCTGCTGCAGCTCAGGAGGCGTGTCCATGCTCTGCCTATCACAGCTCAGGAGACAGTTAAAAGTTGAAACTGAGCATGTGCGGCCTGCTCAGGGAGTAGGTCAAAGAAATAAGAAATTAAGTAGTCCTATACAGATATATTTTATTGAATAACTCAGTAGCTATACAAAATGTTTAATGACATGCAATTACAAAAATATTCAGATCCAGGTGCTGGTTTGAAAGCTGTAGAATATTTTTCGTGGGACAACCCCTTTAACTACAATGGGGTCCGGCAGAGATCCGGCCACATTCAGGCAAAAATGCTGAGAATCAGCGGGACACAAACTGCTGCATGCTGTGGTTTGTGTCCAGCTGGATTGTAGTGCTTCAGGTGTGAAAGTAGCCTCACCCTATGTTTTGTATTGCTGTATGTAATGTTAGGAGGCAATAGGTTAAGTTGAGTATTTGGCATGGGGGGTGGGGGGGCCCAGGCACAATCTTTGCACAGGGGCCCTCTGCTGTCTGTGTCCGCCCCTGCTGTCAGTTGACAGGCGTGTACGCTTATCGGTGATGACGCCACCAGCTGCACTGAATACCCGCTCTGACAAAACGCTAGCGGCAGGGCAGGCCAGCACCTCCAAGGCGTACAGCGCCAGTTCAGGCAACGTGTCCAGCTTTGAAACCCAGTAGTTGTATGGAGCAGAGTGATCGGTCCGGACGTTGGTATGGTCAGCTAGGTACTCCCTCACCATCTTTCTGTAAAGCTCACCCCTACTCTGCCTAGACTGGGGACAGTTGACAGTGTCTTGCTGGGGTGACATAAAACTGGCAAAGGCCTTGGAGAGCGTTCCCCTGCCAGTGCTGGACAAGCTGCCTGCTCGCCTCCTCTCCCCTGCTACTTGGCCCACAGAACCATGCCCTCTGCCGCTAGTGGCGTTAGATGGGAAGGATTGTTTCAGCTTGTGCACCAGGGCCTGTTGATATTGATTCACTCTCAATGAATCATACTCCTTTCCTCCACAGGGATGAGAGTGGAAAGGTTCTGCTTGTACCGTGGGTCCAGGAGAGTGAACACCCAGTAATCGGTGTTTGAAAAAATGCTTCTAACACGAGGGTCACGGGATAGGCAGTCTAACATGAAGTCTACCATGTGCGCCAGAGTTCCAACACGCAGGAATTCCCTCTCCTCACTGGCCTGACTCTCCATTTCCTCCTCCTCCTCCAAGTCCCCCTCTTCAGCCCATACACGCTCAAGAGTTAAGAAGGACTGAGCACTGGTACCCTCTTCTGTCTCGCCAACATTCTCCTCCTCTTCCTCCTCATCCTCATCCCCCTCTTCCGATACGCGCTGAGAAACAGACCGGAGGCTGCTCTGGCTATCAAGCGACGTATCTTCCTCCACCGTCTCTTGTGACAAGCGCAAAGCATCCGACTTGATGCTGAGCAGTGAGTTTTTCAACAGGCAAAGCAGCGGGATGATGAGGCTGATAATGGCCGCATTGCCGCTGCCCATCTGTGTTGACTCCTCAAAGTTGCTCAACACCTGGCAGATATCAGACATCCACGTCCACTCCTCATTGTAGACTTGAGGAATCTGACTGACCTGACTACCAGTTCTGGTGGAAGTTGACATCTGGCAGTCTACAATCGCTCTGCGCTGCTGGTAAACTCTGGATAACATGTTTAATGTCGAATTCCATCTTGTGGGCACAACGCACAACAGTCGGTGAGCGGGCAGTTGTAGGCGGTGCTGCGCTGCCCTTACATACTTACATGCTCCCAGCAGTTCCGCACATCGCAGGAGGAGGAGGACTGCGCGCACATAGGAAGATTCTCTCTCCAGCAGAGGGCGCTGTGGGGAATCTTCCTATGTGCGCGCCATCTTCCTGTGCTGTGCGGAGCATGCTGGGAGCATGTAAGTATGTCTGTGTATGTGTATGTCTGTGTGTAAAAACATCTCAAAGATGACCAAGATAAATGGGAGGTCCCCAGAACTAAATTTCAAGTGTCCATGCAAAATTTTAGTTTTTCCTTTTTAATAAACTTGAAAACATTTTTAAAATTCTGTTTTTATTGTTTTATTAATAAAGGTTGAGTTACGATTAATGGGGGAGGGGGGATTTATTTTGTATTTTAGCACAAGGCCGCAACATAACAAAATGAGAAAAAAGTGAACAAATGTCAAAAAAGTAAAAGGTAAGACTTTCCAAATGTATTTTAAATATAGATCAGGTGCCTGAAAGTGCCAATGAGAAAAGTAAATCTTCATTCTCATGATTGGTGGAGACCTTGATAGTTAAACTCCCATAAACCACAAACTGATAGAATATCCAAAAAATATACCATCACTAAATTTGGGTAAACAAATTTAATATATATATATATATATATATATATATATATATATATTGTGATGAAAATGTGCTTTTCCTATGCCTTCGATGACAAGTTGTTATTATGTAATAAAGTATTCATTTTATTGGTATTTAATGTAAAGAATTTATTACATACATCACTGACATCATATATATTAATACAAAAGGGAGGGGTGAAAATATGTCTGGGCCTATATTAGATGTTTTCCGTTTATGAAAAAACAGAAGCACATACATATGTAAACACAACTTTATCCATGCAAATATGACAGACAGGGACAGAGAGGAGGGAACTCTGTTAGGGCCTGACAAGACAACAAGACAGTCACACAAAGAGGTCTGAGAAGTGGTCTCTGACCTACAACATGATACCCTCAGAGCACTGACATGGACAATATATTGACAAACTTTATTATATTATTCCTGTAATCAATCAACTTTTATGAAGACTAAAAATAAATCTCATTATTATCTGTTTAGAAAAATTAAGTTGATCTTCCTGTCTGGCTCGCCAAAATGAAAAATATTCAGAAAAATATATAATCAGATATCTTCTTCAAATGCTGTGTATGTGTTATTTAGAATGAGAAATACAAGGAGGATCAACAGGGTCCGTATGCTAATCTTAGCTTCCACTACTTGAATAATGTTCTGTAGGCTTGCCTTTGACGTTGAGAAGAAATAATAAATATTGAGTTTTTCTTTTGTCGTATCTCTTACTAGCAGAAGGACCCAGCTTCATACGGGTGTATTTAATCTATTTCATTTAATGTTTGTGTGTGACATTAAAGGGGTTGTCCGAGATATGACAAAAAATATATAGCACTGTAAATCTGATGGGCAGCAATATATAACTAAGTTAAGCAAGTTTTAGGCAAAAAAAAAATCCATATTTCCTATTTTCCCTGGTTCTCTTCTGGTCTTTGTTTACATGCAATAACAACAATCTCAGCCCCTCCCCCTCCCCCCCTCTCTGCAAAGGGAATGAATACAAGTGCTGAGTGACATGTCTGCCTGCTGGAATACTCAGCAGCATGTTGTATGTGCAGGACTACAAGTCCCAGCTGTACAATGACACTGCTCATACACACACAGGAATTTCTCCCTACCTGTTCTTGTACAATACAATTCCTCTATAGCTCCTAGCCCAGCATTTGTCTCCTCTCACTGCTGCAGCTACTGTTTGTTATAAAGCCTTGAGCCCTCAGTGTGTTCTGGCTGAAGGGGTTAATGTTTTATCTGAAGGAAACCAGGGAGAAAGCAGATAGCAGCCGGCAAAGAAAGGGGGCGTGGCCAGTGACATCTCCTGTACAGACTGTTATCTGAACTCTGAGGCTTGTGAAGGAAACATCACAGAGCAGAGAGATAAGGTGACATCACAGGTCATGTGACCCTCAGTCAACTCTGAGAAACCAGCAGCTTTAGAAACACAAAGTATATGGGAAAGTTGTTATACCTGACAAGTTAGAAACATATAAAGAACAAAAAAATAACTTGGACAACCCCTTTAAACGATATCGACAGTATCCCCTATAACAGGGACATCTACAGTACCCCACCCCTTAACAGTGACGTCCACAGCCCCCACTCATTAACATTGACCCTCCACAGTTCCCCACCTCCTTAAAATGGGACCTCCACAGCAGCCCACCCCCTTAACTTTGACCATCAAAGCAGCCTGCCCCTTTAAGTGAGTTTCACAGCACCCCACCCCCTTGACAGTGACCTTCACAGGGGCCTTACCTCCAAAACAGTGACCTCTACAGCACCCGCCCTTTAAAACTGACCATAGGTTACAGCCCCCTTAGCTGTGACCTCCACCATTCCTGGCCCACTTAACAGAAACCTTAATAGTGACTGCCCCTTTAACAGTGACTGCCACAGTACACCGCTCCCTTAACAGTGACCTCCACTGTACCCCGCTCCCTTAACAGTGACCTCACAGTACCCTGCTTCCCCTTTAATAGTGACCTCCATAGTCCCCTCCTCCCTTAACAGTGACCTCCACAGTGTCTGCCCCTTTAACAGTGACCTTTACAGTTACCTGCCCCTTAACAGTAACATCCACAGCACCCTCCCCTTTAACAGTAACCTCCAAAGCAGCCGCCCCTTTATTAGTGACCTCCACAGTACCCCGTCTCCTTAACAGTGATTTTCATAATAACCTGCCCCCTTAACAGTGATCTCCACAGCAGCTGTCCCTTTAATAGTGACCTCCAGAGTCCCCCTCCCTCTTATCCTCCATGGGTTCCACCCCTTTAACAGTAACTCCAAAGTGAACTGCCCTTTTTTTGTGACCTACACAGTACCACATTTCGTTACCAGTGATTTCCACAATAACCCGCCCCCTTATCAGTGACCTCCAGAGAGCTCCATCCCCTTAAAATGTGACCTTCACAACACCCCGTCCCGTTAACACTGACCTCTACAGCACCCCTTAACACCTACCTCCATAACGGACCGTTCCCTTAACTGTGACCTCCACCATTCCCTGTCCCCTTAACAGAGACCTCCACAGCATCCCGCCCCCTTAACAGTGACCTCCACAGTGGCCCACCCCTTTAACAGTAACCACAGCAGCCTCCCCTTTATTAGTAACCTCCACAGTACCACATCTCCGTAACACGGATTTCCACAACACCCTGTCCCCTTAACAGTGGCCTCTACAGCAATCTTCCCTTTAACACTAACCTCCTTTGCGAACCGTCCCCTTAACTGTGACCTCTATAGCAGCCCACCCCCTTAACTCTGACCTCGACAGCACTCCACTCCCTTAACAGTGTCATCCACTTCATCCTGATCCTTTAAAACTGTCCTATAGCAGTGAAGAAAAATGGCTGCGTTATTACAGAAAACATGTGTAAAACTGTATGTATGTGAAGATTAAGGGCCTGCGAGCTTCTATTGGCTGATAAGGATCTTGTGACCATGTGTATGACAGTTGGGATATGAGGAGAAAGACCTGCAGGCTTCAATTGGCTAATGCAGGTTATGTGATTCTCCCATATTAGCATTTTTGGGGAATATCTCAGGAAAAGTACGTGCTAGAGAGCTGAGACCCGGTCTAAAACCTTCCCATACATCTGATACAACTGTGTGCCAAATTTTGTGATTGTACATGGGACGTGTGGGTTCCTTTAGCGCACATACATCCATACACTAAGCATTATATATTAAACTAGCTGAAGGACCCGACTTCGCCCCGGGTATATTTAATCTATTTCATTTAATGTTTGTGTGTGTTGTTAAAAGATATCGAGAGTGACCTCTACAGTGCCCATTCCTTTTAACAGTGAACTCAACAGCAGCCCGCCCTTTGACAGAAACATCCACAGCGCCCTCCCCTTTAACTGTGACCTCCACAGCAGCTAGGGTGGCCACTGTCTTCAGCCCAGAAAGCTGGACCTCACCAGTCATTCCCCCAAACGTGAAGAAGCACCCCTGGTCCCCATGAAGCCACACCACTAAACATGAGGCCACTCCCCCTGGCTCCATGAAGAAACGGAGGAGAAGCTGTCTGAGCATGAGCTACTGAAAGGGTGGACATCCCTACGTCCGTCCAGGCAGTGCGCCGGATGGAGGACAGGGAGCCAGAATACCGTACTGTCCAGCCTAAAGCCGGACATCTGGCCACCCTAACATCAGCCTGCCCCCAGGGTGGCCAGAGGTCCGGTTTTAGGCTGGAGCAGCACCTGGACAGACACAGGGATGTTCACCCTTTCAGTAGCTCAGGCTCAGACAGCTTCTCCTCTGTGTCTTCATGGAACCAGGGGGCGTGGCCTTGTGTTTAGGGGTGTGGCTTCATGGGGACCGGTGGCACGGCTTCACATTGAGGGAAGGCTAGAAATTCTGGCCTTCAGACTCCCTGTCCTCTGTCATGCGCAGGGCCTGGATGGACACAGGGATGTCCTTTTGAACATCTCACTCTCAGACAGTAGCACTGTTCAGTCTGAGCATGAGCTGCAGGGAGAAATTCACCCTCCCTCCCCTGCAGCTGACTGAAGTTGATTTTTACCTTCATTTTTTCAATCCCGGTCAGATACGGAGTGGAAGGGGTGTGGTCTGACTGAGTCAGGGGCATGAATTAGTGGGACCTGGGGGTGGGATTTTTAAGTCCTTCTTTTGAGGGTGGCCTGAATTACAGGTCGATGCCACAGTAATTTAGGAGGAAACACAGTGGGTAGCAGTTGAAGAAAACATCTTTTATTGCTACTGAACGGTAAATATATGAAATTTACATTATATGAGGTAATGATTGATGAGTTATATTTATGGTAACCGGAATACTCCTTTAACAGTGTCATCCACAGCGCTCTGCTCCTTTAAAGCAGACCTACAGCAGTGAACTGGCTAGGTTGTTATGGAAACCAGGTGTGTGTGGAGACTAACTGCCTGTGAGCTTCTATTGGCTGATAAGGGTCATGTGACCAGGCTTCTATTGGCTAATGCATTTTTTGGGAATATCTCAGGAACAGTACGTCCTGAAGAGCTGAGACCTGTTCTAAAACCTTCCCAGACACCTGATGTACCAAATTTCGTGATTGTAGCTGCGATGGTGCGGATTCCTTTAGCAGACATACACACACACACATAGATACACTCAGCTTTATATATTAGATTTTACAATTAAATTGCTAGAGAAGATCTACCAAGTTATAAGTATTCAAGCTACAGCAAGATATCCTCTATCCACCAAAATTTGTTAGTTGGTGGGTGTCCAAACTGTGGGACCCTCACTAATCAGGAGAACAATGATCATGTGGCCTTTGTTGTAAGAAGGACGATGTAGTCGGGCACATGGAGGTCTATTACATTCATCTCTATGGGACTTCTGGTGATAGGCAAGTATAGCTATACTCACTATTCTCATGATTGTTGGGGAGCCCAGAGGTCAACCCCCAAAAGGAAAATTATCTAACCTGATCCCATGAATAGGAAATAACTTCTAGTAACCAGGATACTCTTTCAATACAGAAGGGTTTAAAACTTTATTCATTAATCTACACACAAAAGCTGCTCTGCTTGGATGAGATACAGACCTTGAAATCTTTGTTTACACTAACCTTTAATCATTAATGAGCATCCTTCAATAATATATCCTGCTTTACTGAGTATCATTCAATAATATAAGTGTAAGCAAACAAGTGATGCACTCCAAGATCTTTAGAGACTACTTGGTAACATAATGTATATTGCAACAGTAGAGCACTTCTGTATTTACTAGTAACAACTGACAAAGATTTAGAACCCTTGTGTCTTAATCCTCCTACTTATATGATTTAAAGGGAATCTGTCACCAGGATAGTTGCTATTGAAGTAAAGCCATAGCCTAATAGCACTTAGTACCATATTTCCAGATGTGCCTTTGTTTCAGCAATATACAGTGCCTTGCAAAAGTATTCGGCCCCCTGGAATACTTTTCAGGTTTCAAACAAAAAGATGTAACATTTAAAATTTTTGGTGAAGAATCTACAACAAGTGGATCACAATTGTGAAGTGGAACGAAATTTATTAGACAATTTAAACTTTTTTTTGTAATAATAAAACTGAAAAGTGGGGCGTGCAAAATTATTCGGCCCGTTTACTTACAGCTCAGAAAACTCACTCCAGAAGTTCATTGAGGATCTCTGAATGATCCAATGTTGTCCTAAATGACTGATGAAGATAAATCGAATCCACCTGTGTGTAATCAAGTCTCTGTATAAATACACCTGCTCTGTGATAGTCTCAGGGTTCTGTTTAAAGCACAGAGAGCATCATGAAGACCAAGGAACACACCAGGCAGGTCCGTGATACTGTTGTGGAGAAGTTTAAAGCCGGATTTGGATACTAAAATATTTCCCATGCTTTAAACATCCCAAGGAGCACTGTGCAAGCGATCATATTGAAATGGAAGGAGTATCAGACCACTGCAAATCTACCAAGACCCGGCCGTCCCTCGAATCTTTCATCTCAAACAAGGAGAAGACTGATCAGAGATGCAGCCAAGAGGCCCATGATCACTCTGGATGAACTGCAGAGATCTACAGCTGAGGTGGGAGAGTCTGTCCGTAGGACAACAATCAGTCGAACACTTCACAAATCTGGCCTTTATGGAAGAGTGGCAAGAAGAAAGCCATTTCTCAAAGATATCCATAAAAAGTCTGGTTTACAGTTTGCCACGAGCCACCTGGGAGACACACCAAACATGTGGAAGAAGGTGCTCTGGTCAGATTAAACCAAAATCGAACATTTTGGAAACAATGCAAAACGATATGTTTGGCGTAAAAGCAACACAGCTCATCACCCTGAACACACCATTCCCACTGTCAAACATGGTGGCGGCAGCATCATGGTTTGGCCCAGCTTTTTATCAGCAGGGATGGAGCCAAATACAGGACCATTCTGGATGAAAACCTGTTGGAGTCTGCAAAAGACCTGAGACTAGGTTGGCGATTTATCTTCCAACAAGACAATGATCCCAAATATACAATGGAATGGTTAAAAAATAAATGTATCCAGGTCTTAGAATGGCCAAGTCAAATTCCAGACCTGAATCCAATTGAGAATATGTGGAAAGAGCTGAAAACTGCTGTTCACAAACGCTCTCCATCCAACCTCAAAGAGCTTGAGCTGTTTTGCAAGTAAGATTGGGCAAGAATTTCAGTCTCTAGATATCCAAAACTGATAGAGACATACCCAAAGCGACTTGTAGCTGTAATCGCAGCAAAAGGTGGCGCAACAAAGTATTAATGCAAGGGGGCCGAATAATTTTGCACGCCCCACTTTTCAGTTTAATTATTACAAAAAAAGTTTAAATGATCAAATAAATTTCGTTCCACTTCACAATTGTGACCCACTTGTTGTTGATTCTTCACCAAAAATTTAAAATGTTATATCTTTTTGTTTGAAGCCTGAAATGTGGCAAAAGGTTGAAAAGTTCCAGGGGGCCGATTACTTTCGCAAGGCACTGTATGTTTTCTATCATCTGAAAATCCAGTTTATTTGGTATGCAAATGAGCCGGTAAGGTGCCCAGAGGGGCGTCACTCTGGAAGGAAGGAGCCTAGGCATGCCCCCTACTCCTATTCAAGCCAAAAGTCTGCTCCCTTTTCCCTGCTCTCAGCATGAGGGCGGGTTTGGGCACAAGCAGGAGGAAAGCCTGTGTTCCTTCATGCAAGAGTGACGCCCCTCTGGGCACCTTACTGCCTCATTTGCATACCAAATAAACTGGATTTTCAGAAGATAGGACGTTCCCAATCCTTTGAACATCAAAAAGAACGAGGAAGATGAGATGAAAAAGAAAGAAAAACAAAAACCAAAATATATATATATTTTTTTCTGCAGTAAAGGGTATCAACTAGGTTGATGTTGTGAGATAAGTGACCAATCACACCCATACAAAGATAAAGAGTGGAAAAGGAAAAAAACAGAAAAAAATAAAGGAAAGGAAGTAAATTTATGGGATATTAAAGTCTAAATAATGGATAAATATATAAAACAGTAGCTTGATATGTTTATATTATGATTATTATTCTGTTTTGTAGAAAATATATTAAAATTTAATGCATTGAAATAGGAATGTGTATTGAGGTTTAATTGAGTTGCGTTATTTAGCTTGATAGTCCAGTCCTGGTTTTGGTATTTAGAAGTACTATTTAAGGAGGAGGTGGTCCCCTAGGTTAATATATTTGCCACTGAGGAAGAAACTAATCACATTTCGAAACGCGTCTGGTCTGAACAAGAAAAGTGCAGTTTTCTTCTTGATATACAAACTGACTGTGTGTACTTTCTATATTGGAGCTACATGTATCAATTGCATTTTGGACTGCGATCTAACTGGATCATAAGAACGTATACCATCCACCGCTAGTGTTAAAACAAGCAATCACCGGCAAGGGAGACAGTCCACGAGGCATATTCAGACATCGGGGCTCGGCGTGCCTATGGATTCAGGGCGCATGCGCTGGACAGCTATCGGCGTGAAGAAGTTGTAAGTCCCGGCCTCGGTCTGCCCGAACACTGCAGCCTACCCCCGCTTCTCGGAGCATCTGAACACGGGGATTTTGCCCTTGCCTGTCACACCAGTGGATCTTCAGTACTGTGGTAGGGGTAAGAAGCGCATAGCGCTAGAACTATCTGTTGTGCTGTAGGTGAGAAGCGCACGTGTGTTGTATAATAACACCTATTGATACAAAAAGAAACTAATAGACGACGAGCACATTGTGTCTGTCTATCTATGCAACTGAAAAGCACACAGCCACTTTGATACAATATAACAAATACCATATAAAATAAGAAAACTGCAACATAAGTATATACTGAATTCACTGTGAGAGCTCCGCAGTTGAATATATTATGGTGAATGAGATTATTAGCTAATAGAATGTATTAGTAATGCATGATAGTTGATACATATATTATGTGTTTTTTATATCATATGTTCTTTTTTATATTATGTGTTTTTAATGGTATATAAAGGAATTTTATATTGGAGTCATATATGATAATAATAAATACCAAATCGGCTACAGAGCCGACCAGTTATATAGCATTGTGAATTTTTTGCCAATTTGGTTGTTGGTGGGTCGTGCGGAGCCCAAGTGAGCACCTCAATACAGTAGTTTATATTTCCAGCTGTGCCTTTGTTTCAGCAATATATGTTTTCTATCTTCTGATAATCCAGTTTAGTTGGTTTGCAAATGAACTAGTAAGGTGCCCAGAGGGGCGTCACTTTTGCAGGAAGGAGCCCAGGCACGCCTCCTACATCACATTCAAGCCATAACTCTGCCTCCTTTTCTCTGCTCCAAGCATGAGTGCGGGTTAGGGCACAAGCAAGAGGCAAGCCTGGGCTCCTTCCTGCAAGAGTGACGCCCCTCTGGGCACCTTACTGCCTCATTTGCATACCAAATAAACTGGATTTTCAGAAGATAGAAAACATCTATTGCTGAAACAAAGGCACATCTAGAAATAAGGTACTAAGTGCTATTAGGCCACGGCTTTACTTCAATAGCGATTATCCTGGTGACAGATTCCATTTAAATGGTAATGTATCCTTTATGCTTATATTGTATAATGTTACAAATGAATTGTACTATTGTACATTAAACAGCATATCATGGGCCTCATGAGTTCACTTGTTATTACTAGTGTGGGCCAAAGCTACAAACAAGCTCAGAAAATGCTGTTGATGAAAAAATGAAATCCCACTGGTAGCTCACACTTTTTCTGAAATGTTTTGTTATAGATGCTGTAATTTTTGAACAATTATCTTAAATAGTTACTAGATTTTCACATAGCATGGCATAACTCAATAGTACAGATAAATATAAGATAACCAAATCTAATTTATTATGAATTTCCCACCAAAAGAAATTGGAAAAAATCACTCAAAATAGTATTCACCATTTTACAGATCATAAGACTGCATAGCAGACAGGGAAGGTGAAGAAGATCACATGGCCCCAGATTGACAGAGTGGATTTGGCTAGAGACAGTGCAGGAATTAGGCTACTTTCACACTAGCGGCAGCACGGATCCGGCACCTAAAGGGTGCCGACGGATCCGTACTGCCGCTGATACATGTGTGGAGCCGGAGCAGCTCTCCGGCCCCACACATGTTGACACAGACAACATACATACATACACACACATACACACACATACACACAAACACATACACTCACCGGCCACTTTATTAGGTACACCATGCTAGTAACGGGTTGGACCCCCTTTTGCCTTCAGAACTGCCTCAATTCTTCGTGGCATAGATTCAACAAGGTGCTGGAAGCATTCCTCAGAGATTTTGGTCCATATTGACATGATGGCATCACACAGTTGCCGCAGATTTGTAGGCTGCACATCCATGATGCGAATCTCCCGTTCCACCACATCCCAAAGATACTCTATTGGATTGAGATCTGGTGACTGTGGAGGCCATTTGAGTACAGTGAACTCATTGTCATGTTCAAGAAACCAGTCTGAGATGATTCCAGCTTTATGACATGGCGCATTATCCTGCTGAAAGTAGCCATCAGATGTTGGGTACATTGTGGTCATAAAGGGATGGACATGGTCAGCAACAATACTCTGGTAGACTGTGGCGTTGCAACGATGCTCAATTGGTACTAAGGGGCCCAAAGAGTGCCAAGAAAATATTCCCCACACCATGACACCACCACCACCAGCTTGAACCGTTGATACAAGGCAGGATGGATCCATGCTTTCATGTTGTTGACGCCAAATTCTGACCCTACCATCTGAATGTCGCAGCAGAAATCGAGACTCATCAGACCAGGCAACGTTTTTCCAATCTTCTACTGTCCAATTTCGATGAGCTTGTGCAAATTGTAGCCTCAGTTTCCTGTTCTTAGCTGAAAGGAGTGGCACCCGGTGTGGTCTTCTGCTGCTGTAGCCCATCTGCCTCAAAGTTCGACGTACTGTGCGTTCAGAGATGCTCTTCTGCCTACCTTGGTTGTAATGGGTGGCAATTTGAGTCACTGTTGCCTTTCTATCACCTCGAACCAGTCTGCCCATTCTCCTCTGACCTCTGGCATCAACAAGGCATTTCCGCCCACAGAACTGCCGCTCACTGGATGTTTTTTCTTTTTCGGACCATTCTCTGTAAACCCTAGAGATGATTGTGCGTGAAAATCCCAGTAGATCAGCAGTTTCTGAAATACTCAGACCAACCATGCCACGTTCAAAGGCACTCAAATCACCTTTCTTCCCCATACTGATGCTCAGTTTGAACTGCAGGAGATTGTCTTGACCATGTCTACATGCCTAAATGCACTGAGTTGCCGCCATGTGATTGGCTGATTAGAAATTAAGTGTTTACGAGCAGTTGGACAGGTGTACCTAATAAAGTGGCCGGTGAGTGTACATACTTACATACTCCAGCCAGGGACGCCGGCAACACATCTTCACGCGCCTCCTGCGCGCAGTGATGACGATTCTGGGCGCAGTGGGGAAACGTCATAGCTGCGCGCAGGAGGCGCGTGAAGACATGCTGCCGGCGTCCCTGGCTGGAGTATGTGAGTATGTATGTGTGTATGTATGTATGTCTGTATGTATCTCTGTAGCCGGATCCGGAATGACCCCCCATTGCAAGTCAATGGAGGACAGATCCGGATTACTGGTGTGTCACACCAAACGGATCCGTCCCCATTGACTTGCATTGGGGGTCATTCCGAATCCGTCTTGGTGCGGATGCCTGGACCGGAGAGCAAACCGCAGCATGCTGCGGTTTGTTCTCTGGTCTGAAGACGGAACGGAATGCTTTCAGGAGCATTCCGTTGTCTTCAGTTCAGTTTTGTCCCTATTGACAATGAATGGGGACAAAACTTAAGCGTTTTTTTCTGGTATTGAGCCCCTATGACGGAACTCAGTACCGGAATTTAAAAACGCTACTGTGAAAGTAGCCTAAGTGTAGTGTGTCTCTTTATAACTCAGCCAAGCTGTCATCCTCTCTTAGTGAGTGCTAGAGATAAGGAATTGATTCTGAAGTAATTGAATTTATGAACCTCCCAAAAATTCTACTTCCAAACAAAGCAGAAGCGTTAGTGACTCAGTTTGGATATGAAAAACAGCACACCTAATTTTACATATCAAGTTGGGTACATAGTTATGGGAACAGGGCTGGGAAGAGGAAGACAAAGGATCACATGTTCCAGGGTAGGACCTTGTCCTGCAGGATTGGCCACAATGCCTTGCAGTCAGCCTCCACAGTCAGTAAGGAGGGACAATATTGACTTGTCCATTTCGAGGTCATCCACTGATGTGTTAGAACATGTAAATTGCAGACAAATCAATTAGACACAGAAGACACAGTTTAGGGTCTGTTTTGCCAATAAGAGCAAGACTTCAGGTTCAGATACTCTTTAAAGAGAGACTCTTATCTGAACTACAGCTACACTTCAAATGAAGGTTTATAATATTATTTTTTTAAATATAATTAATATATATTAAGTATAATATAAAATATAATATAAGTAGTATATACATATAGCGATATAATGTCATTCTTTTCTCATCTACATACAAAGGATAAAGAACATAATACACAATTATATCAACACTTCATCTGGAGTCCTACGTGTTGTTCATCTGCTCTCACCCCAGACCTTGGAGTGGCCAGTTCCCAGGTCCGCAACGAGTCAGAATCCCAAAACAAGCTTGAGAAAATATGTAGACAAAGCATTACTGCCTTGCAACTGCATTCATAGGTCTTAAAGTGAAATTTAAATGAGCACATACAAAATGGAATTCAAATGATCAGAAACTTCATCTTCACACTTTAATCCACCCTTGATCATTTGAAATCATTTTGGTCTAAAAGGCTGATATAAAGAGGTAATGCATTGGATACAACTAGAGATCAGAGAGCACTAAAATGCTCGGGTGCTCGTTATTCGAGACAAACATTTCCCGATGCTTGGGTGCTCGTTTCGAGTAACGAACCCCATTGAAGTCAATGGGAGACTCGAACATTTTTTGCAGGGGACCAAGGCTCTGCCTAGGGAAGGCTGGGTGAAAACCCAGAAACATCAGAAAATGATGGAAACACCACGGAAATGGACAGGAAACAGCAGGGGCAGCATGCATGGATGCCTCTGAGGCTGCCTAATCCCACCATTACCCCAAATTATCTTGCAAACAG
This sequence comes from Rhinella marina, assembly GCA_900303285.1. Taxonomy (NCBI): domain Eukaryota; kingdom Metazoa; phylum Chordata; class Amphibia; order Anura; family Bufonidae; genus Rhinella; species Rhinella marina. Next base: position 19,408 of record ONZH01030235.1, read on the forward strand.
CCTGGTGGTTACCCTCATGGCAATTGTGCTCACCCAGACCAAGAAAGGCGAGGCACATGCCCATCACATGTTAGGGAAGCACCCAGCTAGGTGCAACGAAGGTCCATCACCCATGCCCATGCTGGCACTGCTCTCCTATCCCCAGCCACACGATGCAGGCATAAGCCTGACACAGCATGGCGGTGACACCAACAAGTGACCACGTTAGATGAGGTAGCAGGTGAGCCACCCAAAAATTTAGCCTGTAGAAAAAAAAAAATGGGCCTGCTGTGCTGAAACCCACAAACTTGTTCAATCTGAACAAGTTAATATATAGGTGGATAAGTTAGAGCAAAATTACGTATGTTATTATGTACCGTGCAGTATGGAGCAATTACACTGAAACTATTAGATTCAGCAGACTTGGTCTGCTTAATTGCAACCCAGACAAATGTCGCACAGAGATTTTTGTAATCTAGCTGTATCAGTGAGAGCAAAAGACCTTTTTTAATTAAGTGATGTACAGAATGTGTCACCTGGACAGAAAATACGGAGTGTGCTTTGTATATAGGTAGATAAGTTAGAGCTAAATTACGTATGTTATTACGTACTGTGCAGTGTGGAGCAATTACACGGAAACTATTAGATTAGGCAGACTTGGTCTGTTTAATTTCAACCCAGACAAATGTCGCACAGAGATTTTTCTAATGTAGCTGTATCAGAGAGAGCAAAAGACCTTTTTTAAATACGTGACGTACAGAATGGGTCACCTGGACAGAAAATACGGATTGTGCTTTGTATATAGGTGGATAAGTTAGAGCAAAATTACTTATGTTATTACGTACCGTGCAGTATGGAGCAATTACACTGAAACTATTAGATTAGGCAGACTTGGTCTGCTTAATTGCAACCCAGACAAATGTCGCACAGAGATTTTTGTAATGTAGCTGTATCAGTGAAAGCAAAAGACCTTTTTTAATTACGTGACGTACAGAATGTGTCACCTGGACAGAAAATATGGATTGTGGTTTGTGGTGAGTGGACAGCTGAACTGTGACACACAGAATGGTTCCACACAGCTGTATGAAATGGATTTGTATCACTGAGATAAAACAACAAAAAAACTATTTTTTTTAATTTTTTTTTATATATATATATATATATATTTTTTTAACGTGACGTGCAGAAAATATCAGAGAGCAAACTAAGCCCCTGCTGACTGTGGCTATTTTGACTGCAACCCAGAAATATGTCGAACTCAGATTTTTCTAATGTAGCTGTATCAGTGAGAGCAAAAGACCTTTTTTAATTACGTGACGTACAGTATAGGTCACCTGGACAGAAAATACAGATTGTGGTTTGTGGTGAGTGGACAGCTGAACTGTGACACACAGAATGGTTCCACACAGCTGTATGAAATAGATTTGTATCACTGAGATAAAACTATATAAAAAAAAATTGTTATATATATGGCGATAGCTGCACTACTAGTGCCAGCCAGCCCAGAGACAAAAAAAAGTGTCTTGTAGCCCTTAGAAGGGCTGTTGGGTTCTTTTGATATCACTCCTGCCTAACAGAGAACTAAATCCAGGCCCTAACACTCTCCCTGAAACGCAGAAGATCTGTCCCTAACGACATCCAGGCAGCGACTGAGCCAAGCACCGCGGGCAGTCACTAGTATATTCCAGGGTCACCTGATCAGGCCAGCCAACCCCTGCTATCGACATGTAAGGGCCGCACGTGATGCTGGGTGTACCGCAGAGTCTCCTGGCTTGTGATTGGCTGAGTTTATAGGCGCCAAAAATTCAAAATGCGGGAGATGCAATTTCCTCGAGCATGGCGAGATACTCATCCGGGCAGCAAGCACTTACGAGTACCCTAATATTCGAATAAGCACCAAGCTCGGACGAGCATGCTCGCTCATCTCTAGATACAACATATAGCTATCAATAAACAAATGACTGCAAATCATATATATACAATGGTTCCTCAGTTTCAAAGTCATTTCTGTTCTGACATCCTCAATCCGTCTGTGTGAACTAGTTGTCAGACAGCTAAACTCTTTCCTATCAATTCATTGAGCTGGACGCAGGGGGGTCCTTTTCAACTTTTATTAATAGGATCAGTGTAAAACTACAAGAAAATAACAGTATTCAATATAAAGTATACATCATATTTAAATACATCACATTATGTGGATACATGGATTATATAGCATAGTGAATGTAAGAGACAGCTGCAAGACAGAAGAGATAGCTCAGAAGACATGAGCACTAGAAAGCTATTAGTGACAATACAGGGAATTATAGTAACTCACCGACTGTGCTATGATGAGGAAAACAACAGAAGAACTGACTGTTTAATGGAGGCACATAGTGAGTCAGCCTTGCATGTGAAAAGATGGCTGCTGAAGAGGAAGGGGGCCGGGCTAAAGCAAGGCATGATGGGAAAACTACGGAAGCCTGCATAAAATATGAGGCAGAATAAATGAGGTTGCAATACAAGAACATGTCAACAGGTGGAGCTGTTGGATAACTAATTAGATATATTGCTGAGAAGGCATAACACTCCCAGTCTGGTTTCTAGGGGATACCACATAAACATTTCAACTGGAGAGTAATAGAACAAGTTCAGAAACGGGTCTAAGAAACAGTTTCCCGTTTTGCTTGGGAATCTTGATCTCTGCCTTCCTGACTTTTCCATCTTGACTTGGGAAGACTTTAGTAACCAAGGCCACTCATTACGCTTGCACTGGTTGTCTTTTACTAGAACAATGTTTCCAGGCTCTATTTTGGGTCTACTTGCTTGCCATTTGTTTCTTGTCTGTAACATGGAAAGGTTCTGTTTTCTCCACTTGGTCCAGAAAAGGTCTGCTAACATTTGAACTCTCTTCCACTGTGATTTGTACAAGTCCTTAGTAGTAAACTCCTTGGGAATGGTCATGGTTGCATTACATTTTTGGGTGAGGAGAGCTGCAGGAGTAAGCAGAGAAGGGTCTTTCCCGCTTCTCCGGTCACCGCACGGACCTACACACAAGTGCGGCATCGTGTATCTAGTCCAAGCCCTTAGAAGGGGCAAATACCAGCAACCTGGGATGTTCTTTTTGGTTGTCCACTTGGATATGCAAATATAATCCCCCTGACACCAAGGATGTTTGGCTCGCATATATTGAGCCTTTGACCATATTGTGCATTGGTGTCTTGATCTAGTGGTGCTATAGACATCATAGTAAGAGTGCATTATTTCACAACATTATGCAATTACGTGTTTAATGTGGACACACTTCTATTGTGTTGTGGCAATCTGTTTTAGAGTTGAGTGCAGAGATATCTATGCCCCAATACTCTATTATATTATCTTACTGGATTGGAGATATATACAGTTAAACATTTGTATTTACCTTATCATTAAAATTGGATGTTGTATTAATTGATTGAAACAATGTGTCTTTTTATAAGACTGATGTGGTGAAAGGGAACAAGTTTCCCATATGTCATGAGTCCCCTGAGGAGCCAGTGACAACGGCGAAACGCGTTGGAACATGGGGAATTATACATCTCAACTGCGTCATTAAGATTGATTAGCCAGTTTGCTATCTTCTGGTTTTTGATATTTTGATTCTATCTATACCTGTTGTGATGCTGGATTTCGTCTGATATTCATTATTTGCATAGTGTAGCAAGTTTTGATACTACAGCATCCATTTATATATGTTGGCAACATCTACTTGTATATATAATTTTTTGTGTTCCTTGTTTTGTTTTTCTGTATATATAGTCACATATAGTGGAGTTGTGCAAGTAATATTAGGTTGGTGGTGGTTTCCACTGTGTCAGGGCCTCAAAAGGGACAGTAGGAGGCACGAGAAACGGGATCGCCCCTGTCGGGGTGGCTATTCCGTTTATAGGCAGGGCATAATAGAATAGGGCTGAGTTTAGGGTTAATCCCTTTTCCTCAAACAGTATACCCACTTTGCCCCTAACCCTCCTATAGACGGCAGTGGATTGCCGATTTTTGTTTTGCACTTTTATATACACAATATCATCAGTTTTTATGCATATGAATAAAAGTTATATTTTATTTGAGATGGCCCTTCCTCTGATTTAGTAGAAATAGATCCATCTTATAGAGGTTATTGGACTATCTGGTGTCCTATTGACCAGAATCTGTGATATATTAGATATATTGCTGAGAAGGCATAACAATTTCCATAAAGATATCTACACGTTAAGAATCCTATTCTATATATTCCATCAACCCTATTCATTTACGAATACTGCATTTAATTATTTAACAGGAAACCACTCTGGTACCACTGGACTTCTAAAGAAATAAAACAAAAACTGAATGTATGTTGGACTAACAAGAGTTTCTTTCATAAAATTCTTCTTTGCTTCTGAACTTTTTAAAGGCACAGTCTCTGGTGACTTTGGAATCCTCCTCTCCTCAACCTCATCTTTTTACTCTTTGTAGTTTTATCTAGCATAGTCTCTTACCCCTTCTTTCTACATGCTGATGTATGAGGGGATTGCACATGTAATCACAATTCTAAGCACAGTTTTCAGAGCCTCCTTTAAGTGGTTTTAGAACAGTTCATAGCCTTGTCTGTGGGAGGAGCTGTGACACTGGGAGCTCCTCCCCTCACTTGTCTGCAAGTTATTCAAAGTCATCAGCCCTGCTCGTTGGTTGGTGTACTGCAGGAAGTCTTGGGCAGACGATTTCCTTGGTGGTCCACCCTCGAACAACAGTAGTGCAGCAGGAAGGCTGTTTTCAGGATGGCAGACCAATGGTTAAAATCTTTTCTGGTTAGGTGGCTGACAGGCCACCAAAAGCTATGTCTTACCATACCTGATGTGGTTAACTTGGGTATCACATGGACATTGCTGAGGTTGATGGTCCTGGCTCTGCTAAACAGCTGATACATCCTGCACTTATGGAAGATTGAAATTGAAAACAACCTTGAACAGTTCCATATGTTCTAGAAGAAATAACTCAGTTTAAAAATATAGTCAGTTCAGTATACAGTAGCTCCGTTCATGGGTTTTAGCTCAGTCCAAAATAACTCAGTCTATGACAATTTAAGCCGTTAATGGGGTGGAGTAAGTTTGAGAAGGTCCTTGTCTGTCATTTATTTCGCACCACCCCTGCATCAAATGGATTAAACAAAATAACAAAAGTCCCATTATGACTTTTGTCAGTCCAACACTGTATATTAAGCTTAACTCAACTCAACATATACTTAATTGATAATATTTTTTCAAACATTAAATAAACAAACACACTCAATATTTTTTTCAGTGGTCCGGGATGGCCTTTGTCTCATGACAATGTAACATATTACTTCCTGTTAGTTCTATTATGTCTGTATACTCATAACACATTGTTGTGTAAAAGAAAAACACATTTGTTTTGATATCTCTTTGTTAAAATCATCTAATTGCAATATCTACCATTAATATCAATTTAATCTTATACCTTTTGATTGTTGATAATAAAACTCAACACTACTATTATCACATTTATTCAGAAATCTACACTTTGATATTTTGTTTGCAAATGTACTCAGATTTCTGCATGTTATATCATTAATGTAACTTAAATTAAAGCTTTTTCATTTTCCATAACGACAATTATATTACAAAATATAGTCTAAAAGATCAGAAACTACATGTTCACACTTTATAATCCACCCTTGATCATTTGGAATACATTGAGTAACTCAGGGGTATCTTTCTGGAGTCTTTTGGTCTAAAAAGTTTGAATGAACAAAAATACATCATCAGATTGTTAATACACCCTGACGTACACAAGTAAACTACATGCTATAAAAAAAACAAAAAACTTATTTCTTTATAGGGGGATCTTGTAGTTAGGGGAAGAGCAGAAGGGGTTCTCTTTGTGTCCTGTACTGTCCAGCGTTCATAATGGATGCAGAACATTGTAACACATAACTAGACATGAGCGAACGTGCTCGTAACGAGCTCTGTACCGCTTGGCTCCCCTGCGCTCACATGGGCGCAGGCAGCTGCTTCCGTCGGGTGAGGAGGACGGAAGCGGCTGCCTGTGCCCATGCGAGAGCAGGGGAGCCGAGCGGTACAGTGATCGTTACGAGCACGTTCACTCATCTCTACACATAACCATACAAACATGAAAACAAACAAATCTGGCAGTACAGATAACACATGTAGGTCCCAGAGGAACATTTCAAAACACAAACATATCTAAGTTCCAAAAATAAAAAATCCTCCCAAATAAAAAGTTCCCAATGCTCATTACAAAACCCCCATCTCAAGCGCTTACACATTTTCATTTCTTGCTACAGCCTCATACGTTAATACATCACACACAGTTCATGGCCACATGGACAAACTTCACATGCAAATTCTATCTCTGTGTCTGGTCAATCACAGTCCTTGGAAGACATCAGACACTCAACAGCCTCCACTCTGTGCCTCTAATCTCATGCATGTAGGCATCCCCCGCTGTCTGCCTTCATACAAGTACCCATCTTTCTTATAACTCATATACAGATATTGATAACCACACCCAGAGTTGGATCAGGGAGAGAGAGAAACATATTGTAAACTCAATTGCCCGTTACTTGGTAAATAATTCACATTCTTCTTCTCTCCTACAAGCAGAAAGTCACACAAACAGATTCAAATCCAATCCAAGACAAAACATAAAAAGTGCATATAACAGACTAACACAATCCAATCAATACTATGCCATGTGGACTTAATCATTATAAAAGGGATATCCCACATGATATGCAATTATTAGTCATTAAAACCACTTAGTCAATTATTGTAAATACCATGGTAAAACATACATAAGAACAGTTTTCACCTCTTTTTTCATGTTCCACATATTCTAACTAAAAGGTAAAAAGAGCAACTTGTGAAATAGGAAACCAATTTTATAATAAAAATTAGGGTACTTTCACATTAACGTTATTAAACGCTTCAGTTTTGTGCCCATTCATTGTTAATGGGGACAAAACTGAACAGAACAGAACAGAATGCTTCAAAGTGCATTCCGTTCGGTTTAGTTGCGTTCCCAGACATGTTGTAGTTCCGTCCTGGGAATGCGGAGCAAGACTTTTCTCTGACACAATAGAAAACGGATCCGTCCTCCATTGACTTTTAATGGAGTTCATGGCGGATCCGTCTTAAACATAATACATAATACAACTGGATCCGTTCATAATGGATGCAGATGGTTGTATTATCAGTAACGGAAGCGTTTTTGCTGAACTCTGCCGCATCCAGCAAAAACGTTAGTGTGAAAATAGCCTTAAACAAAAAGCTCCATTTCTTAGTGAAACGTAGCCAGCGGATGCACTCCATAATTGTCACTGTGTACGTGTTGTTCATCTGCTCTCACCCCAGACCTTGGAGCAGCCAGTTCCAAGGTCCGCAGCGAGTCAGAATCCCAAAACAACCAGTGAAATTTAAATGAACATATACAAAATGGATTTCAAATGATCAGAAACTTCACACTTTAGGGTCTAACTGGAAAATGTTAGGAATTGGGATGATATATTTAGTTAGGCAGATTGAATGAATATGAACAAGCATCATACTGTAATTAAACAGGACTTCCCCAAAATTCATTAAAAAATCATGTTGCCACTAGATGAGCGAACATGCTCGTCCAAGCTTGGTGTTCGTTCAAGCATTAGGGTATTCGTACATGCTTGATACTATGATGAGCATCTTGCGATACTCAAGGAAATGGCATCTTCCTCTTCCTGCATGTTAGGCGCCTTTTTCTCCACCAATCAACATGCAGGAGAGTCTTTGGTACCTCCTAGCATCACGTGGGACCCCTACAAGTCGATAGCAAGGATTGGCTGGCCAGATCAGATGACCTGGGAATATAAGAATCTGGTCCCACGCTGCTCGCCTCAGACCCCGCCTGCATGAGATTAGGGATATAGCTGCTGTCTGTCAGGGAGAGTGCTAGGGCCTCAATTTAGATGTTGGTTAGGCAGGAATCATCCTCAAAGAACCCAACAGGCCTTCTAAGGGCTACAAGCACCTTTTTTTTGTCTCCTCCTGGCTGCTGGCTGGGACTTGTAGTGCAGCTACCGCCATCTTGGCTGCACACTGTGCACAGCGATTGGTAGCATATAGGGGACAGCACGTGGTCCAGACAGACCCCAAAGAAATTGCCCAAAGTCCTCTCAGTACTCATTTTTGCTGCTGCTGTACCTTGGCTTGCTGGGATCTGTAGTGCAGTCTAGGGAATACGTTTTTCTCATTTATATATACTACAGTCCAGTGAACAATTATGTAGTGTACTGTACAGTAGCGACAGTCTAGGGAATACTTTTTTTCTCTCAGTTATATATACTACAGTCCAGTAAAAAATTGAGTGGTTTGCGGTACAATAGCTGCCATTTAAAGACTAAGTTTTTTCTCTCAGTTATATATACTACAGTGCAGTGAACAATTCTGTCGTGTGCTGTACAGTAGCGTCAGTCTAGAAAATACTTTTTTTCTCTCAGTTATATATACTACAGTCCAGTGAAAAATTGAGTGGTTTGCGGTACAATAGCCGCCATTTAAAGACTAAATTTTTTCTCTCATTTATATATACACTACAGTGCAGTGAACAATTCTGATGTGTGCTGTACAGTAGCGTCAGTCTAGAAAATATGTTTTTTCTCTCAGTTATATATACTACAGTCCAGGGAAAAATTGAGTGGTTTGCGGTAAAATAGCCGCAGTCTAAAGACTACGTTTTTTCTCTCAGTTATATATACACTACAGTTCAGTGAACAATTCTGTCGTGTGCTGTACAGTAGCGTCAGTCTAAAAAATATGTTTTTCTCTCAGTTATATATACTAAAGTGCAGTGAACAATTCTGTTGTGTGTGGTAAACTAGCCGTAGTCTAGAAAATACGTTTTTTCTCTCAGTTATATATACTACAGTCCAGTGAAAAATTGAGTGGTTTGCGGTACAATAGCCGCCATTTAAAGACTATGTTTTTTCTCTCAGTGATATATACACAACAGTGCAGTGAACAATTCTGTTGTGTGCTGTACAGTAGCGTCAGTCTAGAAAATATGTTTTTTCTCTCAGTTATATATACTACAGTCCAGTGAACAATAAAGTGGTTTGCGGTACAATAGCCGCCATTTAAAGACTACGTTTTTTCTCTCAGTTATAT
>ONZH01030236.1:0-53165 GCA_900303285.1 Rhinella marina
TGAGACCAGGTCTTGCTCCAAGAGTCTCCGCCTCACAGTGCGTGCAGATGCACTCACACCTGCCTGGTGCCATTCCTGAGCAAGCTCTGCACTGCTGGTAGCCCTATCCCACAACTGAAACACTTTTAAGAGACGCACCTGGTGCTTGCTGGTCTTTCTTGGGCGCCCTGGAGCCTTTTTGGCAACAATGGAACCTCTCTCCTTGAAGTTCTTGATGATGCGATAGATTGTTGACTGAGGTGCAATCTTTCTAGCTGCGATACTCTTCCCTGTTAGGCCATTTTTGTGCAGTGCAATGATGACTGCATGTGTTTCTTTAGAGATAACCATGGTTAACAGAAGAGAAACAATAATGCCAAGCACCAGCCTCCTTTTAAAGTGTCCAGTGGTGTCATTCTTACTTAATCATGACAGATTGATCTCCAGCCCTGTCCTCATCAACACCCACACCTGTGTTAATGGAGCAATCACTGAAACGATGTTAGCTGGTCCTTTTAAGGCAGGGCTGCAATGATGTTGAAATGTGTTTTGGGGGATAAAGTTCATTTTCTAGGCAAATATTGACTTTGCAAGTAATTGCTGTTAAGCTGATCACTCTTTATAACATTCTGGAGTATATGCAAATTGCCATTATAAAAACTGAAGCAGTAGACTTTGTAAAAATTAATATTTGTATCATTCTCAAAACTTTTGGCCATGACTGTATATATATATTTTTTAAAAATGATATTCACTGACTACCTTACAACAATGTTACGCTTTTCTGCTTGGATGGCAAATGAGGCCTAAAATACTTATTTAAATGTAACACTGACAACCCCACAAACTCAGAATCACTATTTTTTTTTAATAATATTCACTGACTACCTTACAGCAATATCACGCTTTTCTGCTTGGATGGCGAATGAGGTCTAAAATACCTATTTGAAACTAACAACCCCACAAACTGAGATATTTTTTTTTAAATGATATTCGCTGACTACCTTACAACAATCTGAAGATCAAACTTCGAGCTTTTTAAGTGCAGCAACTTAGATAAACGCAATAGGATATGGAATTACCGCGGAGAGCGAGAGTGGAACGGCCGACGTGGCACACGCCGCTGGGGGGACCCGGCCTCCCGCAGCGGATAGCGAAAAAAGAAACACTCGTCAGCGACTCTTGGCGGTGCAGTGGCAGCAGAGTGTCACTCTTACATTTTTGGAAGGTCTGCGAAGCAGCAGAATGTCACCCCTATTGTTTTTGAGTGTCAGCAGCAGGCCATCAATGATAATTTTTCACGGGTGTGTCTGATGCCCTACTTTATGTGTAATAAAGGGTGTATTGGAGTGCCTGATCCTTGTAATTTTTGGCAGCCCCTCCCCTTAGTGCATAGGCTTTATGAGTGTCGGAGTCCCACAATTATACCACAATGTGAATGAGGCCCTCCTTTATATGATATACCTATTGTATGGGAGTGCCTCATCCGTGTAATTTTTCGTCAGCACTTGCGCTTAACGTACAAGTAAATCTATGTTTCCCAACAATATTTCCTGTAAAATCGATGTTATCTTGGGTTTTTGGGGGGTATTTTTGTCATTGCGTAAAAGTGGCTTAATAGTCGGCCATCATCATCTTTAATAGCAGCGACTTCGGTGTCCAAGATGCATCCAGACATCCTCACCATGCTGTTCACTAACCATTTCTGCGGTGTTTCCACCATTTTCTGACGTTTCCCTATGGACAAGATACCCTCCCCTCTGCAGAGCAGGTGGTGCCTGGTCTTCTCCCATTGACTTCCATTATACTCGGGTGCTCGGCCGAGCACTCGAGCACCACCTAGTGTTCAGCCAGAGTATCCGAGCACCCGAACATAGGGGTGCTCAATCATCACTAATGCCGACGCATTAGCCCTCGCAATGCCACGGTCAGCGCTGACCTCCGCATGTGCTATACCCCTGTAAGGTCCCTGTGTCCATCAGGGCCCCGCGCTGCAGTGACGGGGACCCAATGGTTGGGAAGGCAGTCCAATGCCTTCCATGGGCATCGTGGCTGCCTTCCCTTTAAGCCTGTGAGATCCAGTCCCCTGGGTCTCACAGGCAAGCGGGCTGAAGTGTATCACTGAGTAATACATTTTTGACTGAATTTATAGTGGGTGAAACCTAACTTCTATGCATGTTATTAATCCCCTCACCCCCATCAGTCACAGCATATAGTACTTGTTCTCTGATTGTTACATATGGTGGGTCTTTCTTTTCCAGAAAAGGAGTGAGAAGATGGATGTTTTTCCATGTAACCCACTCTATGCCTAATTAGGCCACAACACAAATGTTTACCTGTTTGGATCACATCTTAAGAATAGTTACTCCAAAAACAGATATCAGCACAAGAAGGACATAACCACTATGAGGGGGCACAAAAGTGGGCATAACTACTGTGAAGGGCCCACAAGGAGGATGTAACTATTGTGAGGGAGCACAAAGGTGGACATAACTACTGTGAAGGGGCACCATGTCGGTATTTCTTCTTGAGGGGACGCAAAAGTTAGCATAACTAATGTGTGGGGGCACAAAGGTGGGCAAAACTACTATGAAAGGGCCACAAGGGGGAAATAACTACTAAGAAGGGACGCAAAGGTGGACATAACTACTGTCAGGGTGCACAAAGGTGGGCATAACTACTGTGAAGGGGCCACAAGGAGGACATAACTACTGTGAGGGAGCACCTTAGTGGGCATAACTACTGTGAGGGGTCACAAAGGTGGGCATAACTACTGGGAGGGGGCCACAAAGAGGACATTACTAGTGTGAAGGGACATAATGTGGGGGGAAAATACAGTGAAGGGGCACAATGTGGGCATTTCTTCTGTAATGGATGCACAATATTGGCATAATGTAGTACCCCAGAGTGGGCACTACCATTCCTACACCCTGTATCTCAAGGCTAACAAATAATGTCAATTGTGTACTTGGGTCCAGGCCCTTTGATATTGTGCCTTAATAACATTGCTACTGTATGTAACTTATGTATTGTATTGCATATACTGTGCCTGGTTCATCAGCAGGTGGCAGTGTACTGTATCTAACAGAAAGAGATCTTTAGTTAGAATGGAGCTTACCACTCAATTCTCCCCCTTTTGGTTGCATCAAACCCCCTTTTGGTTGCATCAAACCAAGCGAGAAGTTGCAGTCAATTGATAGAGGAGTTGGAGAGAGAAGAGACATGGCGCAGGGTACACAGGGTTGCTCACAAATTATATGTGAGTGATAGCAAGATATTAAGCACCAGGCATCAATCATCCCATTGTATTTATTTCTAATTCTATCTCCACACTGTTTTATTTATTTATTGGGGGGGGGCTTCAATTTAACTCTTTCTACCCCAGAGGTGTTTTTTTTTTTTTTTCCATTTTCTTTTTGTGCTCCCTGCTTCATACAGCCATAACTTTTTTATTTTTCTGTTCACATAGCTGTATGAGGGCTTGTTTTTTGCGGGACAAGTTGTACTTTCCAACGCCACCATTTACTATTGCATATGATGTAGTGGCAAGCGGGAAAAAAATTCCAAATGGGGTGAAATTGCAAAACAAACGCAATTCAGCCACAGTTTTACCGATTTTTAATTATCGGCGTTCGATGTTCATTAAAAATGACCAGCTACTTTCATTCTACTGGTCAGTAGGAATTCGGCGATACCTAACGATTGCTGATATCATCGACTCCAATGCACTTGCATTGGAATCTATGAGCATTTCAATGCTTTCCTATGGAGCCCTATTACACAGAAGGAAAGCCTATGCAGCAGCCTCCTGTCATTCACTATGACAGGGGCTACTGCAGGCACGCTTTGGCTCCTCCGATCGCCACACGCTATCCTCAGGAGCAGGCGCCATCTTTAAAGACCCGGCCAGCGCTGTACTAGTACGGCGCTGGTCGGGAAGAGGTTAATATAACCAGCATATATGTGATCAGTACACCAATACACAGGGTAATGCACAAAAGTACACACTGTAAGTGATAACGAATTAAGACTAAATCCGTTTCGGTTTATTTCTGTCTCCACAAGTTGCCAATCAAATTTTTTTTTGGGGGGGTTGTTGAATTTATGAAAACCAGCATATGTGCTTACTTCACCAATACAGAGGGTTGTACACAACATTATCTGTGATGCACAAAAATGTCAGGGCTATGGAAGCAGGGGCAGAATGACCATAGACCCTACATGGAAATTTCCATGTAGGCCGATGAACAGGAGCCCGGGTCGCGTGAGCCCTCCCCATGGCCACCGGCCAGGTATAATGATCTGATGTTCTAAGCATTAATTAATGCTAGGACCATCAGGTATTTAAGCATCTGGCCAGCAGCTGCAGGAGCTCTCCTGAACTCAACTGTATCACTTTGAAGGACTGTAATACTATTGAATAATGTAGTTAAAGAGCCAATATTTTATGCTGCATTGTGGTATCTAGTTCTGCTGGGGTGGTATTCCGTGGTGCACTACAGTATTGCAGGCCCCGCCTACTTCTGTTGTCCCTATCTGCTTATTTCCCCGCTTCCTGTCAATTTGGGCCTGCCTAAAATATGGGGCCACTTTTATTTTTTTTCCAACCAGGGCCACTTTAAATTCCCAGTCCACCCCTGTACAGAAGGGTTCCCATCGAATGATCCAGAGCAGAAAGTGGGTAGTAGCAGCAACATCGTTGAAGAGAATGAGGATGCGATTGTGGATTGGATGGCTCACTCTTACTGTCAGTCGCAGCAGGGATGACATGGCGGTGTCTTTGGAGTCTGACATAGTGCCCTGTGGAGCCAGGGGGTCACAGCATTGCTCCTGCTCCTCCTCCTTGCAGCCCCAGAGAAGGCTTTAAGTGGAGTCCTCTCAGTCTTTAGTCCCTCTTCCTCCTGAGGCACCTTCCTTTTTCCTAAGAGCCATTCAAATCACCAGATCCTTTGGGAAAATACAACTAGTTAGCATTTCCAATCAGAACAAGTATGTCCTCCTTCTGGTGGTTGCAGCCCCAAGCAATATGGTATCTTTTTCTTCCCCTGCTAAGACTCTTCCTTGTCCTTGGCTCCATCATGAGACATGTCTTTCATGGGCCATTGGGTCAATGTCTTCTGCTGCTTCTAATTAAAAAGGATAATTTTTTAGGCTCATTCACAATTTTTTCTTCTGACAATCAATACTGGTGTTTGTCTAGGGTGGCATTCTGACCCAGCCAAGGCATCATTTTTGGATGTTTGGTCCCGCAACAAGACACTTTTTATTTTTTTCTATCCCATAACACTGTGTATGTTTAAATATAATCTTCCCCTGATAAGGGACAATATTTGGAAGCTTTGGAATATCAAAATGAATAATGTGCAGGCGCGGTGTGTTTTTATACACGTTGTATGTTAACATGTCAAATGTGTTTACCTACAGTTCTGTATGTCAGTGTCACTCAGACATCATTTACTATTGCTGTCATTGCTTTCCTGAGTTTGGGAGGGGGGGAAAGAAAAAGAAAAAAAATCATAAAAAATAAATGAAAAGAGACTAGAGGGTGTTATATATCGATTTTGAGGGCAACTTGATCAACTTTGGTTCCGCCCAAAGCAATTCAGCTCCTAAACAAACTTTTTGAAAAATTTGGTGAACGTAAACAGAAGTAACTAAACATCAACAAATAGGTATAGAAACAAAAGCCATGCATTTTGTCTCTCTTTATCTGCCACTTTGTTATCATATTTGTATCTGGATTGAGTATTTGCCCTACGTTGATTGATCCCCTGATAAACCTGTTTTAAAGATGAAATGCGTCGGGATTTAGGGCTTGATGTTGTGACTTTATGATGGTGATTTATTGAGTATAGGGTAAATAATGGTTATATAGGAAGAGGAACGAGGACAGGGGCCATCCACCTTTGGGGTGCTCCCTTGGGCATAGCAGCATAGGGATTGAATCAGGGTCAGATCCCTTGAGTATCCTCCCTTATCACACTATTGTGTCACCTTTGTATTTATTTTCAGTTATCTTTGAGTAGCAGATATTTTGGACCTATGTGCAATTCCGATTGTGGTTAATTTTAATGTAAATTAAAAAAAAAAAAAGTTTTATTTGTCATATGCTCTTCCTATGATGAACGTAAACAGAACCAAATCTTTACTTGATTCTCACCCCTAGTATGGTTATAAAGATATATATATATTGAAGGTGATCTGTTTATAATACAAAGACCAAAACCCCAATAAGACAAAAATTACAAAAAGGGACTGAACCTTTGGCGTTTTCTTTTTTTTTTTTTTTTTTTTGTCTTTTGATGAAATTTGATGTTTCTGAATTACTTGTTTATATCCCCTGCCAATACTGAGGTTATGAATTAATTTGAAAAGACAGCAGGATGTACAGTGCAGTTTATGAATAACATCCTGGTGGAAATGGAATCCAAGTTAAATAAACCAGTTCCTTCTTCAATGGGTAATAAAATGCATTCATATAGACAGTGGGCGCTCCTGAAGAAGCTATATGAATGTCATTTGAAGATAAATATTCTGTGTACACAACAAATAACGTGACGTGTTAAGGTTTTGTCAGGCAACTTCTCATAAATGGGAACATAATTATCTCAGTTTAAAGGCATTCAATGAAGTCAGCCAGGGTCTTCATACTGTAATTAATATGTGAAACTTTCCTTTATAGAAAATCTGTCACACGGAAAACGTCCCTGAGCTACTATAATGTGCAGATGTGCGGAAGAGATAGATTCCAACAATATCATTATTATCTCTGAACCTACCTTCAGAGAGAGACCAACATTATCATTAAACTTTCTATAAACCGGTGGAGTGGGGCCCCATGATTATTGGTTGTTCAGAAAGAGGCACTCTAGCACCATACAAAAATTAGATGTAAGAAGGTCAGAATTATAGACAAAATCTTTGTGGTCTTGAGTAGTATGCATGGCACAGGGGCATAACTAGGAAAGGCTGGGCCCCATAGCAGACTTTTGAATAGGCACCCATCAATTGAGCATTGACATTACACACTATTGAAATCGCACACTATTGTGTGTATGATGCCTAAATATGTTCAAAGAGTTTTAAAAAAACAGCACTGTCTGACCTGATAGTTCCAGGCATCTTAGGAAGAAGACGGCTGTGGAGGATATGCTGCATATACAATACGTAAATCTGCACATCTTCCACTCTTAATTGTCTCCCATGGAAAACAACAGCTTTACTCAATTCACTAGAGGCGACAAGCTTAATGGTTACAACTGTCTTTTGACAGGCAACAGACTTCGAAGGGCACAAGCTTAGTGAGTGGCAAGAAGTTATTTAGGCACTGGTGTTTCTGGTGATGGGGAAAATATAGCAAAATCCTTTTCAGAGGCAGAAACCCACTCCCGCTCTGGGTTGTGTTTCACCCAGTTTCCTCAACATTGGCACTGTGACTCTGGTCTCCTCAGATTAGGAGCAATGACTATCGTTGTACAGTATCTGAAGTTATCACCACAGCTTCCTTTACACAAACTGCAGTACCATACAATCTTAATAGGTGCTCCCAGGTTACAGTATTTCCATCCCCACCAAAGCCCACATTCTCCTCAGTCATGGTATGCCCTTCCTCATGGCACAGTAGTGCACACAGTACATCACACAGAGTGATGTATGGTCAGCATGGTGGCTGGTCATGGTCACAGTCCTATTATATAGTCCTTGCCTATGTATCCAAAAATAAGAATAAATCTAGATCGCACATCCTCATACAATGTTTTGATCCATAAAGATAAAAAAAACATAGTATAAGGATGTGTGATCCAGATTCATCCTTATTTTTGGATACATTTGTAGAATCTGTCCCCTTTTTGTTCACTCTGGTATCAGCACTCCTCCCTATTCGGCCCAGGTGTTTTTAAATTAGCAGGTGTCTGCATGAGGGTTTCTAAATTCCTACTTTCTCTCAGTTGGAGTTCCTGAGAGCAGAAAAAAAGGTGAGCTCTGATATGTGTTCATGTGTTGGGTGTGGTGCTGCGCGGCGGCCATTGTTGCCTTGGTGCTGTGCTGGTGGGTTGGTGGAGCTCAGTGCCAGGGTGGCTTAGCTGGGCAGCGGGGGCGCTGTCTGGCTGCTGGGCTTGCTGTCTGGCTGCTGGGCTCTGCCGCCTATTGGTATGGTGCAGTGCTGCGTGTAGAACCCTTATGACTAGTACCAATCACCTTCACCGCTAGCTAGCTATATACAGAATTCTGCAGCTTATTTCAGGTAAGGGACTCCTGTGTCCCACCTGAGGCTTGCCTATACATCTATTTGTCGTCTCCAAGCTATGTCTGACATGAAAAAAATAATGTAATATAAAGAACTCCGGCACAGTCTTAGGGGTTGTTCACATATCAGTTATTTGATCAGTTATTTGCATCAGTTATTGTTAGCCAAAACCAGGTGCGGGTCAAAAACACAGAACAGGTGCAGATCTTTTCATTATACCTGATTTCTGTTTAGTGTCCACTCCTGGTTTTGGCTCACAATAACTGATGGAAATAACTGATGAAATAACTGATATGTGAACAACCCCTTAGAGATATGCAATTCAGGCAGCTGTATACCCACCTTTCAATAAATACTTCCTGAATTGCATATCCCTAAGACCAAGGACGTATATATAAATCACTGGGCTCCATGGCAAAAATCTGAATTGGGCCCACTTGTGAGTGACCCATCGCACCCCTTATGCTACGTGCACATCTGCTGCAGAGGTTCCAGCAGAAGCCTCCGTTGCAGATACAGGCAAAAGCAAAGGGCAAAATACCTCTGCATGCCAGATCTCGACTGACCCCATTATTGTGAATGGGATCCGGCAGGTGCCAGCAGTGTTTGGCATATGCTGGATCTGGCGATTCTGGTATTCTGCTGGTATGTTGGAACATAATACCAAAATCTGATCGTAAGTTATTACCTAGCCTTACCCGATGAATTGTGCCCGCTGCTACTACTTCTCATATAGTGTGCCATCCTTGCCGCATGGACTGTGCCCGCTCCTCCTTCACCTCCTCCCCAATGCTGACTTACTGTTTGTACTGCTGGCAGAGTGCAGTCAGGGCCTGGTGCAGAACTTCACTGAGCTGGTCTAGGGTCTGGACTGGTGACAGTGCAGGATCAGGTCAAGTCCGGACTGGTCAGTCAAGTCACAATGCAACATGCTGGCAGAGGAACAGGACAGCGACATTTTACAGTGCGGACACAGAAAACTAAACGACTTAATCCAGTCAGAACTGATGTTTCCCTGACTGCTGCAGAACCTCCCAATACACACCTCAGCTGTTGCAGAACCTCCTAATACACATCTCAGTCCCTGTAGAAACTCCTAGTACACACCTCAGCTTCTGCAGAACCTCTGAATACACACCTCAGCTGCTACAGAACCTCCTAATACACACCTCAGCTGCTGCAGAACCTCCTCATATTCAGCTGCGGTAGAACATCATAACCTGATGCTAGAGAACATATAAGGCTTTGATCACATCTGTGTTAGGGGCCTCACTCGCAGATCCATCATAAATGCTCGACACAATTTTATAGCTTGGCAGATGGAAACCTGTCAGGTCTCATCATCAGCGGGATCCGTCAATTGTTGTTGTCCATGAAGTTCCATATCCGGAACATATATCCAGAGCTTCATTTTACCTTACAATCGATTTGTCTAGTTCCAGTGTGAGCCTGCAACACGTTGACAGTATCATGGCTTCTGATCTTCCCACACAAAACTACAATCCCCACAATCCCTAGTTTCCCTGCAGTGAGTTTGTGCTTGTTCATGAGTGTTGATGTTTATTGATTGGCTGATTGATACACCAGTCCGGTCATGCCCCCTCTATTCTACACACTGAGCATTCTCGACCTAACAAAGGCTCAGAACTACAGGTCGATGCCATGGTAAGTTATCAGGAACACGTGGGTAGCAGAGGAAGAAAACTACTTTTATAACTACTGAACGGTAAATATGTGAAATTTACATTATATTAGGTAATTATTGATGACGAATTAGTCTAAAATATCTAAAACATTAGTTATATTTTTGGTAACCAGAATACCCCTTTAAAATTACTGGGGGGCATTAATGGGGCACTATTAATACTGGGAGCCACATTATGACCCTGTGGTAAGCCACGCCCCCACCACAACCACACCCTCTTTGGGTTTGGCTTAACTTGGCTGGTATTTTTTTGGGGGGAAAGATGGCAACCCTACTCACAGATAGCTATATACAGTGCCTTGCGAAAGTATTCGGCCCCCTGGAACTTTTCAACCTTTTGCCACATTTCAGGCTTCAAA
This sequence comes from Rhinella marina, assembly GCA_900303285.1. Lineage (NCBI taxonomy): Eukaryota > Metazoa > Chordata > Amphibia > Anura > Bufonidae > Rhinella > Rhinella marina. Next base: position 10,292 of record ONZH01030236.1, read on the forward strand.
CAAAAATATATAACATTTTAAATTTTTGGTGAAGAATCTACAAGTGGGTCACAATTGTGAAGTGGAATATATTATATATATATAATACATATATAAGGGGGTACTGAGCACTTTTTGATCGATTGGTTTATGGGTGCCATTGGTTTTTATTTTTTGAGTGATTGACTTATGTGGGGGTTCATTTTTGCGGGATGAGGTAATGTTTTCATTGGTACCATTTTGGGTACATTAGACTTTTTGATCACCTGGTATTACACTTTTTGTCAGGAAAGGTGACAAAAAAATGGCTGTTTTGGCATAAAACAGTTTTTCTAAAAAAATGTTTTACAGCATTCACCTGAGGGGGCATATCATTGATCGCTTGATGTTACACTTTTGGTGAGGCAAGGTGACTAAAACTGGCTGTTTTGGCATTTTTTTTTCAATTTTTGTTACAGCATTCACCTGAGGGGGCATCTCATGGGATATTTTTATACAGACACGTCAATACCTAATATGTCTATCATTTATATTTTTGTTAAGTTTTACACAGTGAAAGTCTTTTTGAACAGAATTAAATCTTGTTTTTGTGTTGCCATTTTCTGAGAGCGACATTTTTTTAATTTTTTGGTTGTGTTACCCTTTTTGGCAAGGTGACCAGAAAATGGCTGTTTTGGCACAGTTTTTATTTTCTTTTTTTAAAGCATTCATCTGACGGGGTGGATCATGTGATATTATTATAGAGCTGGTCAATACAGACGTGGAAATACCTAATATGTCTACTTTTTTTTTTTTACTTTATTTTTTGTACCACTCTGGGACTTTTGGGGGTCTGATCCCCTCTACAATGCATTACAATACATCTGTATTGTAATGCATTGGTTGTAAGTGCATTACTCAGAGAAATACACTTAACAGCCTGCTTGCCTGTGAGATTCAGGGGGCTGGAGAGTGAGATGTTCAAAAGGACATCCCCGTGTCCATCCAGGCCCTGCGCCGGATGGAGGACAGGAAGTCTGCAGACCGGGCACTGCGGGGAGGGGGGGGGGTTTGTCTGTCAGTATTAAAGGGTTTCTGTCACCAGTTTTTTCGGTATGAATCAGGCTGACATTAGAGGTGTGCTAATGTCACCTGATTCCAAATATATATCTGTTTTATTTACTGGTGCCCCCATTTTTATATAAAATTTTATTTTATGCTAATAAGGCCTTTAGGTGCAAGGGGCGTTACCCCTGCTTCTAGAGGCTCTGTTGATTGACAGGACCAGGCAGAGAAGAAACACTCCATTCACCATAACTTGCAAGGACCTTCAATGATGTCATGACCATGTGATTAGTCACATGGTTTAGGAGGAGACAGGTTGTTTGTGTGATCCTAACCATGTGACTGATCACATGTTCATGACATCATTGAAGGTCCTTGCAAGCTATGGTGAATCGAGTGTTTCTTCTCTGCCTGGGCCTGTCAATCAACAAAGCCTCTAGGAGCAGGGGTAACGCCCCTTGCACCTAGAGGCCTTATTAGCATAAAATAAAAGTTCATTTTATATAAAAATGGGGGCACCAGTAAATAAAACAGATATATATTTGGAATCAGGTGACATTAGCTCATCTCTAATGTCAGCCTGATTCATACCGAAAAAACTGGTGACAGAAACCCTTTAAGTGGTAGGGGTTGTGGAGGTCACTGTTAAGGAGGCAGGGTGCTATAGAGGTCACTCTGAATATCTTTTAACGACACACACAAACATTAAATGAAATAGATTAAATATACCCGGGTAAAGCCGGGTCCTTCTGCTAGTATAACAACATATTGTTCCTGTTGAGAACAGAGAACATATTCCTCCACTTGGCAAACCTAAAATGTTAAAGACAGCCCTAACAAAACAAACCACAGGCTCTATGAGTATGGTGAAGAAGGGGAGATAGGGGACTGTCCAGCCTGGTGCCCTACCCAACACGACACATTATTATTAATGCTTTTATTAGTGATCTCATGTATAGGGGAAGCTGGCACACAAACCATACACAGAAAGTTTATTAATAGAGATGAGCGAACATGCTCGTCCGAGCTTGATGCTCGTTCGAGCATTAGGGTATTCGCATATGCTCGCTACTCGGATGAGCATACCGTGATCCTCAAGGAAATGGCAACTTCCTCTTCCTGCATGTTAGCCGCCTTTTTTCAGCCAATCAACATGCAGGAGAGTCTTTGGTACCTCCTAGCATCATGTGGGACCCCTACAAGTCGATAGCAGGGATTGGCTGGCCAGGTCAGATGACCTGGGAATATAAGAATCTGGTCCCGCGCTGCTCGCGTCATACGCCGTCTGCATGAGATTAGGGATAGAGCTGCTGTCTGTCAGGGAGAGTGTTAGGGCCTGAATTTAGTTGTTGGTTAGGCAGGAATCACCCACAAAGAACCCAACAGCCCTTCTAAGGGCTACAAGCACGTTTTTTTTTTGGTCTCCTCCTGGATGCTGGCTGGGACTTGTAGTGCAGCTACCGCCATCTTGGCTGCACACTGTTAAAGCGTGAAATTAGAATCTGGTTAGGCAGGAATCATCCACAAAGAACCCAACGCTCCTTCTAAGGGCTACAACGACATTTTTTTTTGTCCTCCTCTCGGCTGCTGGCTGGGACTTGTAGTGCAGCTACCACCATCTTGGCTGCACACTGTGCACTGGTGGCAGAAAGGGGACAGCACATGGTCCACACAGACCCCAATGAAATTGCCCAAAGTCCTCTCAGTACTCATTTTTGCTGATGCTGTACCTTGGCTTGCTGGGATCTGTAGTGCAGTCTAGGGAATACGTTTTGTCACTCAGTTATATATATTACAGTCCAGTGAACAATTATGAGGTGTGCTGTACAGCAGCGTCAGTCTATAAAATACATTTTTTTCACTCAATTATATAAACTACAGTCCAGTGAACAATTGTGAGGTGTGCAATACACTAGCCGCAGTCTAGAGAATACGTTTTCACTCAATTATATAAACTACAGTCCAGTGAACAATTGTGAGGTGTGCTGTACAGCAGCGTCAGTCTATAAAATATGTATTTTCTCGCAGTTATATGTCTTACAGTGCAGTGAAAAATGGAGTGCTTTGCGGTAAAATAGCCGCCATATAAAGACTATGTTTTTTTCTCAGTTATATAAACTACAGTCCAGTGAACAATTGTGAGGTGTGCTGTACAACAGCGTCAGTCTATACAATACATATTTTCTCGCAGTTATATGTATTACAGTCCAGTGAAAAATGGAGTGCTTTGCGGTAAAATAGCCGCCATATAAAGACTATGTTTTTTTGTCAGTTATATAAACTACAGTCCAGTGAACAATTGTGAGGTGTGTGATACACTAGCCGCAGTCTAGAGAATACGTTTTTATTCTCAGTTATATAAACTATAGTCCAGTGCAAAATTGAGTGGTTTGCGGTGCAATAGCTGGAGTCTAAAGACTAAATTTTTTTGCCTCAGATAGTAATTCTACTGTCTACTGAATACGGTTTTGGCCTCAGATATTAACTCGACAGTTTGGTGAATATACAAAATGTTGAACCCAAGGGCTAAGGGTCGAGGACGAGGGCGTGGGCCTTCAAGTAGTGTAGGGGCAGAGGCCATGGTCCTGGGCAGGGTGACACTGTACATACTGATGAGGGAGCAGTGGAGCGCCGCAGAGTTTCGCTCCCTAGCTTCATCTCGCAACTTACTGGGTCACGTGGTACACCACTATTGAAACCACAACAGTGCGAACAGGTGATGACGTGGATAGCGGACAATGCGTCCAGTAATTTATCCACCACCCAGTCTTCCACGCAGTCCACCCACGCTAGCCAAGGGAGTAGACCTCTGTCTCCTACAGCTCAACCTCCTCCCCCCCAGCCTGCCCCCCCCCCGGAAAGTATGGATTCAGATCAGGCATACTCACAGGAACTCTACCCAGAGACACAAACCACTGCTCAACAGCAACCTGAGCAGTTGCTCTGTCCTGATGCCCAAAATTTAGAACTTTCACAGTCTGTGGGTGATGAGAGTGTGGACTTAGTGCAAGTAGTGCGTGAAGAGGTGTCGGTTGATAATGATGATGAGACACGGTTGTCAGACAGTGACGTTGTTGTCAGGGCAGTATGTCCGAGGGGGGAGCAGAGTGAGGAATCGGAGGAAGAGCTGGTGGATGATCAGGTGACTGACCCGAGCTGGGTTGGTAATCCAACTCAAGACAGTGCTTCTCAGGGGGAGGCAAGTGCAGCACCAGAACAGGTTGGAAGAGGCAGTGGGGTAGCCAGGGGGAGAAGCAGGGCCAGAGCAGGTAGATCAGCAACTGTTTCACGGAGTCAAGCTCCCGTGCCGAGGCCTAGATGTTCGCAAGTCTGGAGGTTTTTTAAAGAAAGTGAGGATGACCGACGGACTGTGGTGTGCAACCTGTGCCACATCAGGATCAGCAGGGGAGCCACCACTACCAGCCTAACCACTACCAGCATGCGCAGGCATATGAGTGCTAAACACTCGACCCAATGGAACCAAGGCCGTTCACCGCCTGCGGGTCACACCACTGCCCCTTCCCCAGTATCACATGCTGGCTCGGCGAGTCAACCCCCCGCCCAGGACCCCGGCACGAGCGCCTTCCGCCCTACAACCACCCCTTCACCTCCACGATCCTCCACAACCTCCACCAATGTGTCCCAGTGCAGCGTTCAGCTGTCTGTGCAGCAGACATTTGAGCGCAAGCGCAAATACAATTCCGGCTACCCACATGCATAAGCCCTAAACGTCCACATCTCCAAATTGTTGAGCCTGGAGATGCTGCCCTATAGATTGGTAGAGACTGAGGCTTTCCGCAACCTGATGGCGGTGGCTGTCCCTCGGTACTTGGTCCCCAGCCGCCACTATTTTTCCCGATGTGCCGTCCCAGCCCTACACCAGCACGTCTCACAGAACATCATCCATGCCCTGACCAATGCGGTTAGTGATGAGGTCCACCTAACCACGGACACGTGGACAAGTGCTGGCGGGCAGGGACACTATATCTCCGACGGCACATTGGGTTAACTTGGTAGAGGCTGGGATCGAGTCTGACCCTGGGGCCACTCATGTAATGCCCACACCAAGGATTGCGGGGCCTACCTCAGTCACGGTTTCTCAGACTTATTATGCCTCTTCCTCCAACCCCTCCTCCTCTTCGCCCAGATATGCTGAGCCAACAGGCAATGTTTCTGAGGGCCAACTGGCGCTCTATACAAACAATGTTTACAGAGGGCCACCTACAGGCCCTCTCTCCAATAAATTTTTTAGTAGCGTCAAATACAGACACTCAAAAAACAATTTTACATGAGGGAGTGCCTCCCCGTCTGCCATCATGTTCGGTCAGGCTGTCCATAGGTACACCACCTCTGTCGTCCGCAGAAGCGCCACTATGAGGAAGGCCACGGCAAGAACATCCCCTTTTCAATTGAGAACAAGTGGAGACTTGTAGGAGGATGACACTTTTCTTCCGCAGTGGATTCACCTTCCCCTTTATCATTGCCAGACAACAGTTGGTGAAAAAGTAATTGGCAATGATGAAGAAAATGTAACGGTGCAGTGGACCGTCTGTGAAGCAAACCTATATATTCCCACCATGCCAGCCATGGGTTGTAGATAAACTAATAACAGGAAAAACAAAAAAAATTAGAAAACTATTTTACAGGAGGGTCAACCGCAGACACTCCAAAACAATTTTACATGAGGGAGTGTCTCCCCGTCGGCCATCATGTTCGGACAGGCTGTCCGTAGGTACACCACCTCTGTCGTCCGCAGAAGCGGCCACTATGAGGAAGGCCACGGCAAGAACATCCCCTTTTCAATTGAGAACAAGTGGAGACTTGTAGGAGGATAACACTTTTCTTCGGCAGTGGATTCACCTTCCCCTTTATCATTGCCAGACAACAGTTGGTGAAAAAGTAATTGGCAATGATGAAGAAAATGTAACGGTGCAGTGGACCGTCTGTGAAGCAAACCTATATATTCCCACCATGCCAGCCATGGGTTGTACATAAACTAATAACAGGAAAAACAAAAAAAATATTTTACAGGAGGGTCAACTACAGACACTCCAAAACAATTTTTTAGGAGGGTCAACTTCAGACAATCCAAAACAAATTTTTGGGAGGCTCACCTACAGACATTTGACTGCAATCTCAGTCTGACCAAGGCATTGGTGGTGTCACTGCCATGCTGTGTCAGGCTAAATTTTTGGGTGCTTCACCTGCCACCTGAGTCTAACTTGGTCACTATGGGTTCACCGCCATGCTGTGTCAGGCTACATTTTTGGGTGGTTCACCTGCTACCTCAATCTAACTTGGTCACTTGTTGGTGTCACTACGCTGTCACCATGCTGAGTCAGGCTTATGCCTGCGTCGTGGGGCGGGGGATAGCACAGCAGTGCCAGCATGAGCAGTGGTGTCACCTGCAGGCGGTGATGGACCTTCGTTACACCTAGTTGGGTGCTTTCCTAAGATGTGCCAGCACATGTGCCTTGCCCATCTTGGTCTGGGTCAGCACAATTGTCTTGAGGGTCACCCCAAGGCTGTTGGCCAGAATGTGGGGTAATGGTACGATTAGGCAGCCTCAGAGGCATCCATGCATGCTGCCCCTGCTGTTTCCTGTCCATTTCCGTGGTGTTTCCATAATTTTCTGAGGTTTACAGGTTTTCACGCAACCTTCCCTATGCAGAGTCCCGGTCCCCTGCAAAAAATACTCGAGTCTCCGATTGACTTCAATGGGGTTCGTTATTCGAAACGAGCACCCGAGCATTGGGAAAAATTCGATTCGAATAACGAGCACCCAAGCATTTTAGTGCTCGCTCATCTCTATTTATTAACAACAGGAGAAGGTTGTAAAGTGACCAAACCTTTTAAACCTCCCTGGCTAGAGGAGAGGAACCCCAAAACAGAAGATGAAATCCCCATTTTCAATTGTTACTACAAAGGTGTTGCAGAGATTTTGTTCACCATCTTCCAGCCACTGTGCAGCAACACTTGACTTTACTAGCAGCCACGACCCTCAGCTTTGATGGATAATTATAAAATCAGGAAGTTGCAACTCTATCATCATCAGTTATCCTGGATGTTTGCCCTCCACCTCTGGACTTAAAAGCTGAGAAGTCTGGAAAAATAGACAATTTGCTGCCATTAATGATGAGGTCTCCCTGATCTCTTACATTTCTCAGACTTATCTCTGTCTTTAATATGCAGAATCTAGAATAAAATAGATCTAGTGGGACCTCTGGTGGAGGAGAGCAGAATAGCACTCTTTGTGCTTTGTTAAAGGGGTTCTGCAGTTTCTTTAAAACTAATGATCTAGCCTCTGGATAGATCATCAGCATCTGATCGGCGGGGGTCCGACACCCGGGGCCCCCGCCGATCAGCTGTTTGAGAAGGCAGCAGCCCTGCAGTAGCGCCGCGGCCTTCTCTGTGTTTACCGCAGGCCCAGTGACGTCACGACTAGTATCACTGGCCTGGGCGGGGCTAAGCTCTGTTCACATGAATGGAGCTTAGCCACGCCCAGGCCAGTGATAGTAGTCGTGACGTCACTGGGCCTGCGGTAAACACAGAGAAGGCCGCGGCACTCCTGCAGCGCCGCTGCCTTCTCAAACAGCTGATCGGCGGGGGCCCCGGGTGTCGGACCTCCGCCGATCAGTTTTTAAAAACTGTAGAAACCTTTTAATTGCAAATAAACATGACAGTGAGTTCTTTCCGCATTTGGCCTGGAGCTAGGTTTCAAAAGTCTTTCTAGGACCCTCTGCATTTTCAGAGGCCCACACCAATCTAAGTGTATTCCTCCAAAGTCTGTTTTCTAAGCCACCAAACTTGCTGATCAAGAAATACACATTATAGATCACTTTTCCTAGATCCTTTTTTTCCCAAAAAGATTCAATCCCTCACCCCTCCCACATTCTCCTCCACCACACTAAGGCTATATTCACAGAGATGGAAAAATGGTGTTCAAGTAATGGCCGATAAATGGCCATTTTTAGAAACAATTGAAGTCAATGTGACTGTTCATGCGGCCAGTTCATAGCGGCCATCAAAAAAAAGGACCTGTCCTATTTGTGGCTGTTTTCATGGCCCTGCGCTCTTAGTGTGGTGACATCATCATGCTGGGAGTTCAGGTCCTACTGCATCCAGTGAATAGTGAGGGTTGAGGTTATTGTTTTAACCCCTGAAAGGCCCTTGTATTCACTTAGATGGGTGCTCTTCTGTCTATACTGCCATTAAAAATGGGCCCCATTCAATGAAGTCTGTCTGGCCATAAAATTACAAGTCCTATTTTTAGATGGCTGATATTCACTGGCTGTTTAAAACAAAAACAAAAAAAAACATCCACTATGGTCATAATTAAGACGCTTTGTCGAAACGCATTGTATACTCCAATCAGCCTATGGATTTTAAAAGGATAAAATAAAGAATTGGATTTTACCCGCGGCCAGTTAGCCGGATTTTCCTTGGCAAGACCATTTTTCAATGTTGTGCCAATGTTGTCTAAGTGTTGGTCAGTCAACTTTATAAGGAGCACTAGAAATTCACAAATAGATCTGTCCTTTCCTCCATCTCCACAATCCACAGTGGCCTGGGCCACAGCTTGTCTCCCCACAGATGTTCAATGATCTTCTTCGCTCTGCACAACAGGGATCACATTAGGAATGGTCATCAACCTGGTCATTATGTTTACTGATTTAGCAGAGATGCCAGATTGTTTTGCTGGTGTTGCGAGCGGACCCTTCTTCCCCTCCTTGTCTCTCGTCTTGTTGGTTTATATTTGCAACTGGAGGCAGATTGGCTAGATGGAATTGTCAGATGCTGGATAATTACAGGAGAACAGTACAAATAGCTCTTTCCATCTCCAGTCAGGCCATGCTCCAAGTGGATAATTATTTTTATGCATGTTTTGAAAACTGTTAAGAGGAAATAGGAATCATAAATGATTGGTATACATGGATAGAAGTCACAAGGTGATGCAAGGAAGGGAAACATATCTAACATGCCTAACAAGTTTATCAAATATATGATATCATTAAGTTAGGGGGTGATACTGAGCGCCCCCTGCCTGTAAGATGTCCATATGCTCTAATAGCATGAAAAAGGACACATTGGATACAGTTGGTGATTTAAATGCACTGTGTTATTTACCCCCTCAAAATGGACATAATCAGAGATGAGCTAAATGATAACATTAATTCAATAGATTTTTCCAGGAAATGAAAACCCTTTTGATTCAGGTGGAATTGATTTGTACCCACATCGAATCACAGTGCAAATATAGACAAAATGGACCCAACTTTTTTTTTAACAAATTCATTCATTTCTAGAATTGACCCATTTTTATTAAATATGGAAAATGTTTTATAACAAAATGTTTTCATTAAAGCGGCTAATGGAAACTTTCCACAATTGCCAACAGCTATTTACTCTTGGACGTTGCACAAAAGAGGAGGTGCTCGTTATGTAACACGGAACATTTCCTTGATTGAGTCTGGGTAATGGGTATAAAAAGGGGAGAAAACGGCACCAAAGTACCAGCTGCATTGGATCAATTCAGGTAATACCATTTTACCAAATATTTGTTTCAGGCCTATATACAATAATTTCATATTTATGGTACAATTTTTAGATGTTGAACATTTTGATGATTATTGTTGCATTACAGTCTGCTAAAATGTAACCTTTCCTTATTTTTATTGTATTACTTATTATGTTGTGTTATTTTATATGTTGGTTTCAAGGTAATGAAGACTCAGCACACTTATACTGGCTAAGGTCTTATTCACACATCCATGTTCATTTGACCTCAGTAAAAATCCATTTTTGGCCTGTATGTCCGTTTTTTGCTCTCTATGGGATATTCATACCCTATGTGCACTGCTATGCTGATTTCCAGATCACCTCTTACCAATGGTCAGCAAAAACCACTGACAGAATATGGATGCCATCTGTGTTGTGTCAGTGGTTTTCACAGACCCATAGATTTCAATGAGCATCTCTGGTTCATAACATGGACCACAGTAGTATACATCTCCATTGTTTTCCCACTGAGTCATGGTCAACAAGTGTGAATAAGCTCATTAAAAACAATGGATATGTGTGCTATCCATTGAGAACATGTGAACACGCCCTAAGGCAGCATTGTATCATTTCAAAATTTCACTCAATTATTTATATTTTCGAAAAAATTAGGTCAGGTTCAAATCATAGCTAAGGGCAAGTTCACATGTGTCCGAGGCATTCCACTCTTCTGTTCCATCATCGGACGAGTAGGATGGAAATCAAGCCAGGAACAAATGCATCACATAAAGAACACCAATGGCATTTGCTGGACACTGACCATAATGCAGTCCACCAGGCTTCTGTCATAGTGGTAGTAATTTTTGTGGTCAAAAAAAGTGCAGCATGCTGTGCTATTATGTCTAGTAATTTTGTCAGAATCTACAAAGGAGGCTCCAATGCAGGAGTGAATAGCATACAGCTGTCAGGATGAAAAATGTAGACTGCTAGGTTTTAGTCTATACTTTCTTTTTATTTTATGTTGTTTGTACAATAGAAGTCAATGCTGAATCCTGTTCTATGAGTATACATCTTAATGGCAAAAATGTGATAGTGGCCACAAATAACTTGGCCTGGTGAAAAAAAAAAAAAGACAGGAATTGGGATACAAAAAAAAACCATACTATTTCTTACTTGTCAGCTTTGCTGTATAGACTGGGACAGTGAACAGTGAGTCATCTCCTTATCATTAGTGGGTGGGCGAGTCAATGAAAGCTCTATTGTACAGATTATATGTTTTAAAAATGAAATTGAATACACAAGCCAGAAGGAGAGAAAATATGTAAAATTAACTTTCAGAATAGCCATTTTTTAATCTGGTGGTGAGCTTTTTCCCCTCTTACTTACTGCAGACACATGTATGAATTCCATTAAGGTCTCATTTCAATAAATCTATATTCATGAGCAAAGCAAGACAGTAAATAGCATATAATCTGTTCTTTATAGACATTGTTTCTCCTATTAGAGGAAAAGAGTTTAAATATGTTCTCAGGAGTCATTTCCTATTTTCCTGATGATTTTTTACATGAAGAATCAGCATTTCACAGAGACTTGTCTATTAAAAGGACATAGGACAAGATTGGGAAAAACTAGCTAACGGAGAAATGTCATAAAATAAGAAAAGAACCAATACTCATCCTACAAATTCCCCACCACTTGGTCATTTGCCCATGTGTCTGCTGCAGCTGATCAGTGGCCTCAGCAATATGCAGCATGGCACTGCTGAGTCCAGCGATTGGCTGCAGCAGTCACGTGGATGGACTTACATGTCACCACTGCAGAAAAGTAAATAAAGAGCGGCAGGGATTTGTCAGGTGAGTAATAGACATTTGGCGTTCCCCCCTTCTGGCCATTTTTTTTCCCAATACTGAAAACCCCTTTAAGAAATACACATTTGAGCCTTATACTCTTTCCAGCCTGATAATTCTCCATGGTATATTATAATAGTGATCACACATCACATTCTGTATAATTCTCTGCCAATTATACTGTGCTTTTCATGGGGCGTATTGATCTGCATCATTCTACTGTGGATCAACGGTATCAAGTATGCACTGGTGCATGTTGAAGGGATTGTCCAATATTAGTAAAACATATCTGATTTCTTTCAAAAAACAGCTGCACCCTTGTCCACAGGTTGTGTGCAGAATTGCAGATCTTCCCCACCGACTCCAATGTTGCTGAGCTGGAATACTAGACACAACCCATGGACAGGGGTGGTGCTGTTTTTGAAAGAATGCAGCCATGTTTTTCCTCATGCTGGACAACCCCTTTAATTATCTAACTGTTTGAAATCATGAAACTTACTGCACTATCAATGTGTTTTCCTTTCAGTAGTGCTGCTCACTGCTGCCAAAGCAAAATGAATTACCTCTGTGTATTCCTCCTGTTGGCGTTTGCCGCAGGTTCAGTCCATTCTACGTTCTGGTCAAGTTCAGATTGCTACAAACCAGGTAAGGTTAACAGTCAAGAACATACTCCCATATGTAAATGTACAGTTCATGTTAGAAAATTCTAGATGGTTGGACAGATACAGAGGATAAGTCATCAATATCATAACTGCGGGTTCTGATCCCCGTGACTCTTTTAGATCAGCTGTTAGAAGAGGTCAGGTGCTCCATGAGTGCCGCGGTGTCTTTCTAGGCCATGTGATATAACCGCACATCAGTCATATGGCCAAGTAGCAGCTTCAAGTCAATGGGGATGATGTACCCTGCAATATTGGGTACAGCCACTATACAATGTACAGCCCTGTGCTTGGTAGGCCACCAGAAGGCCACAGCGTCACTGGAGTTCCAATGGGTGCCACAATTTTCCAAAACTGCTGATATCCTGAGGAGGTCATCAATACATTTTCCCAAGTAAAGCCTCATTCATACATCAGTGTTTTGGTCAGCGATTTCCATCAGTGATTGTGAACCAAAACCAGGATTGGAGCCACAACAGAGATAAAGTATGAGGGAAAGATCTGCACCAGTTCTGTGTTTAGAGATGCACCTGGTTTTGGCTCAATATCACTGATAGAAATCACTGACCAAACAATGATGTGTAAATGAGGCTTAAAGCAGGCATAATGCCCTGTGGGGCTAGCTCAGCTAAATGTAATAATACCTTTCACTTAGGCTACTTTCACACTAGCGTTAGCACGGATCCGGCACCTAAAGGGTGCCGACGGATCCGTGCTAACGCTATACATGTGTGGAGCCGGAGCAGCGCTCCGGCCCCACACATGACACACATTAAAACAACACACAGACTACATACAAACAAACATACAGACATACATACAAACATACATACATACTCACATACTCCCGGGACGCCGGCAGAACGTCTTCACGCGCCTCCTGCGCGCAGTGATGACGATTCCCCACAGCGCCCTCTGCTGGGCGCAGTGGGGAAACGTCATCGCAGCGTGCAGGAGGCGCGTGAAGACCTGCTGCCGGCGTCCCGTGAGTATGTATGTATGTATGTATGTCTGTATGTTTGTATGTATGTCTGTATGTTTGTTTGTATGTAGTCTGTGTGTATGTATGCCGGATCCGGAATGACCCCCCATTGGAAATCAATGGAGGACAGATCCGGATTACTGGTGTGTCCACACCAAACGGATCCGTCCCCATTGACTTCCATTGGGGGTCATTCCGGATCCGTCTTGGTGCGGATGCCTGGACCGGAGAGCAAACCGCAGCATGCTGCGGTTTGTTCTCCGGTCTGAAGACGGAACGGAATGCTTTCAGGAGCATTCCGTTGTCTTCAGTTCAGTTTTGTCCCCATTGACAATGAATGGGGACAAAACTGAAGCGTTTTTTTCCGGTATTGAGCCCCTTTGACGGAACTCAATACCGGAATTTAAAAACGCTAGTGTGAAAGTAGCCTTAGCCATCCACTGATCTGTTCAGAAAAAAACAACTTAATTTTAATCCATATGTAAATGAGCAGTTAAGTGCACAAAGAGTAGGCCCAAACCACTCAGTGCACCCTCCTGCTTTTCTGATTAGAAAGTTATATTGCATGTGGCAGATTTGAAGATGTAACAATGATACATACTACTGTATATAAACCATCTGATTTTATTGATATCAATAAAGACAAGGGAGTAGCAATAGCGGAAGCAGGGAAAGAGGCTGCTTAGGGGCCTGAACTCAGAAGGGGCTCATCCAGGAATAGGACTAAAAGATTTCAGTGTCCTGGTCCCCTCAATAGTATTATATCATGACATTATATACAATGACACTGTAGGAAACGGACTGAGCGGCTGCCGGGCCTAGTCTTACAACGATCTTGACTTGTCACAGGAGTGGGGGTTGCATGGGAGGAGGGAGTTGCGAAGAGGTTTCTGGGGGGCCCCCATTCATAAATTTGTTGTGGAGCCCCATCATTTCTAGTTATACCACTGAATAAAGATCAATCTTTCTTATATTTTGTTGGTTCCTGACATTCACCTCCTCTATAGTGTCTTGATTTCTATGACACATTTGTTAGAATCTGTGGGGACTAATTGGCATTCACACTCATATACTTTATGATCTGTACATCCCTTCTAGTAGTAAAGTTGTAATTAACCCTTTCACGCTATTTGACGTGTATACTCGTCATGGAGCACTGCTACTTAGTGCTTCATGACGAGTATACACGTCATGGCATTAAACTGTCACCATGTCTGTAGACCAATGAGGACGGTCCCGGGCCAGCGATCGCTGTGATTGGCTAGTCAGTACAGACTAGCCACTCAGGCGATTCTAATACCGGCTCAAAGGATCAGATCCTCCTAAAAGTTTAGGCACCCCTGCGGCAAAGCCATGTCAGCCGTTTAACCCCTTCCATGGCGCGGTCCATAGGGACCGCTGTATGAAAGGGGTTAACAGGGAAGGAGCTCCCTCCCTCTCCCATCGGACCGCTGCTGTGCCGTTGCAGCGACCCGATTCTTGACGGGTTTACAGAGGGAGGGGACTCCCTCCCACATCGGGACGCTGCACTGCTCTGGCAGCGTCCTGATGGTTACCATGGCAACCTGACACTTTCACAGGCGTCCGGCTTGCCATGGTATAGCTAAGCCTGATCAAGCTCCTGCTAAAGGCAGGAGCCTGATCAGGCTTAGTGTGAGTGAGCCCTCAGACCTACTGGATCTTGAAGAACCAAGTGGGTCTGAGTCAAAAAAGTGTAAAAAAAAAAGTTTAAGAAAAGTAAAAAATAAAATCTAACATTTTCCCATATACGCATATTTGTAATTGGGTAAAAATGAAGAAAATAAAATACCCTAAACATATTAGGTATTGCCGCGTCCGTAACAACGAGTTTTATAAAAATATCACATGACCCAACCCCTCAGATGAAAACCGTAAAAAAATAAAAATAAAAACAGTGTCAAAAAGCAATTTTTTGTCACCTACCATCACAAAAAGTGCAACACCAAGCCATCAAAAGGGCGTATGCCCCCCAAAATAGTACCAATTTAACCGTCACCTCGTCCCGTAAAAAATGAGCCCCTACCTGAGACAATCGCCAAAAAAATAAAAAAAAACTACAGCTCTCAGACTATGGAGACACTAAAACATGATTTTTTTGGTTTCAAAAATGATATTGTGTAAAACTGAAATAAATAAAAATAAGTATACATGTTAGGTATTGCCACGTCCGTAACAACCTGCTCTACAAAAATATCACGAGCTAACCCCTCAGGTGAACACAGTAAAAAAAAATAAAATAAAAATGGTGTCAAAAAAGCCATTTTTGCCACCTTGCATCACAAAAACTGTAATACCAAGCGATCATAAAGGCGTATATCCCCCAAAATAGTACCACTCAACCCTCACCTCATCCCTCAAAAAATGAGCCCCTACTTGAGACAATCACCCAAAAAATAAAAAACTACAGTTCTCAGATTATGGAGACACTAAAACATGATTTTTTTTTGTTTCAAAAAAGATATTATTGAGTAAAACGAAAATAAATAAAAATAAGTATACCTGTTAGGTATCACCGCGTCTGTACCAACCTGCTCTACAAAAATCTCACATGACTTTAACCCTCAGATTAACGCAATAAAAATGAATAAATAAAAACTGTGCCAAAATTACCAATTTTTGAGTCACCTTGCCCCATAAAGTGTAATAATGAATGATTAAAAAATTATATGTACTCAAAAATGTTGAGTACAACATTTCCTGCAAAAAAAGAGCCCCTGCACAAGACTATCGGCAGAAAATGGTGTTATGGTGTTCAGAAAATGGAGACACAAAAACATATTTTTTTTTTACAAAATGCTTTATTATGTAAAACTGAAACAAAGAAAGAAAGTAGACATATTTGATATCATCGCGCCTGTAACAACCTGCTCTATAAAAATAGCACATGATCTAACCTGTCAGATGAACGCTGTAAAAAAACAAAAAATAAAAACTGTGCCAGAACAGCTATTTTTTGTTACATCGCACAAAGCATAATAAAGAGCAACCAAAAATCATATGTAACCCAAAATAGTATCAATAACACTTATCCCTTAGTTTCAAAATATGGGCACTTTTTGGTTGTTTCTACTGTAGGAGTGCATCAGGAGGGCTTCAAATGGGACATGGTGTCTAAAAACCAGTCCAGCAAAATTTGCCTTCCAAAAACCATCTGGCGCACCTTTCCTCCTGCGCCCTGCCGTGTGCCCATACAGCAGTTTACGACCACATGTGGGGTGTTTCTGTAAATCTCAGAATCAGGGTAATAGTTTTTGAGTTTTGTTTGGCTATTAACCCTTGATGTTTTACAGGAAAAAATGGATTAAAATGGAAAATCTGCCAAAAAAAGTGAAATTTAGAAATGTCATCTCCATTTTCCTTTAATTCTTGTGGAATACATAAAGGGTTAACAAAGTTTGTAAAATCAGTTTTGAAAACCTTGAGGGGTGTAGTTTCTAAAATGGGGTC
Organism: Rhinella marina; assembly: GCA_900303285.1. Lineage (NCBI taxonomy): Eukaryota > Metazoa > Chordata > Amphibia > Anura > Bufonidae > Rhinella > Rhinella marina. The sequence goes on from ONZH01030236.1 coordinate 26,770, forward strand.
ATTTATGGTGGTTTCTATTATGTAAGCCCCACAAAGTGACTTCAGAACTGAACTGGTCCTTAAAAAAATGGTTTTGGAAACTTTCTTAAAAATTTTAAGAATTGCTTCTAAAATTCTAAGCCTTCTAACGTCCCCAAAAAATAAAATTACATCTAGAAAATTATGCCAACATAAAGTAGACATATGGGAAATGTAAAGTAATAACTATTTTGTGAGGAATCACTATCTGCCTTAAAAGCAGAGAAATTCAAATTTTGAAAATTACAAATTTTTTTCAAATTTTCTGTAAATTTAGGATTTTTTTTTTAATAAATAAAGGTGATTTATATTGACTCAAATTTACCACTGTCATGAAGTACAATATGTCACGAGAAAACAATCTCAGAATGGCTTGGATAAGTAAAAGTGTTCCAAAGTTATTACCACATAAAGTGACACATGACAGATTTCCAAAATTTGGCCTGGTCCTTAAGGTGAAAAATGGCTATGTCATGAAGGGGTTAAAGAATATTTACAAGAACAAACTGTGATTTTCTTTTACAGCGTTAGAAGACGAGTTCACAAAACAATGTAATTCCCACTTACCCATTACTATTGGCACTGTGCCCCTCCTCAACCCTGTAACAATACTTCTAGGAGCTATAGTAGATGAAGTTACAGAGTAAGTATAAACAATTAAATTTAAAATGTTAACCTTGTGGATACCTGTACATGGTGCAATGCTGTCATTTGATCCACATGCAGATAAGTACAAAATGTTTGTACATACTAGTACTTACTAAGCTGCACCTGCAACTTCTATTGTTTCAAATGGCAAGTACAGGTCTAGAAAAGCAATTAGCGGCAATCTGCATGTGGATCCCATGGGCACCATTACATGATAGATATGTAAGCCTAATAATGTATGACAGTGTGCATACAGGGATGTTGCTGAAGGTTCATGGGCCCTGGTGCATATGTTTAGCTTCGCCCTCTGTCTCCCCTTCCTTGTGAACTTCTCTTCATATCGGCTGTGGCCCACACAAATCTTGGGACCTGGGCATTGCAACCTTTTAGAACAGTGAGGGGGTTTACAGGATCCATGTTGGCAAGGGGCTTATTTGTGGATCACTGGTGGTCTAGGGGAGTGAAGGTGTCAATGTCAGTATACCTGGTGACTTATACCAGTGAATGGGTTAATGTTAGCATCAATGGTAATCTTGGTCAATGAACCAGTTACCATAAGAATCCCTGACATTATGTGGTAGTGAAGGGGTTAATATCAGTATACCCGATGTTCTAGGGCACTGAAGGGGCTAATATCAGTATAACGGGTGGCCTATGGAAGTAAAGAGGTTAACAAACACGATAATACATAGTGGTCTAGGACAGTGAAAGGGTTAATTCCAGTATCCATGGTGGTCTTGGTCCAGGCTTCCTGTTTCCTCTGCAGTGATCATAGATCTGAGTGTAGGGAGATGACAGGGAGGACCATGCAGCTGTAACTGTACAGTTATATGGCTGTCCCTGTGATTGGACAGGGCATTTCAGGTGTGCTCTGGGAGGGGGCCTATTAAAAAAAAAAACACAAAATACTCCAGGGTTACCACATTTGAAAAAGCAAAGCACAATATGTCTAGAGATGACTCACCACACCCTAAACTAAGGTAAGCATGGGAGAATCAGTCAGTTTTCTTGTCAGTTCATAGGTTCCACCTCGATCTTCTCTTTCAGTAAGGCTAGGGCTACACGGTGACAGTTGTCGCACGACAGCCGTCGCAGCCCGATCCCTGAGTAGCGGGGATCCCATAGATCTATGGATGGATTTCTTGCGACTGCCGCGGCATCCCATTCATCTCTATAGGATCCCTTCTACTCAGTGATCGGGCTGCGACGGCTGTCGTGCGACAACTGTCGCCGTGTAGCCCTAGCCTAAGAGCCCTATTACAGACTCTTCCAATCTTCCAGCCATCCACTTTGGAGCTTTTTCACTACTTCCAATAATCCAGTTCCACCAATCATTCAACTAAATCAACTTAAGGGTTCATGCACACGACCGTATGTATTTTGTGGTCCACAAAACATGGATACGCAAAAAATACGTATGACGTCCGTGTGCATTCCGTATGGAACAACTGGCCCCTAATAGAACAGTCATATCCTTGCCCATAATGCGTACAATGGGACGTTCTATTTTTTTTTTTTTTTGCGGAATGGAAATACAGACATACGGAAACGGAATACAAAAAAAGTACCTTCCGTTTTTTTGCGGACCCATTCAAATGAATGGTTCCGTATACGGTCTGCAAAAAAAAAAAAAAAACAGAACGGACATGTGTGGATGAGGCTGAGCTTTCGCTGCAAACAGAACGTAATGGGCTATTCTGTTGGTCGTGTGGGCAGATTATGTGTTCAACCCCTTCAATGCCATTGTCAGTAGTGACCATGGCACCAAACAAGTTTGATACAGGACAGAGATTACCTGACAGGATGTCACTGACAGAAAATAATCCTGTGGAATAAGTATTATAAAAATCATGGCTGGTTTACTGATTTTTTTATAACAATTTCCCCACTACAATATAAACTAATAATTTGCATCTACCTCAAAAACTAAATCTCTTCCTGCTATAATCAAGCCCTCATGCAGCTACATCAGTGGAGAAATGCAGAAATGCAGTGTGAACAGAGCTTAAAATGTAATACACATAAGATATAGGAGCCATATTCCTACTTGCAATTAGGATATTAAATGCCTTGAAATTAATTTACTTTTTTCTTTTCTTTTCACAGACTTTTGATTAGTGATCCGATAATTCTCTCTATTTCCCTAAACAACTTTCTTCTTAAACTTGAACTAAACGTTAATATTGGCTGTGACTTGTAAGTGTCATTTAAAAACACTGGGGGTCATTTACTAAAATCGCACACTGGTTTTCTGGCATAAAAAATCATATTTTGTCTAAAGTCCCATTTTGAAATAAAATGTGAGACCTTTTAGCTTTTTCTGACACTCTCTCCACTTCTCCAAAAAGTGGGCAGGGTGTGGACTCATGTAACATGTGCGCCAGGAAATTGGCACGTATTACCCCTCAAGTCTATGCCAGCTCCTGGCTGGAGTACAGTAGATTTCAGTCATGACGTTCAGAGAGCTGAAGAGGTGACTAACTTATTAAGAGATGTGTGCCTCGTAATAAATTGGTTGGATCTTCTGCCGACAAGGTTTTCACTAAGACCAGCGTGTGAAACTAAATGACCCCCACTCACTATTATTATGGGTTTTTTTTAATGGAAATGTTTGACAAGAAATGTGAAGATGTAAATGGATCACAATACTGACAATTAGACATACAGTTCCAAGTGATGCAGAACGCTCCAGGAGGTTATTCAGCCTGGTCCTGCCGTCTCTACAGGGCACAAAGCGATGATTTGCTTTGAAAGCTGCCTTCATCTCCGTTGTCCTTTTCTCATAGACTTCTTTCATGAGTTATTTCCTGGTAAACTTGCTTGCCGTACATTTAGGGTGCAGATCCTCCTGCAGCTAAAGACCCTGTTTATTTTAAAGCATTTCATTTCCTGGACATCCCCTCTAAGGGCGGTTTCACATGTAGATTTTTGGGTGCTGTATTTCTGTACTTTTACAGTTACACCAAAAATCACAAACTCCAGATGTCAGCCCAAAGTCTATGGGAATTTTGACACAGGACGCACAAGCTTTTTTTTTTTGCCACTGTGGTTTTTGTTACTTTGTTAATTAGGTGGCCTTTCTGTGCAGTTCTGACGGCTCTTTCTCTATAGGAGAAAAAAAGTGCAGTTTACACAGTCATTTCCACCCAAAAAAATGCCATACACACGTGTGGCAGGGAAAAAAGCAAATAGTTCTCATGGTTTAATGTAATACTATTTATCAGTGTTACACATTAGTTTTTTCGGCAGTGGTTTCAGACGTATGCTTGGGTTGTTTACATAAGACAAAGAAACTTGTTCAATCCATCAATCAATTATTTTTTTTTTATTTCTAAGGTTCACGAACTTAAAAGTTCTGATTGCCATAGAGGCTGAGTTAAAAGCTCTTTTGGAAAATGGTTGTGGTCTTCTTAGCTTATCATCGAGGCCAGTAGTTAGGATATCTACAAGTGGGTAAGTATTCTGAGAAAGGTCGCTTTCAGACGAGCGTATTTGCAATGCGTATATAGTCCGGATTTAATGTACTGGAATCCGCTGCTAATGTTAATGAATGGAGCTGTTTATATGGGCGTATAATTTCTGTCAGTATTTGAAATCCACAGCATGTCCGAGTTCTGTGCGGATTTGTTTCCAAATACGCACATTACAGTCTGTGCAGTGCACAAATAATGAGGGGAGGAAGGAAGGAAGAAATATGCATGTATGTAAATCCTGATGCAATCCTGATGACAATACTGATGGTATATCATCAGGATCCTGAGCCAGAATACTGACGGGTTTCAACACACACGTCTGAAAGCGGCCAAATACATATGTTCCTTTGCTGATATTTCTTGTTATATGGCCTACCCAATTCATAATGAATGCATCTACATAACTGCTGCATTGCTAAGAACATTTATTGGATATGCTGGAAACTTTTCAGACAAATGGAAGTGTAAGGCTACTTTCACATTTGCGTTTGCAGGATCCGTTTGTGAGATCGGTCACAGGCTCTCACAAACGGTCCTGAACTGATCAGTTTTGTCCTAATGCATTCTGAATGGAAAATGATCCGTTCAGAATGCATCAGTTTTGCTTCAGTTCAGTCTCCATTACGTTTTGGAGACGGACACTAAAACGCTGCTTGCTGCGTTTTGGTGTCCGCATGAAGAAACTGATGCAAACGGATCCGTCATGACTCACAATGTAAGTCAATGGGGACGGAACCGTTTTGTCTGACACAATAGAAAACGGATCCGTCTTTGCTATGTAAAAGATAATACAAACAGATCCGTTCAGAACGGATGCAGACGGTTGTATTATCATGACGGATCCGTTTGTGAGAGCCTGGACGGAACTCACAAACGGATCCTGCAAACGCAAGTGTGAAAGTAGCCTTAATACATCTGTATGCATGGAGCCATATGCTGCTACAAAGTGACTATGCTAATAATTATAAAGGGTCCATTTACCTGCCTTAGGGTACAGCCACACATTCAGGTCTCCTGATTCAAGATTGGAAGACAAAAACAGGAAGAAATTTAAAAAGAGGAGAAGATGCACCTGTCCTTTGTACTTTCTCATCTTTTATGATGCACTTCTTATTTTGGCTTCCAAAACTGCTTCAGGAAACCTGATCGTGTGGCCGTACCCTAAGGGCTTGTTCACACGGCTGTTGAGTATCCGTGGCCGTATTGCTGCCCGCATACGGCGGGTCCACAATACAGGGGCGCTGGCCGTGTGCACACCACATCACGGATTGTGGATCCATTTACTTGAATGGGTCCGCAATCACGGAGACGCGGTGCGTTGTGGAACAGAGGCATGGATCAGAACCCCACGGAAGCATGTTCCTGTCCATGCCTCCGCACTGCAAAATATAGAACTTGTTCTAATTTTTTTTGCGGTGCGGACAGTCGAATGCAGATCGCAGATCCCATTGAAGTGAATGAGTCCGTGATCCGCATGCTGAAGCACCACGGTAGGTGCCTATGCCAATTTGCGATCCGCAGCACGGGCACGGCCACACAACGGCCGTGTGAATGAGCTCTTGAAAGGATTAGGCAGCTTCTTGAAATTTTGTTATAGCTAAAGCTAGCCATAGAAATTACATAGCTGTCAGCTTTTTCTCCTGGCCCCTCTATACACATGCACACCTGGCTCTGTCAAGCATGCATGTGTCTAGAAAGGTTTTTGACAGAAAAAAGGTTTCCTTTTTACTGTCATTGCTAATGATCATTTCATTACTGATTCTTTCTGCAGTTCGATATTGAACCTTGACATAAACTTAGTTGATGAAGTTTGGAGATCGATTTTAGAACCTGTAACGGATATTGTAAGTATGTCTTCTTTAACATAGCTTAAGAAAGAAATATAGTGTCAGAGCAAGAAGCAGGAGCTCCAGACAAGTGTACTAAATTGGTGACTGATGTGTTTGGGGCAATATAAAACAGGAAAAGGGGGTTACACAGAAACCAGAACAAATAAAACATGCAATGTACACTGGAGACCGTATCAATCCGTGAACTGGTAAACACTGCTTAATAAAGGCGCATTCTCACCTCTCAAATGACACTGGTGATCCGGGGTAGGACAAGGTATTTTGATGCCATAGACACATAGCGTTACGCCCTACAAAGAACCAATCCAAAATAACCTTAGGGTGGGTTTGCACTACTGTTATGTCATTCCATTATAGGTTCCGTATATAACTCAATGGCCAGACGGAATGCAACACCGAAGCCTTTAAGAGGCATTCCGTTTTGCTCCGTCCTAATAGAAGTCTATGGGCAAGCATAACAGATCTGTCTTGTTTCTGTCAATTTTTTTTTCCATCCTGCATAACGGAAAACAGACAGATCTGTTATGCTTTCCCATAGACTTCTATTAGGACGGAGCAAAACAGAATGCCTCTTAAAGGCTTCCGTGTTGCATTCCACCTGGCCATTCAGTTATATACGGAACCTATAATGGAAAGGCATAACGCTAGTGCAAACCGACCCTTACTAATAAAAGAGATTTAATCACATTCTAGAAGACATAGACTGGCAGAATAAAAAGTTCTAATTCATTGACTCAAAAGTAACGTCTTATCCGTTTTTCTTTTTTCTCAATTTGGCCCAACCCGTCAAGGCAATTTCTCCCCAAGACTGCAAGGTTTACTGAGCAGAAGTGTAGACACGGGGATGGAGAGGTAGCAGTCATATCCTGAGTCTGACAGAGGCTAAAGGCCCCTCTGCCACATGAGAAGACTCCAATATAAAGGCTCATGCACACGACCACATGTATTTTACGATCTGCAAAATATACGTATGACATCCATATGCATTCCGTATTTTTCAGAACAGCTGACTCCTAATAGAACAGTACTAACCTTGTCTGTGATGCAGACAATAATAGGACATGTTCTATTTTTTTTTGTGGAACGGAAATAAGGACATATGGAAACAGAATGCACACGGAGTAACTTCTGTTTTTTTGCGAACCCATTGAAATGAATGGTTCCGCATTGGGTCCGCCAAAAAATGGAAAGGACATGGAAAGAAAATACATCCGTGTGCATCAGCCCTAATACACAGCACACAACTGGGGGGTCATGTTACACATTTTGTATTGAGGCCCATGAGATTCAGGTTACACTGCTGACTTTGGCTCATTGCTACAGTAGCCCCACCCCCACCCTCTATAACAGAAACCCGCTATCCTGCTGCTGCCACCAATACTGAGCCTTCTGCTGACACATGTGCCCTCATTACTGTAACTACAGTGCTGCCCAATGCCCCCAAATACTGTACAGTCAATGTAAAAGCACAGACACACATACAGATAGGGACTTACTTAGAAAATGCTGGACTCTAAAGCAAACTTAACATTTATAAAACACAGGGTGATATAGAGGAGGCGACAAACCCAAGACCCCAAAAGTAAACGCAAAGATATTGACATCCTCAGGATAGGTCATTAATATCAGATTAGTGGGGGTCCAAATCCCAGCATCCCGCCAGCTGTTTCAGGTAGCTGCTGCACTTGCCAGAGTTCTGGTGAGAGAAACAGGCTCCCGGCAGCTTTCCAAGGACAGCGCCATACATCGCATAGTGGCAGTGCTTGGAATTGCAGCTCAGCCCCATTATACTGAATGAGGTTGACCTGTCCATGTCTGTGATCAATGTACAGTGATTTCACATGGCCATAAGAAGAAGCCGCGGTACTCATGGAGTGCAGGGCCTCTTCTAACAGTTGATCTGTGAGGGTCCTAGGTGTCAGACCCCTGCCAATCTCACATTGATGACCTATCCTGATAGTACATCACTATTTTTTTCAGGATAACCCTTTTAAAGTATAAGGGCTCGTTCACACAACAAAATTGTGGAATAGGTGTGGGCCCATTCACTTCTATGGCCAGCACGCAATCTTGCTGAGCTGCAGCTCCGTGCCGCTGCTCCACAAGAAATTATAGAACATGTCCTATTCTTGTTCGAAACAGTGAATAAGAATAGGCATTTTGAATGGGGCGCCGGCCGTGTGTTCCGCAAATTGCGGAACACACTCCAGGCAGCATCCATGGTATTGCAGATCCTAATTTTTGCGGATCAGCAATACTACGGCCGTCTGAATGTGGCCTAACTGTCATTCTTTTTTCATTTGTAATGTATAGGGGCAGTGATACTGACCATTTTTGTAATATACTTTAATTGCTGAAATCAAACATATCTATTAGAAAAATAGCTCTAAAGTGCCTTTTTGTGCCTCAGCAACGTCCCCTGTCTTCTGTTTATTTAAAGAACAACTCCCGCAAAACATGTATTCTCTGACCTGTTAGAAAGGTACGTGATGTAATCTGCAGTGAATATAATCTTCTTACCAGTGACTGTATTTGGGATCTAGCCCTTCCCTTCTGCTTCTCAGCTGTGTCATGTGACCAGCAATCAGATTTCCACATGGAGAAGTAACTGACTTCCTGTCCTGTGTCCGTTGGAGATCAGAGAGTTGGTCACATGACACAGGTAAAAATTAGAAGGGAGGGCATAATACAGTCACTGATGAGAAGATGACATTCACTACAGATTACATCATGCACCTTTCTAACAGGTCAGAGAATAAAAAATGGACACGCTCCACACTGACTGCTGCCCCTACAGTAAAAAACTGAATGGCAGTTACACTTTAATATACACTGTTCTGACTATTTTGTTTATCCATCTTGTAACTAAACGTGGTCATTAGAGTACCACATACATGTAGATTTGCCAACAGTAAAGATTGTGTAAGCTTAGACCGGCTGTCTAGACCTGCACCAGACTTATCACAGTGGCTCAGGCTGGAGGATAAATCTGATGCAGGGACAGACGCCTTTCTGTGAATGTACAGTATACCAACTTCGTAGTTTTACATCAGAATTGTGGCACAATTTGGGTGCAAATAGGTGCATCTTAGCCCCGCCTTCTTGTTGAGCATGTCGTAAGAAAAGTGTACAAACCCTACATACTCTAATTTGCGACAGTTTTTGACACTTTTGGAGATTGAACAGTTGAGTAGATCACAAGTGACAGCAGAACACAAATATTGTTTCAGGCCATACAGGTAAAATATGTAGAATTATACTGAAATGTAAAATTATTGTTCCCTTAGAACTCCAAAGCATCTTCTATTTCACTGCATAAATAACTGATGTTCTCAACACTTTAGGTGGAGAATTTATTGGACATAACCCTGCTTTCATTAAATTGTCTTTCCAAGTCACTCACAAGTAAGTAGTACTTTTTAGAGGTGCTTTATGCATACTTCTCAGTGGCGCAGCTATAGGAGTTGTAGTGGTAGTAAGCTCAACTACACCACCCCCACACCACATCTATGCTGGGTGACTACTTAGGATGCTAAACAAACAGTATAAAAAAGCTGCAGGTCCTTCTGCTCAGCGCACAGAAAGCCCACCCACTATTAGAGTACTTCTACAGAGACAGCTAGGTCTTGCAGGCTGGTGAGTCCCTCCCCCACCCCATATCATCTCTTCTGACTTTTCTTGTAAAGTATTTCAGCATTTTATTATTTTTTGTTGTTGTTTTCTTGAATTTTGTTACTGCTATTCTTGAAATTGTGGTAAAAATGGCACCGTTTTACTGTAGTTTTCATAAGCACACAACTCCCACCATTTTTTGCCATGTTTTTAATAATTTCCGTTCAAATGACAATTTTGTCATGTTTGTTGGAAAGGAATCATAGCAGGAGTTATGTCCCGATTACGAAAATTGTTGGAAAAAAAGGCATAGAAGCAAAAACAAAAGTTGTGCATCAAACAGCCAAAAATGCAAATTGTTAAAAGAAACATAGAACTCCAACATGTATGATGATTTTAGAAATCTAATTCCTTTACAGCACAAAACGCTGTGGATTCTCAAGTTCACAACAGCATTCCCTATGTATTGCAGATATTCCCTAAGAGTCACCATGGATTTCATTCATTGCAGAGCAGTGTGGTTAAATCCGCGATAAAATCCTCATGTAACAGGAAAGGTGGCCCGAGCTGAAATTTTGCACTAGGACTTCTTTCAGCCATGCCTCATCTCTGCAGAGTTTATTACACAAATACCTCACTTTTTCATCATCCTCCCCACCTTTTCAACACAAACTCCTCATCCTGGTGCCACTCAACACTGCCTACTGTGCCCCCAATGTCCCTGAAAACTATACTGTAGAAAAATGGTTGTAATGTCCCTGACTGCCCTCTAAAATGCCCTAGTAATATTAATGCCTCTATAGTGTCCCCAGTAATAATGATTTCACTACAATACCGTAACAGAATAAACCCCCCGTCATGCTCCCATAATAATGCCCCCAGTATTATATATGCCCCTGTAGCACTTGCAGCAACATTACTGCCCCCTATTGTTTGCCCAGTATTAATAATGCCCCTACTGTGCCCTATTTATCGTATTGCCCCCAGTATTAGATATGTCCCCACAGTAACCCCAGTAATGAGCTATAGTGTTTCCATCAATACACACAGCATTGGATGTCTCCTCATAGTGCCCCCAGTAATGTCTTATAATGTTCCCTGTAATAGACATGTCCCCAAGTGGGCAGGTGAAAGAAAAAAAAAACTCCTACTTACCTGGGTCCCATTCCCCATTACGCCATCTATAGAGCAGCCAGCAGGCATCCTCTGACCTGTGGTCTGAGAGGCCTGCATCCCTGCGCTGACAGTTGGGATGTCTTGTAGTCTTTAAGCCTAGTAGACCAAAGCCTATAAGGAAGCCATCGTGTACTGTGCTCCACCACAGTTTTCACTTGTATCACAGTCCTGAGAATTGTCATACAGTTGAATTTAGTAGTGCACTTGCTACTGCTGGCCTAATTGATGCTCCTGTCAGAATGTTTTGACTACATTGGCTGCCCCCCCTTCCCCCCTAAGCTTAGTATTGTCATTAGGCCCCAGATGAGAATACCACCAGTTCTGCCCTTATGGCAGCTCTGGAAATAAGGGTCCATTCACACATCTGCAATACAGGGACACCGGCCATGTGCACATTTCGCGGACCGCACATGGCCGGCCCTGTGATAGAAATGCCTATTTTTTTTGTGGGGCCGTGGAATAGAACTATGGATGCGGACAACACACTGTGTGCTATCCGCATCTTCGGAGGAAACAAATGGATCCGCACCCGTTCCATAAAATTAAGGAACCGATGTAGACCCATTCATACAGACGTGTAAACCCTAATTATATACGTGAAGTACATCTCAAAATGATTACGCTGCTTCATATTCTGTAGTCAACTATTTTTATTTTTTTGGAGAACAGGAGTTTACATTGTAAATTAAGCTATATAACACGAGTCACAAACACTGTTTAATCCTCCATTCCTATCTTACAGGTGTTCACATCATAGGTGGTAAACCATGTTACTATGAATTAAGCGCGGTGGACATAGTAGATGACCTTCTTCAAGGAGTCTGTTGTGTAAGGTTTTTTATGTATTTATTTTTTCCATTGCATTTCTATCTTATCAGTTGAATGTTGATTACACTTTTCAAAGACCAATTTTTTAGATTACAAGCCCTTTTTCAGTGATTTATTTATGTATGCAATTTACCATTTACAATTATACGTCCGTTGGAAGTTTTTTTAAAACTCAATGTTTATGCAAAACAGATTTTTGTTTCATTTCAGCGGCACTATGCCATCAAAACTCCATGCTGTGTATGCTTTAGCACAAATGAGGAAAAACTCCACCACAGATAGGTAATCCTATATTACCTATATAGGTACGGCCACACAGTCAGGTATCCTGAGGCAGTTTTGGTAGCCAAAATCAGACGAGGTTCATAAGAGGAGAGAACGTATATAGGAGAGATACAACTTCTTGTTTTTTAATTCACTGCTGGTTTTGGCTTTCAGAACTGCATCAGAAAACCTGACCGTGTGGCTGTACTAATAGTGGTAGTGAAAAGGGAGAAAATTGTGATGAGAGACTGATCCCCTCAGAGAAACAGTGCATTGATTAGTATAATTTGAGAAGCTCTCAGTGGCCACATTACTGGAGATGTGGTACTCGGAGTCACCATCCACCACTCCACCCCGACTTGATAGAGCATATGGCCCATTGGTGCCATCAATGACCACAGGATTTTGCTGTAAAATTGTGCAGCCATTGACTGCCATGGGTGGATGTAGTGTGGGGGCCCGAGGTCAGTCACAGCTTCGGGCTGTAACCTGACAGTGTGAGACTGATTGTCATGCTGAAAGCCGAGGCAGAAAGGAAGTTAAAGACTCTGGAAGCTAGTATGCATGGAGTGACTCCGTTCCCAAGATATTATACTTTTTCTTAATATGGAAATTAGGCCTCTGGTGCAATGAAGGCGTCACTATTGCCTTTGTTGCGCACAAGCTCCGCTCCTTTCTGTGGACAGATCCTCCCACACTGCTTTGCCACTGACTGGCCCTGCCAATTATAGCAGAGAGAGAGAGGACCTGACCACAGAAAGGAGAGGAGTTTGGGTGCAGCTACAGCACTGGTGACACCCTCATTGCACCGAAGACCTAATTAGCATATTCAGGAAACGTATCATCAGTCAGGAACGGAGCCTCGGATCAACAAAATAAAAACTGTTTTATTCATAGCAATGTGTCTATGCAAACAGTTGGATTGGGAGGTCACTGGTGACAGATTAAAGGGAAAAAAACCTTCCCTTTTTTTTTTATTCATTAGGAAGTTATTCATATTCCTAATGTCAAATCCATGCAAGGAACCCATCCCTATGCTGTAATCAACTTCTGCATTATAGAGGTGTGAGTGGGATGCTTGGTGGACATTTCTCGAGCACTGCATAGGTGATTTCCCATCTGCAAGCCATGTCTAGTCAGTGTTTGTAGTCAAACAAGTGGACGGCTGATTGAAAGGAAGGAATAATGTCATTACTATCATTACCAGGCTGAGCTACTCCTCTGGTGAATGTATGAAGTTCAGAGTTTGAATAAAAATGGTTTCATCTTTCTGTTCTAGCTCCATACTGATGAAGGATCTGCATGCTCAGAAGGCGTGGATGTCGGACAGGTAGAAGGTGTTGTTTCAGCTGTTGGACTGACAGACATCGTGCTTGAAAAATTGTTGAACACTTTAATAGGAGGTGCTAAATATCAGGTAACATCTCCAATACAGATTATGTTTTATATATTTGGATGTCGAATTTGAAATGTTTCAGATTAAAAACAAAAACTCATATCCATTAGTATTGTGGAAGAATATGAAAATGTAAAAAAAAAAACTTTCAGTGCTGCTTGGCATTGTTCTTACAAAGTTGTTTTATGCTTGGCTTATTTCAGAGGCCGAAAAGTTCACAGGCAATTTTCACTCCCGATCAATCTTTTTCCTAGAGCTTGCCATCACCCGACCACAAGTTTTCCCCTAGGGCTCCTTCTCACACATGAAACTGGCTGACCAGTTATGTGTGCACTTGGCAGCTGAAGACATCTGTGTTGGTCCTATGTTCATATGTGCCTGCGTAGCTGAGAAAAATGAAGTTAAAGTTTAAGAGCAATGGGGGCGTCGCTGTTACACCTAAAGGCTCAACTCTCTCTTCAACTTCCGTGCTCTCTGCACCTTAATTGACAGGGCCAGGCAGTGAAAACGTAATCATGCTGGGCCCCATCAAAGTGCAAAAGGGCGCAGTAGTTGCAGAAAGCGATGAGCCTCTAAGTGTAACAGCAACGCCCTTGTTGCTCCTAGAGGCTCATTTGAATATTTGAAAACATTGTGTTTCTTAGCAATGCGGACACATATGAACATTGGACCAACACAGATTTCTTCAGCTGCAAAGTGCACATGTAACAGGTCAGCCAGTGTCATACGTACAAATCTGCTGACAGTGTGTAACTGTCTATAAGCCAAAACCAGGACTATACAGTAAAGGATAATGGAAAGACTTGTGCCTGTCCTGTGTCTTGGACCCGATCCTAGTTTTGACTTAAATACACAGAGGCAACAGCTCAGCCCCATTCAAGTGAATGGGACCAGATTTTGATACCGAGCACAGTTGCTATACAATGTATGGAGAAAGAAGCCTGCATCACTACTATGAGCGTAAATGTCTTCTCAAACAGCTGATCAACGGGGGTTCTAGGTGTCAGAACCTTCCAACCAGATACTGATGACCTATATAGAGGATTCCAGTGACATATCACTGTTTTTTTCATAAACTCACAGTTTATTGGCAGCAGCAGATTCTGGAGTTATACAATGCTGTGTGCATGCTGTGAAGTCATCAGTATTCACAAGCTACTCACTCGTTCGTCACTAATTGATCGCTTTCTCCATATGCACAGTATAAGGAGAAAACTGTCAATCATGGTGGTGGGCAGAACTTATGACTTCAATGAGCCAGCAGCAGATACTGATTTTATGAGAAGCATGTCAAGAAGACAAGTAACACATTGCGGGTTCTCTGTCCTCACATTATGCTGCTCTCAGATAGGGCAGCATTAGCCTGGTGACATTCACTCTAAGGCTACACATTCACACTTCCGTTTAAAACATCCGCAATCTATCCGCATCCGTTCCGCACGGTTTTTGCGGATATTTTGCGGATCCATTCATTTCAATGGGTCCTGATAATCTGCGGACATTGCACCGTATGTTGTCCGCATCCGTTAATCTGTTCCGTTCCGCGGATCCACAAACAGAAATCCTCCTATCCTACTTTTCTCCCGAATTGCGGTCCGTAGCACAATGAAAGTCTATGGATCCGCAAAAAATGCGGAAGACATGCGGAAAGGCATCCGCATGTCATCCGTATTTGCAGATTCCGTTCCAGGAGGGGTGAAAAAAAAAGATGTTATTCATCCTTCCGTTTTTTGCGGATCCACAAAAAACGGATGACATATGGATACATCCTTTCCGGTTTTTTACGGAGAAACGGAACGGATGTCCTGGAAAAACTGAGCTTTTTGCGGAACAACGGATCCGCAAAAAACTGACTGTTTACCAGGATGTGCACACATACGGACGTGTGAATGTAGCCTAATACTCCAGATTGTCAAGGTACCTCTGCATTACACCACACCTGAGAAAGGACAATGGGAGTGAGCTCGGTAGCTTCCACTACATGTGTCTACATGTTGTACCCTCATCGCTAAGATCTTATGGGACCAGAATTAATGGGGAAGATTTATCAAAACTGGTATAAAGGAAAATTGGTTTAGTTGCCCATAGCAACCAATCAGATTCCAACTTTCATTTTCCAGAGCTCCATTGTAAAATGAAAGGTGTGTGGAACCTGATTGGTTGCTATGGGCAGCTAAGACAGTTTTCCTTTCAGTTTTGATAAATCCCCCCAATGTCTGTGTGTTGTCTATAATATAGACAGGTCCAGTAGGATTGGTACTGAGAACCATATTGTCACTCAGATCTAAGACACCAAGAGACCTTTTAAAAAGGCCAACTTCCCAGGGTTACGGGCCGCACTCCAGGACATAGACTGGGAGCAGCTATTGTCAAGTAGTAACACAGATGACAAATGGGAGACCTTCAAATCTACACTGGGTAACTATACTGCAGAATTTATTCCTAGGGGGAACAAATACAAACGCTTAAAATTAAACCCTGCGTGGCTTATTGCGGATGTTAAAAGGGCAATACATGAAAAACAAAGGGCATTTAAAATATACAAATCAGAGGGGTCTGCCATAGCCTTTAATAACTACAAAAGGGTTAATAAAGATTGTAAAAGGACTATAAAAGCAGCAAAAGTCCAAAATGAAAGGCTGGTGGCCAGGGATAGCAAAACCAATCCCCAAAAATTCTTCAAATATATAAATGCAAAAAAACCTAGGTCAGAGCATGTAGGACTCCTTAATAATAGTGATGGGGAATTGATTACTGGGGATCAGGAAAAGGCGGAGCTACTGAATGAGTTCTTTAGTTCTGTATATACACATGAAGAGGTGGGAGCTGCTGTCGGTAGAGTAAGTGCTGGTGATACTTCATGTAATCTACTCAACTGGTTCAATATAGATATGGTCAAAGCTAAGTTAAACAAAGTAAACGTGAATAAGGCTTAGGAACTTAGTTCAGTAATTTCTTTGCCCTTGTATATAATATTCAAAGATTCTCTGGTGACTGGCATAGTGCCAAGGGACTGGCATAAAGCAAATGTGGTGCCCATCTTCAAGAAGGGCTCTAGGTCATCCCCGGGGAATTACAGACCGGTGAGCTTAACGTCCATTGTGGGGAAACTTTTTGAGGGTCTAATAAGGGACTATATACAGGAATATGTTTTGGATAATAGTATTGTAAGTGATAACCAGCATGGTTTTACTAAGGACAGAAGCTGTCAGACTAACCTGATTGGTTTTTATGAAGAAGTGAGTAGAAGTCTGGATAGAGGGGCGGCTGTGGATATTGTGTATTTGGACTTTGCAAAAGCGTTTGACATGGTCCCTCATAGACGTCTGACGGGTAAATTAAGGTCGGTTGGATTAGAAAATCTACTCTGTAACTGGATTGAGAACTGGCTGAAGGAGCGTACTCAGCGAGTGGTGGTGAATGATTCCTACTCTGAATGGTCCCCAGTTATAAGTGGTTCAGTGCTGGGTCCACTTTTATTTAATTTATTTATTAATGATATAGAGGGAGGAATTAAAAGCACTTTCAATTTTTGCAGATGACACTAAGCTTTGTAGTAGAGTCCAGTCTATGGAAGATGTGCAGAAGTTACAAGCTGACTTGGACACACTGAATGTTTGGGCATCCACTTGGCAGATGAGCTTCAATGTGGATAAATGTAAAGTTATGCATCTGGGTACTAACAACTTGCATGCCTCCTATGTCCTAGGGGGAGTAACACTGGGAGAGTCACTTGTAGAGAAGGATCTGGGTGTCCTTGTAGACCATAGACTGCAGAATAGCATGCAATGTCAATCGGCTGCTTCTAAGGCCAGCAGAATATTGTCATGTATTAAAAGAGGCATGGACTCGCGGGACAGGGATGTCATATTACCACTGTATAAAGCATTAGTACGGCCTCATCTGGAATATGCTGTTCAGTTCTGGGCTCCGGTTTATAGGAAGGATGTCCTGGAGCTGGAAAGGGTGCAGAGACGGGCAACTAAACTGATAAGGGGCATAGAGCATCTTAGCTATGAAGAAAGTATGTAAATGGCCCATACAAAAAATATGGTGAAAAACTGTTCCAGGTAAAATCCCCTCAAAAGACAAGGGGGCACTGCCTCCGCCTGGAGAAGCAAAGGTTCAGACTCCAGGGGCGACAAGCCTTCTTTACTATAAGAACTGTGAATCTGTGGAACAGTCTACCGCAGGAGCTGGTCACAGCAAAGACAGCTGAGGGCTTCAAAACAGGCTTAGATAAATTCTTAGAGAAAAAGAAGGTCACCACATATTAAAAAATGTAGAGTCATGTCTTAAGGTTACCCGTCCCCCTCCCCTTCATCACTCCTACCCCCTCCCTTGGTTGAACTTGATGGACATGTGTCCTTTTTCAACCGTATTAACTATGTAACCACAACATTTAACAACTCAAAGGAAAGAGAAGTAGAAGGGATTCCTTTATATTTCCCATCCAGGAGAGACTATAGGGGGTTCAGAAGTAGAAGTTTTTACCAAGCCCAGGAACCTGAAGTGGTACAAGAACTCCTCTGCTAAATAATAAGACACCAATATTACAAAACCATATGGTGGGTGGGGACCCTATTAAGATGGAGCACTGGGCACAGGATATTCAAGATTTTCATCTCTTCCCATCTATTTTGAATATATTTCTGGTATGTGCTCCAAAAACTGCATCAAAAACTTTCAAAAGAATGGAGGCATATTTCCAAAAACATGCTGCATGTGCAACCATCCTCATGCTTTTTTCTTTTATTTTAGAGGGTAGAGCTCTTTATCTCACCAGTTATATAATCCTGAAGCAACGATTCCTCAAATTATGTCAATTAGACATGTGCAGCATTACCCTTTATATCGTCAGAACCCCTCCTTATATCTAATTAAGATGTTCTTATGTCACCAAATTAGAAAGCAGCCATTAATATTGTCCGGCAGCTAATTACCTATGATATTTTCCACAGTGATACTTATCTGGAAACATACATTTCCAGTAATTGGTGGCCGGCTATACAGGGGCCATTCATTTACTGTCTGTCATGACTGGACTTCATTAACCTGTGATATAATAGTGTTGTACACCCTCCTGAAATACATGTGTTTTATTGGTTTACAGGTGCAAGTTCCCGGATCATTCTTGGGTGATCTTGCCGATATTGTAAGTACTTTTCTTTCTTCGCCGTTTCATTAAAGGTAATTTATCAGTTACAGAACCTATCAGACCCCCTTATAAAAGGGTATACTTATCTTAAAGGGCACCTATCATTTTTACAGACTTCTGTCATGTTACAGTGACATGCCAGTACTTTTGATTTTTGGGGGTCCAGATGCTAAGACTTCTACCGACTGCTAAAACAAATGAGCATAAGCAATCAGTTGGGCGCTGTGCCCCTTTATTTCTGCCTGGGAGCAGAGTATGTGGGGTATGGATTCACAGAAAGCCTGTCCTCGGTGAGCCAAGTGTATGGTTTTCATAAAAAGCCCTTACACTTGCTATTAATCTGTACACCACACAGCTCTCCTCAGCTTTTCAGTGACAACTGATCAGAAATGAAGGGGCACAGCTCCACCTTCTTTTTAAACAATGGGTTCAGACGCCCACCGATCAAAACTTCTATTATGTCACTATAACATTTCAGAAGTTGGGAAAGTGAGAGGTATCGTTAAAAGGAATAGTCCCATTACAACAACCTATCCTCTAACTACAGGGCAAGGGATAGATGTCTGAACTGTGGGGGTCTGACTGCTGGGAATCCCACTGATCACTAGAATGGGAACTCATGTTGCCCCATTTGAATGGAGTGGAGGACACACCTGCACACCATTTACTTTGGGGAATATGGGCCCTCCTTCTAGTGGTCAGTGGGCCCCTGTGGATAGAGGGACAGCCCTGTAAAGTACAACTGTAGGTGATTG
The DNA here is from genome assembly GCA_900303285.1 of Rhinella marina. Taxonomy (NCBI): domain Eukaryota; kingdom Metazoa; phylum Chordata; class Amphibia; order Anura; family Bufonidae; genus Rhinella; species Rhinella marina. Next base: position 45,948 of record ONZH01030236.1, read on the forward strand.
ATTCTGATACTCCCATATCTTCTAGCTCACTTAGTTATCACAGGACACAAAAGAAGCAGATGACAAATTCAGATCTTCTCCTTCTGGGTATTTAGATAAATCCTACTCCTTAATAAGAAACAGTGGGGTGACTATTAGAAACAATTTCTAAATGAATGTATGCCATAAAAACCTAAATCTGTGTGTCAGATTTGTTATATGATAATTTTCATATTTCACGGTAGTCAGAGGTGTATGGACTTGACGCCCAGGGCCGTACTAGTACGGCGCGCTGATCGGGCGGCTGCAGGAGCTGTGCCCGCCCGATCAGCTGCGGGGGACCGGCTGCGCCCAGTGTTAACCCTCGATGTGACGCGGGCGGGAGGAAGGGGAGTCCATCGGGTCCCCGCGCTGCTGTGACGGGGACCCGATGGCTTGGATAGCAGCCCGATGCCTTCCTTAGGCATCGTGGCTGCTATCCCTGCTTGCCTGTACGATCCAGCCCCCTGGATCGCACAGGAAGCAGGCTATAAGTGTATTACATTAAGTAATACACTTACAGCCAATGCATTACAATACAACAGTATTGTAATGCATTGTTAAGGGGATCAGACCCCCAAAAGTGAAAAAAAGTGTAAAATAAGAAAGTAAAAAAAGTGAAAAAAATAAAGTTTTACAAAAAAAAGTTTCAAGTTCTCCAAAAAAAGAAAAACGTCATTTTTACAAAATAATATAAAAAAAAATTGTAAAAAATAGTGAAAAAAAAATAAAATAGACATATTAGGTATCGCCGCGTCCGTATCGACCGGCTCTATAAAAATATAACATCATCCACCCCGCCAGGTGAAAGCAGTAAAAAAACAAACAAAAAAGTGCCAAAACAGCGATTTTTTGGTCACCTTCCTTCACAAAAAGTGTAATAGCAGGTGATCAAAAAGTCGTATTTAACCCAAAATGGTACCAATCAAACCGTCATCTTGTCCCGCAAAAATGATACCCTATCTGAGACAATCGCCCGAAAAATTTAAAAAATATGGCTCTTAGAAAATGGCAACACAAAAAAAAGATTTTATGCTGTTCAAAAATAAATCTAATGTGTAAAACTTTCCAAAAATAAAAATGTTAGGCATACTGGGTATCTCCGCGTCTGTAACAACCTGCTCTATAAAAATATCACATGATTTGTCCCCTCAGGTGAATGCTGTAAAAATTTTTACAAAAAAACTATGCCAAAACAGCTATTTTTTTTCACCTTGACTCACAAAAAGTGTAATACCAAGCAATCAAAAAGTCTTATGTACCCCAAAATGGTGCCAATGAAAACGTCACCTCATCCCGCAAAAAATGAGCCCCCACATAAGACAATGACTCAAAAAAATAAAAATCAATGTCTCCCGCAAACCAATCCATCAAAATCTGTTCTGCAAAATCCATATGGCTCGAGTCCTGCCATGTGCCCCCACAGCAGTTTACCACCACATATGGGGTGTTGCCTTATTCAGGAGAAAATGGGGAAAAACTTATGGGGTGCTTTTCTCCTGTTACCCCTTGTCAAAATGAAAAATTTGGGGCTAAAGCAACATTTTATTGGAAGAAATGAAACTTATGATTTTCACAGCCAAGTGTTTCCAAATTCCGTAAAACACTTAGGGGGTCAACGTGGTCAGTACCCCCCTTAATATATTCTTTGAAGGGTGTAGTTTCCAAAATGGGGTCACTTTTTGAGGCTTTCCACTGTAGGGTTACGTCTGGGTCTCTCAATTACAAAATGGTGCCTAAAAACCATTCTAGCAAAATCTGTATTTCTGTAAACTGCAGAATCAGAGTAATGTATATTGAGGTTTAGTTTGCCGTTAACCCTTGCTGTGTTGCAAAAAAAAAATATTAACATGAATAATCTACCAAAAAAGTGAAATTTTGAAATTTTCCTTTAATTCTTGTGGAACACCTCAAGGGTTAACAAACTTTGTAACATCAGTTTTTTTTATCATTCGAGGGGTGTAGTTTCTAAAATGGGGTCATTTATGGGTGGGTTTCATTATGTAAGCCCCTCAAAATCACTTTATATCTGAATTGGTGCTTATAAAAATAGTTTTGGAAATTTTGTTAAAAATTTGAAAAATTGCTTCTAAACTTCTAAGCCTAACGTCCTAAAAAGTAAAATGACATTTATAAAATGACGCCAACATAAAGTAGACATATGGGGAATGTAAAATAAAAGCTATTTTTGGAGTTATTACTATGTATTTTGAAAGTAGAAAAATTGAAATTTGCTAATTTGCAAATTTTTCAAAAATTTTGCTAAATTAGTTTTTTTTTTATAAATAAAAATGAAATATTTTGCCACAAATTTACTACTGTCATGAAGCACAATATGTGACAAGAAAACAATCTCAGAATGGCCTGGATAAGTAAAACCGTTCCAAAGTTATTACCACATGAAGTGACAAATGTCAGATTAGCAAAAAATGGCCTGGGCAGGAAGGTGAAAACAGGCCCGGGGTTGAAGGGGTTAAATATCATGCATAAAGAATAACATTTATCTTCTCAGGAACGCCACAACCGATTTTCACTAGACAGTTATTGTTTTAATCAACAGGATGAACCCTGCCAGGCAGCATAGGTTTATTGTGCTGCTCTATAATCATCTTCTGGGGTTCCCTGAGAACAGTACATGTTTGTGTTTCTTAAACTTGAAAGAATAGTGAAATATATGATTTTCTTATTTTTTACAGTATGGACCTCTTGTTCACTTAAGAGTGCTATTTACAGGGATTGATACCTGTTCATTTGCACCTCATGGAGCGGACATAAGCCTTTTCCTGAGCATTCAACTCTTCGTTCCTGGAGACTTAGAAACATTGATAATCTCCTTTAGCGCTGTAAGTCAATATATTTTTACTGAAACAAAAAGAACCTGAACAGATTGTATTTAAGGTAGTAAATCGGTATTAGTATCAGAAAAGACTTGGCCACAAGTAAACATTTAGGCCGGGGTCATACGTGGCTGATTATTTGCCGCCATGGATTTTCATGCAGCAAATCTGCAGCGTTGTATGATACCATTGGATGAGAATTTTGTATCTACATGATGCCTTAAAAAAGAAACAAAAAAAAAAAAACACCTAGTAGAAAAGCTCCGGCAGATTTGAAATCCACAGCATGTCAATTTATACAGCGAATTTCACCCTTCTCAGTGGAGACGGTGGACGGTGATATCTGATGGGTTTTTTGTGTTTTTTCCACTTGTGAACCTAGCCTTAAAGAATGACCCTAAAGTGTCATCTGGCAACTCAAGCTTCACAACTCTGCCACTAGGGATCCCCAGGATTAGGGCGCCTTCACACGCTGTGGATTTTGTTGTCGAATTTCCACGACTGAAAATCAGTTCTATTCATTAAAATGGGGCACAAAGCACATGGACTTCTACAAGCCTCATATAAGTAAATGGAAATGATTTTCAGTCTCAGAAACTTCTGCAACAAAATGTGCAGCGTGTGAAGGCTCCATTACACATCCAATTTAGTCATCGGAAGTTGTCCATTACTGAAAAAGAAAACCTGGCCAAAATGGGCGATTTAGTTTTACCATATGGTAATTACATGAATAATTCACTGACTTCGGATATGCTAATGAGTTTGTAGATGGTGCTGAATTTTTTAAGCTGTTCATTGTTCACACTGTGTAATACCATAGCATTCATGGACATACATCACTGTCTCATCATAAGGCTAGGGCTACACGACGACATGTGCACAAGTGTCGCGTAATATTGATGCCCCACCAATGTTGTGCGACAAGTTTTATAATGATAATCTATGGTGTCCCACTGCGTCATGTGACATGCTGCGACTGCGACACGACATCCATCTTGGATGTATTTTTTGCGACTGTCGTGTCACAGTCTCAGCATGTCATAAGTCATCGTGCGACACCCTAGGCCATCATTATAAAAATTGTTGTGTGACTTTTATGTGACAAGAAGTCGCCCAACAACTGTCGCCGTGTAGCCCTAGTCTAATGTCCTAGGAAATGACTATCAAATCTTAAGATAAACTTGGAGGGGTCATTCACATGAGATATGCTGTGAGTGAGAGAAGGACATAGAGCTCCAAGGTTTAAAGAAGAAATGTCCGAGGTTTATGCAGTAGTGGAAACCTGGAGCCATAGTAATGCTTCAACCTCTTTGTGTCCAAACAGAAATTAGAGTTGACGGCAGCGATTATTCATGAACACGGCTATTGGGGCTTACAGTTAGCAGCAAGGTAAGATAATGAATTTTTAACTGTAAAGTAAAGCAGATAATGGACTTAGCAAAACCACGGTCAATATTTTAGCTTCCTTCCTTATCCACTGTCATAATCCCCGTCTTGCTTGGGTTTTTTTTCTTTATAAATGGACAGTATGGTCAGAATACAACAAATTATTCTAATCATATTACGTATTTTTTGAAAATGTAATTTTAACTACTTCCATAGAAAAAGGAAAAATCTTTAGAGACTCAGGATTTCAGCCCCAGCCACTAGAGTAAATACTGTAGAAGAACCTGACAGGCCCTGCGTTCTGGAACTGTCTGGAATACAAGGCGGTATTGGCTTTATCACAATTTGCCATAGTTTTGCATTTGGTTTTTGGACACAAGGCTTGTACAATTAAAGCAGATCCAAACCCTGTTCTTTGCCTGTACAAGCTGTGCAGCTGAAAATCACATTGTACATGAGACCTGCCATGGGGTTTTCTACAGTGTGGCACATTAGGATAGCAACGCTGGCCATAGACATTAGATGTACGTTACTGAACCTGCAGATCTTGGTGGGACTGACTGACCAACTAATGTGATAGGGAGATAAGGATCAGGCAGACAAATTTCAACATCCTTAATAGATATATAAATATACTGTAAAAAGGATCCACTGTTAAAAATAGGTGATGGTTCCTTGTCAGAGACCTCTGGCCCGGGTCACTTAGAAGTCAATAAATATCTGCAGATTACAGGTTCCAATGGACGTGAGGCTGCTGTAAAGCATATCGCTGAATGCTCAGACAAAATGGATGCCCCCCATAATTGTGCAAAGAAAACAGAATAAAAAAATCAGAAATCAGAAAACAGATTAAAAGACAGAATACGCATTAGTATCTAGTTCTAATTAGTAAAAGATGTACCTGATACAAGTTTCCCTTTAATAAGTCTGCTGGGGAAGTTGTTAGAAAATAGCTTCAGCGTTAAAATAAATATATAGGTAGAATGAGCCAAATTTAGGGTAAATTCATACAGAGTTTTTTGAGGCAAATTTTCCTGCAGGTTTTTCTACCAAAGCCAGAAGTGAATCCAGCAGGAAGAAGTATAGGACCTTCCTTTATATTTTTTATTGCTTTTTAATCCAGTTCTGACTTTGTCTGAAAGAAAAACCTGCAGGAAAATCTGCCTCAAAGCCTCCTCCAGAAATCTCTGTGTGAACCTTCCCTATCTAATCGTAATATATACGGTGTAAACACAGACTAATCAGGGTAAAGATGCGCCAAACCCTTCACAATGGCTCAAGCTGGATGATAAATTTGCCGCATCTTTAGACGCTGTTGTCTAACGTTACTCCACCTATTATTTTGGCTTACTTTGTGCCACAATACTGTGTTTCCTAAGTCATGTCCCTTTCCCAGTAAGTCACACCCTTTTCTAACAAGCCGCATCCTCATCTAGTCTTTGTCTAAGGCCCTTTTCACACGACAGTATTTTTTGCGGACTCCGATCCGCATTTTTCACATGAAAAATGCGGACCCATTCATTTCTATGGGTCCGCAAAAAATACTGAGAGCATACGGTGTGCTGTCCACACCCGTATGCCCGTTCCGTAGCCCCGCAAAAAAGATGGAACCTGTCCTATTCTTGTCCGCAAAATGGACAAGGATAGGCATTGTTACAAAGGATCCGCAAAAAAAACGGATGCCATACGGACGGCATCCGTTTTTTTTGCGGATCCGCAATTTGCGGACCGCAAAACACACCGTTCGTGTGAAACCGGCCTAAAACACCAAATGAATGTGTCTCACACCATGTACGCAAGTTGTAGGTCTCAAATTAAACCAGAATTCTGGAATATTTAGTTTATTAGATGCAGATGACCCATCCTCCCAATAGATCTTCAATATCAGATAGGTGGGGGCCCAGCACCCCAATGATCAGCTATTTGTGGTAGCCACCGGTATCAGAGGACAGAGCCAGAAGCAGAAGTAAATGGAAGCAGTATGTCCGCACGACCACCGCACAGTGGACGGAGCCTTCTCCTTCCAGTTCTGTCCACTGTTATATTTCTGGTACTGATCTCTGCTACAAACAGCCAAGTATTGGACCTTCACTGACCTGATGGAAAGGTGGAAATTAAAGTAATCTTAAATACATGAGACAATCCAATTTAAATGAAAATGAAGCTACCACTGAAGCCTAAACCTATATGCTCATATATACAACATTTAACTTCTTTTCTTTATTCCAGAGTTTCAGCTGCCTTGGCTCTAACAGTGGTAGACAACACATGTGGGTGCGATGCTTCAGTAAGTATACAGGCTCCTTTCCCACCCCATGATTTGTTGTTTAAAAGTGTTGTGCCAAGCTATTAATGCACCGCCAATGCACAATACAAGAAACAGGCATGTGATCGGTGGCAGCAGGGGCGGACACAGACAGCGGAGGGCCCCTGTGCAAGGAATGTACCTGGGCTCCCCCACCCCCGATATAACCCCTTCTCCCCTTACGCAGCCCCTCTCATCTTTCATGCTCTGCTGCTCTCCCTTACCCTGGGCTGTTTTGTTTACATTTTTACACTGTTAAGCGGAGACGTCACTGGGGGCGGCTTTACAGGCTAGGACGGCGCTAAAGCCTGTCCATTACTGCCAGTGACATCACCGGGCTCATTATAAGGCATTCCTATGGAGCCCTCAGTAGTAATGCCCGCCACTGCCCACAGTATTTATAATGTTCTCTGCAGTGTCCCTTGTAATTATAATTCCTCCTGCCGTACCCCTAGTTATAATATTCTCTGTAGTGCCCCCATAAATTATAATGCTTGTCCTCTCCCTCCAGTCTTCTATACCATGCAGTCCCAAGTAAATAACACCAGTCCTCTCCTACCAGTCTTCTATACAATACAGTCCCATGTAAATAACACCACTGCTCTCCCACCAGTCTTCTATACAATACAGTCCCATGTAAATAACACCACTGCTCTCCCACAGTCTTCTATA